>QEPC01005447.1:2700148-2735327 GCA_003113815.1 Sphenodon punctatus
GGGGGGGGGGAGGAGGGTTTTTTTTGTTTTTGTTTTTCTTTGAGCGGAGGCGTGGCGTTTTGTGGGCACATCTCCTGCTTGGACATAAATTGGCTCCTGGTCTTCACATTCACAGCCCTTGCTTCCCCATATCTCTCTGCTCTTGTATCCCATCACATTCCTGCCCGGGAGCTTTGTTCCTCCTGTGCCCCCACCCTCACCTGCTTGAGACTCCCCTGCTCCTCAAAACGTCTTTGCCCCTTCTCTCCTGCTGCCCTCTATGACTGGAACTCCCTCCTTGGATACATTCATTCTGCTCCCTCCCTCCCTCCCAACTTTCAATCCCTCCTGAAAACCTACCTCTTCCATCAGGCTTCCCCTGGTCATGAGTGCAATTGCATCCTCGTTCCTCCCTCCCTCAGAATCTCTTCCCTGTAACTAAGTTAAGCACGTGCATCTGCATTTTCTCAACCTCATGAATGTATCCTTGTCTCTCCTGATGTTCACCTCTCCCTTGTCTCCCCCTTACTTGTCTCTCCTAGATTGTAAGCCCTTTGGGGCAGGGACTTGTCTATAACTACTGATTATATAGTGCCAGGTACACTGCTGGTGATAATAATAATAATTAATAAATAATTAATATATAAATTAATTACTCATATGGAACTACTGCCCTCTACTGTATGCTAACAGATCTGCATAACACCTCATATTGCTTTTAATTCTCCCTTAGCAAATGGGGTGAGGACCTCTGCAGCAGTAAGACATTGATTGGTCCAGTGACATTGTGAAGTTCTGAACATCAGTCAGAAAGTTCCTAGGCTATAATATAAAACGTTTCTCCTCCTCCAAACTACTACTGCTGCTAAATACTGTTTTATGCTTCTTATATTCCCTGAAATTACTCAGACAATAGCAGGTTTACACTTGAATTTCAATCACTAGTGTGTGTCTCTCTTGAGAGAGGAATTGTCCCAGGAAATGAGTGTAGAATGAAGAAGGAAAATAGGAACTGCTCTACCGTATCAAACTAATGGCCCATCCAATCCAGTATTCTCTCTCAACCATTGCTAATGCTGGATGCTTCATCTGCTTGAAGGTGTTACAACTCTGTCTCCGTGTGCCCAGTGCTTCTGTCCCAGAGAATAGGAGGATATTTCCTAATAGGCAGGCACTGCTACAAGAATATATAAACAACAATAATTTTTTTCTGGACTCAGCTGGTGAACATTTTATATTCTGAAGTTGGAAGACAAGTAACCCGTATGGGATTTCATCCTGGCTAAGATAGCTACAGGTGATATACTTCCAAAGACTAGTCCTTTTCTGCATTTTACTAATCTGTTTCCCCACCCCCCACCCCCCTGTACAGTATCCACTGGCAACAAGTTCAAAAGTTAATTATATACCGATTGCAAGCCTTTCCAGCCATTATCGGATTCCTGATTTGCCGGTATTCCCACCCCTACAAAATACCATTGTGCATCATCTGCTTGCTGCATGACTTCAAGGCTTTCTGTAAACAGTAGGGGCTAGAATATTCTCCTTTTGTTGTTGTTGTAAGGAAATAAAGGAAACTTAAGATCTGAAGTGTCTAGTCCAGTCCATGTGCAAAAGGCCCATATTCCATAGTACTGCCCCAGTTTCCTATTACTACAAATTCACTGCTCTATAGGGCCCTACAACAACACGACAGCAGAGGACCTGTGCATGACAGTAGCAGGACTGGCCTTAGGTAGTTTCCCATCGTAAACAAAACAATTATGCTGCCGTTGAACCTCTTTGCACTTGGGAGAAAGGGTGAAGTGCTCCTGCTTCCTGTCAATCAGCTGCTTGCAATACACACATGGGAATGATGCTCCTTGGCCTCCACTGATCAGCTGATTGATGAAAAGTAGGAATTCGGGGCCCTGCCAGGCCTTCTTTGTATAGAACTGTGATGTCAATTTATCTCTCATAAAAACTCTGAAAGATATGTGAACTCCTTAACACTGACTTCAGAAGGCTGTTGTCCTGGACAGGAGGAGGAGCAAGGGGTGTAGAGTCCATTGAGCAAACCCGGCATAAAGCTGGGGGCCTGTAGGTTCCAGGGGCCACTGCCTGGCCCCACAGGGGCAGCCCTGGGCTGGGCTGCAGTAGGCCGGGGTGCAGGGCACCCTCACATCATTGGGGTTGCACTACATTGCTGTGCTGATGTAGACTGGGGGTAGTGTTCCCCATCCCTCACCTGTTTCTGCCTGCTAGTAGTGCAGCAGCAGCAGGACACCTATCAGACTGGGAGGTAAAGCTGTTTGTAAACAAACTCCTCCCCATGTGAGTGATCAGAAGGTTGTTGCCTTGTAAAGAAGGTTCTTCGAGATGGTTCCTAACATTCTCACAACTAGCTTGTGCACGCTCACCATTCAAATAATAGACCATGTGATGGTCTCGAGCTCCTCTAGTATAAAAAGCACTCTTCCCTTCAAAATGACAGTTCCTTCTAATCCTTTCTAGGAATATAAGAAAAGTCCATGCAGGGCTGGAAGGGTGGGTGTTGTGAGAATGTTAGGAGACATCTCAAAGAACCTTGTTTACAAAGCAGCAACCTTCTGTTCTTCGAGTGGCTCCTCCCAGGCTGTTCTTACACAGCTCCCTGGGTGGGGGGGTCCATGGGCGTGCTGGTGCATGGACAGGGCGTGCACATGGCCGCACATGCATCCTCACTCACCCCCCACTCATTCGTACTCATGGAGCAACCGCTGTTGCTACGTGCATGGGGACAAGTGAGAGGGGGTGAGTGGGGATGCGTGTTAGGTGGGTGCGTGCACCCCTACTCACTGCAGGCACCGCATTGTTCACACGGGGCTCCCCCACCCATGAACCCGCAGAAATCTGTGTGTTCTTGGGTGGGAGAGGCCCATGTAAAAAGGGCCACATTCTCACAACTCTCTTACTTATACTATAGTATCTTAGGTAGGAATTTAGGCTGTAAAGCAATATCTATTCTACCTTTAAAAATCTGCAAATATGGTTCTGACATTATTAGGGCTGCTATTTCACGAACTCTTCTTAATGAAGCTATTGCTAAGGAATACTGTCTTTAAACCCCCACCCCATAACTAGGGGGGGCACAAATGAACTATAATCAATTCATGCTACCTCGGGGGCGCAAATGAACTGGTTATGGGTGGGGCAGTATTAATTGATTATATGGGGGCGGGGGCGCAAATTAACTGGTTATGGGGTGGGGCAGCGTGAATTGAGTATGGGGGCACAACTGAACTGGTTTTATAGTAGCACCCCCAGGCCTGCCAAGCTGGCCAGCACCCCTAGGCCCACCAGCGGGACACAAAGAGGGGGGCCCATCGTGACTTCTTCTTGGCCAGGGGCCCATTCCACCCTAGCTACACCCCTGAGGAGGAGAGTTTGGTGTTCCTGACATTTATAAAAACAAATATACTTTTCTGCTGGCCTAGGTACTGAGGGTCCCTGGCTGCCATCCCTGTTGCCATCTCAGCTTTTCTTGAGGGAAGGAAACTTCTATCACTTTCAGTTGAGAATGTGGGTCAGAGTTCTAGGATTGGAGCCATGAGGGACTTTATAATGTTGTGTCTTGGGTCCTTGAAATACCTCAATCCAGCTCTGAGAATGACTAAGGGAAGGGATGAAAACAGATGTAGGAACTTCTGATAAGAAATAATGGAGTCTGAAAGAAAAAAACAAACAGAATTACATATTTGAACTTTCATTTCAGCATCATCAACACAAACAACCCAATCCTAAACCCTGCACACTCTGCAAAAGGGTGAGTGTGTGATGTGTACACAACCCTAGTATAGGGAAAGAGCCCTGAGTGCAACCCGCATGCAACATGTGTGACCATGCATGTGTGGTTATAGGATTGGGCCCTGAATGTTGAAAGCATCTGAACCATCTAAACGTAATTTAGATAATTTTCATACTTTTTCTTTTCTTTTAAGAAGAATTATTTAAAAAAAATTAAATTTCAATAAAACTTTGCAACTTTAAAAAAAAATTCAAATAAAAAGTTTGACTAAATATTTTAAACCACCATTAGGAAAGAAAGAAAAAACCTATATAGCTGCAATCCTACGAAGCACTTACGCCAGCCTGTACTTGTACCGCAAGCAGTGAACATGCTTGCTCAGGAACGCATGCGCCCCTTCCGATGCGACCCACCCCCACCCAAGCCCATGCACACCACAGCGCAGGGGATGGAGCAGACACGGCTCCTGCTCCATCCCCTGGACTACAGTGTGTGTGGGCTCAGGGGGTTGCATCAGAGGGGGCATGCCATTGCCCCGTGTGGCTTGCTGTGCATGCAGGATGCATACGTTCCTGAGTGAGTGCCACCAAGTTCTATTGTGCACCTGTCGCTGGTGTAAACCAGCAGCCGGATTGCACCATATGTGTTTATAGAATATAAGCAGATTGTATGAACAAGAAAAGCTCCTGCCTCATGGTGTCAGTTGTTGTCCTGTGGGGATCCAGAAAGATATTTCCCTCTTACGTACATGACCAAATGAGCCAGCTGACTCGCCCCTTTCTCCTGAGGAGGACTAAAACTTGATCTTGAGTTTTTCTCGGTTATCATCAAGAATCATGGCTCTCAAGTCGTTTTAAGTTAGAAACGATAATTGAGAAAAATGCAGATTTTCGACATTTCTCGGTTGAGAATTATTTCTCAAAATACCATTTACCGCAATTTACCATTTACCATATACTGATTTACCATGTACCTGTTAATGTGTACTGCGCTTATCCCGGTAATGCACATGCGCAAAATGACATTTTGCATTTTGCACATGCACATTACCAGGGCGAAGGCGGTACATGGTAAATTGCTATATGGTAAACTATGGTAAACGGTATTTCAAGAAAAATATCTCAACAGTCTTGGTCTGTTATCAGGATTGTACTGAGATTTCGATGACAATTCTTAATTCTTGCAATATTTTTGCGAGAAAAAATTGGTTCTCATTTCAGCCCTACTCTTGAACATTGGGTCTTGACTATTACCAAAGACAATTCCGCACTAGATATTTCACAGGTTCTCCATGACTTCCTGCATTCAGAAAACTCCAGACTTTACGTTTTTTTTATGTTCCCAAAACAAAAATTTCAGTCAAGAACGATCTTGAGTCTTAGCCTCCTTCCACAGAAGTAAAAGGGAGTTTTGCCATCTTTTTAAATAGGAGTTGGATCTTTGTGTGGATAAAGGAAAGGGACCTCCTAGTGAAGAGATGGAGCAGATTCTGGTTGTGCAGTCCTGTCAGAAATCACACGCCTGTGACATTTCACATAAAAGCTTCTGAAACTGATGGCAGTGACCTTTCCTATAACTCTCATTGGTTTGATCTTTAACCCTCCCCTGCTGTGGTTTCCTTAACCTTCAGTTTGTTCTTCCGTTTTAATTATTAATTATTACCACTTGAACTCTAAATGATGCTCTTTAATCAAAGTGTGAAATTTTATTTGGGAAGAATCTACCACACCATCTCTTGTGCTTCTTTTGCATTCTCTGTAGTCACTATTATGGCTGTGGAGAGGCTGGGAGCATCCTAAACCCAGTTCCCCATATCCATTTCCTACAGTGGGCGTCTTAAGACATAGCAAAGATTGGGTGTCAAAACCCTGAAGCATGTGTTTGGCCGTTGTGTGCAAGCACCATAACAATCCCAACACCAATTTGGCCACCCGTTGAACACACAATGTGAACACCATTGCATCACAAGGACAATTTGCGTGTTTTGGCTGAATACGTAGCGAATGTTGTGTCTAATGATATCACGTGGCGTATTAGCAGGTACAACATTGGGAACGAGGTGGCAGGTGCATGCTGCAGCAAACTGTGTTTGTTTACAAACAGCTCCTCCCCATGTGCTGATCAGAAGGTTGTAGCCTTGTAAAGAAGGTTCTTCGAGATGGTACCTAACATTCTCACAGCTGGGTTGTGCATCCTCACCCTATTCAAATAATAGCCACATGATGGTCTTGAGCTCCTGTAGTATAAAAAGCACTCTCCCCCTCAGAATGACAGTTTCTTCCAACCCTTTCTAGAAATATAAGGAAAAAATTCCATGCTAGGCTGGAAGGGTGGGTGTTGTGAGAATGGCCGGAGCCATCTCAAAGAACCTTATTTACAAGGTAGCAACCTTTTGTTCTTCTTCAAGTGGCTCCTCACATGCTATTTTTACTAAATATGAACATGCTTATGTGATCAGGTACTTTTAATAGCATGCAGCTATTTTGATGTGGCCCAGCGGTTTTGTATGTTTTAATATGTGAACAGAATTTTTTTATCCTCCTATGACACTACCACTGATGGAGAGAGAGAGAGTTGTCCTACTGGAGTCCCATCCACTTACTGGATGAGATGCTAGTAGGAGGGTTCTCTCAGTCTCCAAGTGGCAGGGATTTACTCAGCAGCAAGGATTTCCCATTGTAAACTAATGTTCTGTCCATCACATCTTAATGCTGAAAACTCTGTTGCTGGATTTTTGGAAGCTCCGCCTACAATGGACAAGTCCCTCCCTAGAGCTCTGCCAGGGCTCTGCCTACAATGTACAAGCCCCTCCCTAGAGCTCTGCCAGCCATAAGGTTCTGCTGGCCTGCTGGCAGTTTTGCTGCCGGCAGACCAGCCAACCTTTGGGGCCCCGCAGCAAGGCTTGGCACATGGCCCCTCAAACCCTTGGGCTGGCCCTGCGCTTGCATGCTGAGATCAGGTGACAAGCAAAACACCGATTTGCCCCATGATGGGCTGTGTGTCTAAGCAGCACCACATGGTGAACACATGGCCAAAGCGGTGTTCATATCAAGGTCAGAACACACATTCAGACATCCATTGACGTTATGTCTAAAGACACCCAGTGCCTCTTCTCGGAAGAAGGTAAGCTGGGAGAACCCAAAACCATCCCTCCTCTACCATGCCTCACAGAGCTCCCTACACAGAGCAGCACAGAGTATTTCCATATGTCATGGAATGCCCATATATTCCCATATATGTGTACATACACACAAACACGGAAATGGCTGTTGGCTAAACCTGGTACTGTGGATCCAGACCAATGTGGAGCTGCAGATCCGGGTTTGGGTCCTCATGTGGGCAATTGTACTTATGGATCTGCTGCTATCTATGTGTGTGGGGAAGGTAGGACTGCTCTCTGCTGGGAGCAAGCCAGCATACCCTTGCACCCCATAATGATTCAGTGCAGGTGGGGGATCCCCGTTTCCTGTCTGACCGCTGATAAGTGGAGATTAGGGAATCCCCACCCACAGTCAATCAGCGAACAGTGGTTCTTTGCTCCCATCCAACTGGCTGCCCCCTGGCACAGAATCTCTGCTGCAGAGATTTGTCCCTGTCTGCTCCAGCATCCCCCATTTGGGGTACTACCAGGAGACCAGGAGGACTCTGCTGATAACAACCGCAAGGAGAACCAAAGCTGCTGCCAACAGAACAGTGGATATACCCACACATTTGGCATTATGTATATCCATACAGTGACAACCGGTGGACCTTTAGGTAGGTGGGGCAGGGGGTGGGGACACCTATAAAATTCCAGATTACTATAAGATGATGAAAACCCCACACTGAACACAGGTATCTTGGGTTCAAGGTAAGGGTGTTTTGTGTGACTTAGGCCACTTTTAGACGATCGCAGCGGCGCCCGTGCTTGTTTTACAAAACTACCAGGAGGCAGATTTACACGTGACACCGCCGCTGATTATGTGCATGTGTGGGTGACGTGTGTCCATTTCTGGCCACGTATGTCCACCCTCGATCGGTGACCCGGTCAGCTCGCGGGCCGGAAATGGATGCGTGGTGCCCACACATGCGCATAATTGGCAGCGGTGTCACGTGTAAACCCGCCTCCCGGTAGTTTTGAAAAACAAGTGCGGGTGCCACCGCGATCGTCTAAAAGTGGCCGAAGACTGAGTAGGGCCATTTGCAGCTCCAGAATTGCTACTTGCTCTACTGCTGCCAATTCTGTTGCAAGAAAATTCTGTTGCTGTCAGACTAGGGGTTTGCACTCAATTCTGCAGCATCTCTCTGAAATTTTAAATGAGTGATGGGAAACTTTTTCCTTGCCAGGGGCCATTAAAAAAACTAGGGAACGCTCCAAAGGCTGCTTAAAAGTCGAGTATGGGGATGCAGTTAGGGTGGGGAAAGAAAGGCAAGGGTCTAGTCTATGGAACTGTGCTAAGGATCCGTTTCCAATCCTGGTGTTCATTACCTTATCTCGGCTTCTTCTCCTGAGCTCACACCTTCTGTGCTTGAGGATAGGAATTGGATTCAGAGGCCTGATCAGGAAATGGAAAGAGGTCAAATGAAGACTAGCCATGGCCTGCATTTAGCCCCCCCTCTGGAGAGTTCCCCACCTGCTTTAAGCTTTTTATCTGCTCAGAGCATACCTGAAACCCTCTGAATCATAGTTGGGGGGTTTGGGTTTTGTTTTTTTAAATACTTCTTTTTTATTTTGACAGAAGCTGGAGAAAAAGTAGTGTTTGGGGAACTTTTACAGTGTAAATGTAAGTGTCTCTGTGAGGATCTCCTAGAGGAATGATGTATGTCTGTATTGATGTGACCAACACATGGAAGCAAACTAGTTCAAATGAAATGTTTTATTGTTCCAACTTCTGTTAGAGAAAGTATACAATCTTTCAGGCCAAACACCCCAAGACCTTGTATGCTCTCACCAACAGAAGTTGGAAGAAAACATATGATCTGGACTACTTTGCCTTCATCAAGTATATTTGGGATGAACACAGCAGCCACCTACTCTCCCTTCATTTGACTGAGGCACTGAGCCTGTCTGCAGACTACAGAGATTATGCTAATAATTTCGTCTCAGGCATCACTTCTATCCTTTTCTATCACGTTGCAAAGAAACATTTCCCACTGCACCCAGCCCACAAAATATTCAAACCAAATTAAAAACTATTCATAAATTCTCCTTTAACAGCAGGTACCCGCACAGACTGAGTGAGCAAGGAGGCCCCACAAGCAGAAAGGAGGGTTGGGACAAGCAACAGGAAAATTTCAGTTAAAATGTACAAATTCAGACAGACATTGAAAAAGCCCCAAAAAGAGAAAAACAATCCAACAGGTGGGCGAGAGAACACCTCAAAGGGAAGCAAGCATTGTGGAGAACGCGTGCCTCCAAAACGTCACAAGCAGCCCCAGAGAACAAGCAGGATGAAAAGGGGGGTGGAGCAATGGGGCCATTTAAAATAGGAGACAGCGATGCCCACTTCATACCGGAGACCACAGTACAAGCAGCAGAATCAAGGCAAATTTCCATACGCCTCTTATTTTAAGAAAATGTTTAAAAGAGGGGAAATCCCAAATTGACTTTTTAAAAAAAATCAAAATAATAATAATCAGCACTTGCCCAGCTCACAAGATGGATGCAAGTGCCTTCCCTCTTGCGCGGGCCACAGCAGAACCAAGGCACATATTTTCAGCTCCTTCTAGTCCCATCTCTCCACCTTCAGGATTGACTGGGGTCCCTTTTCGAGGTGCCCTCCCAGCCTTCTTGATTGGCCAGGTTCCTCCATAGGAATCTAGGGCTTCTCAGTCTGGCCCCTCCTCTGCTCCCTCCCCTTTCGTTTCTCGAGCGGATGCTCTGGTGGTGCTTGACTCAGCGCCCCCAGGGCATCTGCGCAGTAAAAGCCTCTCCGCCGGCTCCCTGCTATCCCACTTTTACCCTGTCCCTCCACCCCCTAACATGCCTCAGTCCCATTTTGATGCATGTGGCCCAGCCCTTGCACTCCCCCTTGCCTCCCAAGGCATTGGGTGCTTCTGCACATGTATGCTGTTGTATTCCCTTAAGTTTCTCCGCTTTTATGCAAAGACTTACTCAGTTTTCTAGGCCTCAAACAGCAGGCTTCTTTATTTTGGAATCAGCATACAGCACACAAGGTAAACTGACACTAAACTAGAACCATGAGGGTGGGGGTGGGGGTTCCTGTGGTATCGCCATCCCATTATACTAATGACTGCCTCGTTAACTCTATCCTTGCCACATGACTACATATGCGGGTGCCATTTTGCTCATGCGCAGGAGCGTACAACACCGACCAGTGCTATGCGCTTCTGCGCATGGAAAAAAGGTACCCAGGCACATGCACAGGAGCACACAGCACTGGTGAAGTTGTGCACTTTTGTGTATGTGCGAGGTACCACTGGGAGCAGTGGAGGACAGCGGGGTGGCGGTGCTGCTGCCATCATCTCAATACTGTTAGGGGTACTACACACCCCCCAAGCGTCCTCATGTTAAAACCAGCTCTGACCCTTGTGTTACAGAAGTGGCTATCATGTGGAAGTACTTTTAGCCTGAAACCTTTCCTTTTTAGAGACTTCTACTAGCCTACCTCCTTGCAAAGCAAGTTAATTGATATCACTAGCTTCTATGGACAGAAAAAATGATGCAAAATGTGTGGCCCAGGGTTAAGTATGTGTACAAATCAGGCCTTCTGATTCCCAGTCTTAAATCTGAATCACAAAAACATCCTCCTAGGATTCAATTGAAATGCATCTGACACCCACACTTCTCTGTTAATAGGATGTTCCATAAATAAATTCTCTATTGAAGAAGGCAGACTATAGAAATGTTACCACATAATTATTTTCTCATTGAGGCCTTTAATGTCTTGCATAGATATACTTCACTTAAAAGAAAGCTACATGCGCTGCATTGCTTATAGTGGGCATGCATAATTTGGTTCAGAGTAAATCTTCCCTCAGGCTGTCCCTCCCCACTTTGCTATGCACTGCATGGATGGGAAAGAATTTACACTCCAGTAAACTTAAACTGTTTAAAAAAAAAAAAAAGACAACATATCTGGGTTAATCGTCCAAGAGCTCCTTTCTTGGATAAGTAGGAATGTTCTTCTTACCCACTGGGAACCTCTACCCTGCACATCTGGAAATGGCAGTTGTAGAGACTAATGATAACATGTTCACTGAGGAGGGAAAGAAATTTAAGACAGGTATATATATATAAACATGTAGAAAATATTGTCATTGAGTCTTATGCAGATTATTGTGCTTTCAAATTGTGGAGCTTGGGTTTAAAGCTCTGAATCCTTCCATCCACGTTAGCAACAGTGTCTAATATATGCATGTGTTTCATATATAAGGTCCCAAGTTCAATCCCTGGCATCTTCAATTCAGAATCTTTGGTAGCATGCCTGGGTGAGGCCTCTGCTGTGAATCCTGGAGAGTCTCAGGTAGCATGCCTGGGTGAGGCCTCTGCCAGGGATCCTGGAGGGTCTCAGGTAGCACATCTGGGTGAGGCCTCTGTCAGAGACTCTAGAGAGCTAGATTTGAAATTCTGTTGCCGTGTCAGGTTGTGACAATACTGGACTAAGATGGACCATTGGTCTGACTCAGGCATCTCCTTATATATCCATATTTTGCATCATTGGGGTATTTTGATTGCCTCATTTTAGTAGCATTAACAATACTGCATATGCCCAGTTGCTGAAAATAATATTACTGAAATACCAAAATGATTGAAAAACCAAACTAGCTGAATGGAAACACCACAATAAGCATGGCTATGTAACTCACCATTTCGATCACAGATGTTACTGGGATATTCTGAGGACTACCTGAAAATGTGAATAGTACTGGTGAATAATAAATCAACTATCCATTTCACCTCTGGAGTGTATGCTGTTATCCCCATTTTACAGATAGAGAAATAAAGCACAAACAGAATAAGGATCAGCTTTATGAAGCCACTGGTCATCTAAAGTGCTTGGGAGAATTTTAGCATGGTGCCTAACACTCCTTAAAATCCCTAGGCGCCATCTTTGGTATGTAACATTCATTGACTTTCAATAGTGCCTGAGTTCCCTTTTATCTTTGAAAACCTACTCAAAGAGTACAAGGCACCTCAGAGACAAGGTGACTGGACCAGTGGCGGGACACCCACAGGCCACACACAGCCCAAGGGGATGGGGGTTGGGTCACCAACCTGCCACCTCAGCAGAGGGTGAGGGGCAAAGTTGGAGCTGCAGCCTGAGCCAGGTGCTGCAAATGGAACCGGTGAAGATGTCATCAGCAGTTTCACCACCACTCTTGGGCCAGGGAGCGTGGTTGGGCATACTACATGACCATGCCATATTGGGCTTCTGCTCCTTTCCAGCCGCAAGTTGTTTTCCTGACAAGAGCCATAGAAGTCCTGTAGTCACATGGTCTCAGAGCAAGATACTCTTCTCATTTCTCTTCCTCATTCTTTTCTCCGCTTGGAAAAGTTGGAGTGTTTAGAGCTCTTTGTACGTGCCAGGCTTATGCTGACCAGCAACCGCAGGAGGGAACTTTCCCAGGAGATTTTGGCTCACAGCTGTGGTAGGGAAAGACTTGTGGGGTGTTTGATGGCAGGACCTCTGGCCTTCTGAGTTAGCGTAGGTTGCCCACCACTGGCCTACTTATTTAGATGAGAGACCAGACCATTGAGGGTGGAACTGCCTGCTGGCTTCCATGACTGACTCATAATTTCCTAATTCTCAGGTTAGTACCGTAACCACCAGACAGAGCCTAATTTGTAAGGTGGTGAGCCCTGGAAATTTTCCCAGTAGGAGTGTGCACTCCAAAATGTGACAGACAAGGAAAAGGCCAATATTGGTCATTCCAGGGATAGAAACCAGACATAGAGTGTGGTTGCTATGCGAACTGACAGAGGCCCTTTTCACACAGACACCCTAACTCTGATAAAATGGGTGTTCCATTTTATTATACATATTGCAGGGCACCCATAGAGCACACCTGCAGCCCTGCAACATGTATAATAATAATAATTCATTAATAATAATAATTCATTAATAACTTATTGGCTCAACCGATTGGTTGTACTAAACGAAAAACATCGTACATAATATAAAAACCATACATACAAATAAAATCAATATAATAAAATGTAACACCCATTTTATCTGTGCTGGAGTGTCTATGTGAAAAGGGCATGGTTTGAATAATATCTTTTATTGGACCAACTGTTGTTGGTGGAAATAAGCCAGCTTTCGGGCCACAGGCATGGGGAAAGCCAGAAAAAACTGCATAGTTTCTTCAGTTTTCAATTAATGACTTTCCAGCCACACATCCTGTGGTGATCATTTTATAGATTCAATCATGAGAATTCCTGTCATATTCAGCTGTAGAAAAACAGGGGGTCTAGTAGTTGGGGTGCTAGCTGGAAATTAGGGTGCAGTTTCCTGCAATGACAAGCTCTGGGGCAGGGTGTTACCATGTGTGCCTTCCCCACGCATGTCCACTGGGTCACCCGCGAAGTGGGGTCCCAATGTCCAGGCGGGTGCTTCAGAAATGATCAGTTTGGGGAATTTAACCTACTTCTCTAATCAAGGCACTGTCTGACATCTTAAGTGTGGAGATGTGATGCGCTGCGACTCCTTGAACCCCGCTCCCCCAGAGAGATAAGACAGACAAAGTTTCAATACAGAAAAATTCTATTTATTGCAGGGATACATACACCATCTGAATCTGTGATTATGGGGTTAATACAGTGGAGGACTGAATGCAGATCCCTGCCGGCTGCTGGGAGCAGGCTCTGCCGGGGCAGAACCCGGGGGTTGGGGCAGAAAAGGGAGAACTGGAGAGGAGGTAGGGGGTGGGGAAGCCCATAGTGGGGCTAGTGGGGATCAAGGGGAGACCATGGGAGTGAAAGCTGCAGAGCTTGCTGTGACCCATAAGGGCCACCGGGGTGAGAGACGAGCATAGGGAGGTGTCTGGGAGAGGCATGGTCAAATGGTGTTGGCAAAGAACCATGTAGGTCCCTGGTGATGTGTTTGGGGCCACTGTTGTCCTGCTGTGCAACAGTGGTCTTGGCTCCAGAGAGCCGGCAGGACTGATCAAGAAAGTACTGCTGGCCCGGCAACAGTGTTGTCAAAAATAGAAACAGCGAGGTTCCCTGAGGCAGAGCAAGAGTTTCTTCTTCAAGGGAAGAGGGAAGCTTAAACAGTAATGAAGGAAGGTTATGGTAGTGGGAATAGCCTAGCAGCTAGAAGAGTAGGAGGACTAGAAGGTGAAAAGGAGAGAGAGAGAGAGATGGGGGAATGGTTACCTTTCTTGGCCCGTTGCAGAGGGAATGGGGATACCCCAAAGATCCAGTGTAGAGGTCGAGGGTAGCTGTGGGGCAGATAGATGCGAGGAGGGGCGCCTGACTGGGAGGGTTTCTAGAGCAGTGTAACACAGAGTGTCCGTGTAACCCTACTCCAGCAACAAGACTCAGCCAGTTATAGGGACTTTGGACAAAGGCAAAACAATAGTCTAAATGGGTGTTTGGATAGAGCTTCCTAGGTATATGAAAAGAAAGCAAGGCGGGAGATCACTCAGATATCATGAACTGGGTTTCCATGATCACTTTAAGGTGGGGTTGATAGCCTATTCAGATTCTACCTGCCAGCTACTCCTGGACAAAGGCAAAACAATAGTCTAAATGGCAGGGCTGGCCCCAGGCATGTGCCATATGTGCAGCTGCACATGGACCCAAGGCCAGTTGGGGCCCCAGCCTGCCGCCTGGCTGGGCAGCAGGCTGCAGCCAGCTTCTCCTCCAATAAGTTCTTCTGCCTCCCTTCCCTGGCTCTGGTCCCCATCCCTCACCTGTCACTGCCTCCTAGTAGTGCTGCTGCTGCTGCTATTGGACTGGGAGATAAAGCTGTTTGTTTACAAACAACTCCTCCCCATGTGCTCATCAGAAGGTTGTTCCTGTGTAAAGAAGGTTCTTCGAGATAGCTCCTACATTCTCACAACTGGGTTGTGCATGCTCAGTGCTCACCCTATTCAAATAATAGACCACATGATGATCTTGAGCTCCTCTAGTATAAAAATCACTCTCCCCCTCAGAATGACAGTTCCTTCCAATCCTTTCTAGGAATACAAGAACAAAATTCCATGAAGGACTGGAAGGGTGGGTGTTGCGAGAATGTTTGGAGCCATCTCAAAGAACCTTGTTTACAAGGTAGCAATCTTCTGTTCTTCTTTGAGTGGCTCCTCACAGGACATTTTTACATGGCTCCGCCAGGTGGGGGGTCCATGGGCACGCTGGTGCATGGGCGGGGCATGCACATAGCCACACACACATCCCCACTCAACCCCCGCTCATCCACACCCACAGAGTAACCGCCGTTTCCCCCAGTTGCTCCGTGCATAGGGATGAGTGGGGGGTGAGTGGGGATGCGTGTTAGGTGGGTGTGCACGCACCTCCACTCACCATGGGCACATGCATCGTGTCGTTCACACGGGGCTCCCCCACCCATGAACACAGAAATCTGCATCTTCATGGGTGGGAGAGGCCCGTGTAACAAGGGCCACATTCTCACAACTGTCTTACTTATGTTACCTTAGGTAGGAATTTAGGATGTAACGCAGAACTTTTTCATGGCATAATGCACTTTATAGGTTAGCTGCATTTTGGGTGTCTTGTGTGTTTGATAGCAGTGCCTCCGGACCAGTCGCACCATGTGCATGCACAAGGCACAGGTGGCACCAGCAGCAAGAAGCAACTGGCCCTGGAGGCCAGACTGGCTAAGAGGGGATTCACACGTGTGTTTAAATCGCACAGCCGCCTCGGCGGCATAGTGCGATTTAAAGAACCCCGCACTTCCGGGTTAGTGTGAATGCGGTGAGCGCGCACATTTCCACTTAGCCCGAATGTTTGGAGCGCGGTTTGAAAAGTTGCTCCGTGCAGCTTTTCAAACCACGCTCCAAACATTCGTCTGACTGTGCCCTAAGTTCACCCCCTCCCCCAGTAAGACAGTGGATGCAGTCAGTCTCTCTGTGCCTGCCTCACCGCCCGCCTGGCTGCCTCTGCAGTGGAACCACTCCTGAGGAGTGGTGGTAGACATTTGGCTGTGGAGGTGTCGGGGGGGAAGTATTGGGAGGCCATGTTTGTCTGTGGCTGGTCGGAGGGGTGGAGAATGGGAATCCTTCCTGTCCAGAGGGTGTAACTTTTATGTAAATTTACACATTTGCATAATTAGGTGGGGCCTAATTATGCAAATTAGGCCCCGCATCAAGACTTCGCACATGGCCTCACAAACCCTGGGACTGGCCCTGCTAAATGGGTGTTTGGATAGAGCTTCCCGAGTGTATGAAAAGGAAGCAAGGCAGGAGATAATCTAGATGGGTGTTTGGATAGAGCTTCCTGGGTGTGTGAAAAGGAAGCAAGGCGGGAGATCGCTCAGGTATCATGAACTGGGTTTCCATGATCACTTTAAGGTGGGGTTGATAGCCTATTCAGATTCCAGGATGGTATTTTTGGCTTCAAGAACAGAACTCAGATGGAAGTTTAAGGCAGGCTAGCAAGCTTGCAACCAGGGTATTTTGCTAGATGGGAGGGGCCCCTGCTTCTGGTGGTTCTGCAAGTAGAGAGAGCTTGGCGTCTTAACTGCTCCTTAATCTACCTGCCACCTACTCCTGGTTACTAACTGGCCAGGTGTCCTGCGTGGGAGGAGGTGCGGAGAAGGGGGTGAGTGAAGTTGTCATGAACCCAGCTTACAACACATTCAGCACGGGCACCCCAGACTGCTTCTCTTTCCTTTATGCAAGAGGGGAGTGGGGTTGCTTGTGTCGGGGCCTTCCTAACAATTTCATGTGTGGCTTCTATAACAGGCTTGGTCCTCGGTAATTCGTTTTTTACAAATTAAGCTCTGCCACCGGACCATGCTTCCTCTTCAGGAATAGCATTTCATGGACAATTACCAGCAGACAAAGACTTGGATGACAAGAGGGCATTCAGTCATATCAGGGGTGTTGGAACCAAGACCACTCTTTGCTTCACTGGAACTATTCCTGAGTTGTGTGTACTAGGACTAGCATCAATCCCCTATCAGTAAAATGGGGATAATAACAACCTGTCTTATCAGATGGCTGCGAGGTTTTATTATCTAAGGTCTGTCGAGTTCTTTGTGATCCTTGAAGGAAAGGGGTTAGAGAAGAGCCAGGATGTTAACTGCAGATATTGTTTCACACGTCACTCCTCCCTGAGGGAATGAACACATCAGGCGAATGTATCAAACTTCATGCTTTAGTTGCTCCCATCTGTGCTGAGGGGCTTATAGAGCCCTCTCCCTGTGTTTTCCAAAGAAGGGGTTTAGAAACTTGTTCCTGCTGAGGCTGGCCCCCCTACAAGCAGTTCTGATCTAGCTCGGTGGAACTCTGGGTACATGCTGTCAGGCAGCATGGCCTAATGAACCACTCATTCAGAAGCCCCATGGAGGACCGCTGATGAGCCTAATAGGCACTTTGTTCCCTGGGGTTGGGGAAATGCAAACAGCAGCAGGGAAGGTGCTCATGAGAGAGATGGGATTTGATAAGCATACCTACCCCCTTACGGCTCTCCACACATGGAGGAGAGGCAAACCTGGTATGGGGCTAGGGTTCTCAGGGCCTCTGACTTCTGTTACTTTCCTTGCAGCCTGCCTCTTGTATCAGGCACTGCCCACCCTGCTGGCTCTCTGAAGCAAACAACCCTTTTGCTCTTCACAGTTCAGTCTTTGTGTATTAGTATGGTGAGTCACAGGAAGCCTTTTTCTTTGGATGATCTCCTCTAGCCCTCTTGTACAAGCTTCTTGTAGCACAGTTGCTGTGGTCTGAGAAACTTGCTGTGCCACTTTACAAACAAAATGGCTAAACGAAAAAGACACTCAAAAAGGGTTTTCTCAGGAGTCATCCCTGTCACCTCTACCCCCAGTCAGATATCAAAAAGCATCCCCCACACCACTGAGAGAGAGCTGTGTGGAGAATCCCCTCCACAAGTTCTTTGAAAGCGTGACCATATGCCAGTCATGCATAAAATTGGTTAGTGACCCACTGTACTCAAGAGAAAGAAACCCTCCTGTCCACAGTTTTCTAAGTTCAAGCATCTCCCATGTGCCAGCAAGTTAGTACCTGTGCTTTGCTCTTGAATAGTACACTGTCCTGAATCCAGGAGTATTACTTGCAGAGCTGCTGTTGTGTATTTTCCAGAAAAAGAAACACCTCAGGTATTTTATAATCCCTACTCAACAAAATCAGATCTATCTGTCCCAAGCCGCCTCCATGAAACAGTGTTAACGGGATGGCTATCCTGCACTCTGACAGCACGGTGATGGTGGCTACACTGTAACAAGCACAATAGAAAGATAAATACCATGATCCTGGTGAGCTTCCAGGTTTCAAAGCAAAAGCCTATAATCTGCAAGACCTGGCACTAGCAGATTTATAAAAGCCTCTGGGATTTTGGAAATTTTCTCTCCTCACTTGATTTTATTGCCACGTGGAGTTCATGAGACATGATTTCTTTTGGATCAGGAAAGGATGGCAGTGAACTTACAAGCGCTGAAGGTTAGGGATGGGCGAACGCTGTTCGGAGTTCAGACCCAACTCGGTCTGTTCGGACGTCTGAACCGAACTCTCGAACAACCTCTCTAATATGGGGACTACCACCAGGGATCCCCCTGTGTTCACTCCCTCCAGATGTTTGTCTCAGTTCCTCCTTCCTTACATTCAAAAAGCAGCAGAAGATTTACTTATTTTTATTCTCCAGGTGCTTTTAGGATCCACTGCTGGTTCCACTTGATGTATTCTGTCCTCCCTCTTTATCTTCCCCTTTTAAATTGTTTAAAAAATTATTTTACATTGTTTTATTGTATTTTATTGTGTCAACTTTTGTAAAGTGCTCCAAGTACATCACTTGGCAATTTTCTGTCATGGCAAACCCTCACTATTTTGCTGCTCTGGACATAATACATTTTGACATCCTATTTTACCCCCCTATAGAAATACCAGTGGCATCCCAAAGACCTTTTGCCCCCTTTTCCCTAAGTTTCTTGTCATCACATGATCTGCCCTTGCTTCCTTTCCTTAAATCAAATTCCAGCAAGTCTCCAATATCAAAAGCCACCAAATGCCATGTAATACTTAGACACACACACACACACACACAAGCAAGCCCAGGGGAAGTTGTATGTTGTACATACACATTAAAGTCCTCCCCAGCAGTCATGAGAAATTCCAAGAGCTTGGAGCTTCCCAACACCACCAGGCACAGGGATTGCCTCAATAGGCATATGTGAGTCACACTGGGCCAGCCTTCTGGGAGTGGCACCAAGGAGTCTGCACAATTATGAGAGTGCCCCACACTTCTGGGTGCCCTTGGCATCTTGAAAAGTTCCAGGAGACATGTGGACAGCCCAGATCCACTTCCAGAAGGCTGCCACCCTGAACAAGATGTTCAACTTGCCCAATGGGTGGCCACGCTTTTTCTTGTAGATAATGTATAACATTATAACAACACTATTAGCTGTGGGGTTTTAACACACAGGCTGGGAGTGGTCCAGAACCTGGAGCCTCCCCATGTGGTCCCCACACAGCAGCCACCAGTGTGGACAGGGTTGGGAGCCCTTCACACAGGCGGACCCATGCATGGGTTCCATGTGCATGCAGGCAACCGCTGCACCCCAGGGGAGCCCAGGGAAAGCTTCAAACAGGTCCACATTCCACGCACACCCTGGCCTACCCTGAACCCCCACCACCCTACACTCTACACCCTTCCCAGAATCTCCCCTCCCCTGACATAGGGCACAGTCCCTGCAACCAGGGCGTTCTCGGTGGCCGGGCCGTGGCTGTGGAACTCCCTCCCGGAGGAGGCTCGCCTGGCCCAGGGCCTGTTGGCCTTTTGACATATCTGTAAGATTTGACTGTTCGCCCAGGCCTTCGGAGGGGAGGGTGGGTTAATTTTTGTGGGAGGTGTTTTAAATTTGTTTTAATTAAGATATTGTAGATTTTTTATGTTTAAAAATTGTTTTATATTATGCTGGAAGCTGCCCCGAGATGCCATAGGCATGGGGGGGCGGCATATAAATATAATGAAATAAATATATAAATAAACAAACTATGGCAACAAGGAGCCATGCCAGCCATTAACCCCTGCCTACCCAAAAAACAGAGAGGCATGTTGTCTTTAAGTAGGGTTACATACATTCCGGGTTGGCCAGGACAGTTTCAGGATTCTGTAGGCTGTCCCGGCCTGTTGTTGAAAACTGAAACAAAAGTCCCAGTGAGTCAGACTGGGGAACGTGGGGTGTGGGTAGGAATGCTCCTTGAGCAGTGGTCATGGAGGTGCAGCTGCTGGCTGGGTGAGTCAGCCTGCAGAGCGTAGGCAGCAGCGGTGCTGCTCCTCCCTGACCACTGCTCAGCTGATCAGGCTGGCTTCCAGCTAGGCTTTTCTGAGGGGTGGGGGGAGAGTGCTCCAGATTCCAAAGTAAAGCAAACAGGCACTCAGCACTTGCCTTGAAGTAAGCAATACTTTGCAGACACCAGGCCCTTCACCCATGCTGCAAATAAGGAGCGTGTCCCCCTATACTAAGACTGAGAGGAGCTGGGAGCTAGAACGGAATGGAAACCACCATACCCCACTCTGTATTGTCCCCCCCTCTCCCCACAACTCTGCCTACTGGACCATGTCCTGTGGGAAAATTCCCCCAGAGAGCTGCCATCTGCAGGGGCTTCTCACAAGCATATTACCATGCCTGGGTGCAGCATCACACACTCACCTCATAGTGTGTGTGTAGTAGTGAAGTGTCTCTGTTGAGATATCTCTGGGGAAATAAAGCTACGTGGATAGTGCTGCTACACGGAAGCTACCAAGTGTTTCAGTTCTCCAGACCGGTCCTGATCCTGGAGTAAGTCCCTTTTACATGGATGTGTATCTGGCACCTTTAAATCTGGTCTCCACCTCCCCTACAGCCAGCTCTTTCCACCAATGCTATATCACAGTGTGTTCCACCTGTGTGGGCATCAAGCCCTTGTCCATATTGTCTCTTCAAAAACCTCTTCTGAGGTAATGTAAAGACAGTCCCCACCTGCATCCCACATGGCTGGCCTTGTTCCGGAGCAATTCCTACCTCTTTGCTTGTCCTGTAGTCCTGGATTGTTTGTCTGGACTAAACCCTAACTTTCCCACAACAATCTTCTCCCAGTCAGGCTTCCACTTGAGCCTGTACGGAGATTCCAGTACTGGAGCTCTTCACTCTATGGTCTCCCTTGCAGACTGAGGGTTAGCTTCCTTTATACCCATAATAAATGTAAGACTTTCAGCTTTGATTGGTGGCTGGTCCTGTCCTTTTCTGTGGTCAGCAACTGAACCCTTTAGCGTGTTCTTGTGGCATGATCCTTTATTATTATGATATGCACCTGCTCTATTTATGCCACTGCTAACATGCCTCTGTTACACTCCCCACCTTTTCAGGAAGACAGGTTTCACAAAAAGTGGACCCATACAAACCCCTCGAGCCAGGAAGCTCCCCATCGAGTCTGTATACACAAAACCCAACCAAAATATAGAGATGACCCCATTCTCATGAGGCCAAGATTGGGGTGGGGATCATTCCTGCCCTACACACTGTTCCCCAGCCCTGGGACATTCTGTATCCTGTTGTCATTCACAGGAAATCGTCCAATGCAGAACCAAACAAAAAATTCCCATGGCTCGCATACCTTACTAGCCCAAACAGGTCACTCCATCTTGAAGAGAGTTTTTGCTTCCTCTAAAGTGGGATAATAAATCTTCTCACGGGCAATCTTAACACCTTGTTTTACCTTAGAAGGTTGATAGCAAAAATTAAAAAGGACAACTCTCAAATTTCCCCAGAGATTGCTGTCAATAATACCAGTGCAAACACCATGGGGTGATTCAGCCATAACATCCTGGTGACAATTGAAGTTGGATGTCCATGAGGACTAATGTCTGGGATTGGGGTGCTAGGATAACATCCATTGCACTATACAGGTTGAACCTTGTGGCTCTGATTGAGTCCTTTGTCAGAGAGTTTTACAAAGTGGAGTTTGGAAGTGAAGTTGCAAGCCCACCCGTTGAAGCACTCTGAAGTCGATCTGTTTAGTCCGATGCCTGTTCTCCATAAGTACTGCTGTCCTTTTGAGAGTTGCTAGGTGACGTAGCTGGAGTTAAGATTTCAGTTGTATCTGGGTTGTGTGACAGGTAATCTACATTTTTAAAATCTCATCCTGGTTTAAGAAAGATAATTTATTGAAAAGGTTGCAGAGTGAGATACCAACAGGTAAGGCATGCATTGGAATCTTGCATAGTGTGTAGCCACTTTTAATGGAATGGTTGACCCTGCAAGTAATAATGGAGAGTCCCCACTGCCCATTGAATAGTGAGGCACTCTGGCTCTATTGTCATGTACATTTGTTCAGGAGGTAAAAGCTTGTGACTAATATAGAGGACTAGATGTTCCTCACCTTCCCATTCTTGTGATAGCATGGCTGAAATTACTATAGAGGAGGTGTCTGTTTAAGCTGAAATGGCCTATTAAGGTCAGGACAACAGAGTACTGGCTCCAAGGTTAAGGACTGCTTTGTTTATTTTATTTTATTTTTAAAATTGCTACCCCGCCCATCCTGCCCAGAAAGCTATGGGCGGCTTACACAATAAAACAACTTGAAACAATCAAAAGCGGGAGGAAATAAAATACCCCTAACCACCCACATCCCTAACCCATTTCCTCACCCAACCCATCCTCTTCATCAAAAGTCAGGCAGAACAGCCACGTTTTACAACACTGTAGAAAAGAGGGGAGATCCTGAGCCAAACGGGCCTCCACCAGCAGGGAGTTCCACAGCCGTGGAGCAGCCACCGAGAAGGCCCTCCCCATTGTGGCCCCCTGGCAGACTCGGGGGACATTGAGGAGAGCACACACCCCCCGCCCAATGACCACCGGGGCCAATCCAGGACGCAAAGTGTGAGGCGGTCCCTCAAATAGGTCAGGCCAAGGCCATTTAGGGCTTTATAGACAAGAACCTTGAATCGGGGACAGAAGACTATAGGCAGCCAGTGCAGAGATCGAAGAACCGGTGTTATATGTTCCTGGTGGCCCAGTCCCACCAGGAGTTGGGCTGCCGCATTTTGCGCCAGATGCAGTCTCCAAACCATCACCATGGGTAGCCCCACATAGAGCGCTTTAAACGGATGAATTTGGTTTCTGCTTCTTGGTCCCAGTGTAACTTTGTGGGTGCTTTTTCCCCTCAGTTGTTCCATAAAGGGAAATGCAATTCCAGCACATTTCAGGATGTACTTTCTATAGTAATTAACAAGTCCTATAAATAGGGTGGCTATACCTCCCCTTTAATACAGGATGGTTATGAAAGTACATGGTGCAGGGCTACATTGCTTCATGTATTTTTCATAAGCATCCTGTATCTAAGGGCGCCCTACCCATAAAAGACTCTGGGTCTTTTTTAGTTGTGGGTCATGGGCTATTCTGTACTGCCACTAATCTTGCATTTCTGTGGTCAAATAATCCCTCATCCTATGATATGCCCAAGGAATTTTGTCTCAGCTTTGCCTAGTCAACATTTCTTTGAGTTTGCTGCTAGAAATGCAGTGCAGAGAGTTTCTAGCTCTGCTTGGTGACTGACTAAGTGCCAGGTTTGGCTATATATTATCATGTAATCTAAATAGCCTGTTTTAGATCATCAGTGTTTGTATAATAGTTTGTCCATTAAGCATTGAAAAGTGGCTGAAGCACAATGTAATCCAAATGGCATGCTTTTAAACTGGAAGGGCCCATCCGGAGTAGCAAATGCTGTTAAATGTTTAGATGTCTCAGCGAGGGAAATCCGCAAATACCCCCTTTGTTAAGTCCAGGGTTGAAATGTAATAGGCAGCTCCACGGCCTTCAAGGAATTCCTCTACCCAGGATAGGAATGGAAGGTGGAAACAAAATTAAGAGAACGGAAGTCTACACAAATTAGTGTTGATCCGTCCGGCTTGGGCACCAACAGTAAGGGGCTACACCATGGGCTATAAGATGGCTCTTTGATGTCCCACCATAACATTCTTTAATTTCTTGAAGGAGTGTATTCTGCAAGCAGGCAGGTCTACAATATAACCACCATCGAGAGACTGTGCCAGGATTTAACGTAATATGGTGCTTAGCTGCCTGGGTGCAGCTGGGTAATGTTGAAAACACATCGGGCTACTATTGTACCAGCTAAATTAAATCACGTTGCTGTTTCTCTGTTAATTCCTCTCTGAATATTTCCATCTTTTCCCTCTCAGACGCTGGGTAATCTGGACCTAAGAATTCTTCTGATTCCACTGGGGCGATGTATAATTCTTCCCTCTCCCTCCATGGCTTCAGTAGGTTGACATGTAAAATGTTATGTCCGTTTTCTAAACAGTCTACTTCTAATCAACCAGGCCAAGTTTCTATCTGACCTCAAAGGGTCCTTGCCAGGATGCGCATAGTTTGCTTGAGGTTCTCAGTAACAACATTAGGAGCATGTGGTCACCAGGTTGGAAGGTCCAAGCATGGGCTTACAAATCATAGTATACTTGTTGTCACTGTTAGGCAGCTTGCAGGTTTTATTGAGCCCATTTGGCGCAACGCTGGAACTTATCTAAGATGTTGAGCACATACTAGATCGGGTGGCTCCCAGGCGTCTGCTCCCACCACTTCACCGCCATAGGACCCCTTGGTTTACTGAGGGGCTGAGGTGTATGAAGTGGGAGGGGTGGCATCTAGAGCGACACTGGCGCCATTCTCATGCTGAATCCAATTGGCTATGGCATTGAGCCCATTTGCAGTCCTATGCTGTGGCCATGAGGATGGCAAAGGAGGAATTCTTTGCCACCCTCATAGCTGCTGCGAAGTTGCATCCAGCGGAGCTCTTCTGGGTGGTGAGGGGGCTGGTCAGTCCAGCCTCCCTCCACCTGGAGGGGGAGGTTTCCCAAGCCTGCTGTGAGGAATTTGTGAACTACTTCTCAGATAAGATCGCTCAGATCCAGCACGATTTCGGGGTCGGGATTGATGCAGTAGAGGGAGAACTGGGGGTTATGGATGCCCCATCTGGTCCATCTTTGTGGGATCAGTTAGGGATGGGCGAACAGAATGTGGTTCGGATGTTCGGTCGTTCGGTTCGAAACCCGAATTCGGGTTCGATGGTTCGGTTCAGCCGAGTTCGGGTTGGCTGGACAGTCAAAAATAGTGCTATCAAAACCGAAATGAAACCGAAACTGAAACCTAATTTTTGGCCCTGAAAAGATGTTTTTCCTGCCCCCAGACTCATCCAAACTCATCCGAACACAACCAAACAGTTCAGTCATTCGAGAGTTCAGTTCGGACGTTCAGTTCGGATATCCGAACAGACCGAGTTCAGTCCGAACTCCAAACATCCAAACCGCGTTCGCCCATCCCTAGGATCAGTTTCAGGAAGTGACACCGACCAATGCCGAGGGGGCGTTGGGGTCTGCTAGGGCCACCTTTTATGAATTAGATCCTTGCCCATCCTGGTTGGTGAAAGTCACCAGGGAGTTGTTGGGGCCGGTGCTGGTGGGGGTGATCAATGCCTCCCTTCAGGAGGGCAGGGTGCCGGACTGCCTCAAGGAGGCAGTGGTGAGGCCCCTGCTTAAGAAACCATCTTTAGATGTTGATGCACTCGCTAGCTATCAGCTTGTCTCTAACCTCCCCTTTGTAGGGAAGGTTATTGAACGAGTGGTGGCCCAGCAACTCCAGTGCCATCTGGATGGCATCAGTTTCCTGGATCCTTTTCAATCAGGATTTCGACCAGGATATGACACCGAGACTGCGTTGGTGACCTTGGTGGACGACCTCCGCCAAGGGATGGATTTGGGATGTTCAACATAACTCATCCTGTTGGATCTCTCGACAGCATTTGATACAGTTGACCATGGGTTGCTGCTTAGGTGACTGCGAGCCCTGCGGGTGTGTGTGTGTGTGTGTGTGTGTGTGGGCGGGACTGTCCTAGGATGGTTCCGCTCATTCCTCTCAGGGAGAAGCCAGCGGGTAGTGCTGGGGGAAGAAACATCTAGCCCGCAGGATCCCGCTTGTGGCGTACCGCAAGGTTCCATTCTGTCTCCATTGTTGTTTAATATTTACATGCAACCCCTGGGGGACGTTGTGAGACGGTTTGGTGTGGGTTGTCACCAGTATGCTGATGACACCCAGCTATACCTCTCTTTTTCAGCAGACCCAGGTCCTGCAGTCTCAGTGCTTTCCCAGTGCCTGACAGAAGTGAGCGACTGGATGAGGCTGAGCAGACTGAGGCTGAACCCTGATAAGATGGAGGTGATGTTGGTGGGTAGGGCAGCTGAGGCGATGGCCCCTCTTGTGGAGGGGATCCACCTCCTGCTGGTCCAGCAGGTGCAGAGTTTGGGGGTCCTGCTGGACTCTCGACTCCGCCTGGATTTTCAGGTGGAGGCAGTGGCAAAGGGAGCCTTTTGCCAATTACATCTTGTGCGGAGGATCCAGCCATATGTCTCAAACTCTGACCTGGCCACCCTCATCTACACGTTCATCACCTCTAGGTTGGATTACTGCAACCCACTTTATGTGGGGCTGCCCTTGGTGATGGTATGGAAGCTGCATCTGGTGCAGAATGTTGCGGCCGTCTCCTGACAGGGACGGTCCATAGAGAGCACATTACACCAGTGCTCCGGGCTCTGCACAGGCTGCCTATAGTGTTCAGGGCCCAATTCAAGGTGCTGGTGTTGACCTTTAAGGCCCTACATGGCCTGGGCCCCTCCTACCTGAAAGACCGCCTCACTCCACGGGCCCTGGAGCGATCTCTGTGATCCGCCGGGGGTGCCTTCTTAGAGGTCCCCCGGGTAAACCAGGGGGCCACTATGGAGCAGGCGTTCTCGGTGGTCGCACCATGGCTGTGGAACTCCCTCTTAGAGGAGGCTCACCTGGCTCCCAGCTTTTTGGCCTTCTGCCTTGCCTGTAAGATCTGGCTGTTCATCTAGGCCTTTGGGGGAGGGGGGGGTAAAAGGATAGGGGGTGGGATTTTTTAGCCAGTGGGTCTTACCTCTTTTTATTGTATTTAATGTTTTTTGTATGAAAAAAACACTCCTTTTATATATCTTTATATTTTAAAAATATTTTTATTTGTTTTAACTTTTGTAAGCTGCCACGAGCTGCCGTGAGGCTGGATGGGGCAGGGTATAAATAACTGAATAAATAAATAAATACTGGACTAAATTCTGTGTCTGTGATGGTCTTTGAATTCAGGCTTCATTCACTTGGCTCAGCAACCCTTTGGGCTATTGCCCATACAAAAATTCAAATGTGGAGAATTAGGGCTGAAACTCGGCTCGATTGTCTCACCAGCTCTCAACGAAAAGGGAGTGTGGGGGTTCCCATTTCGCCTCAAGCTGAGCTGAGCCGAGAAACTCCCCTCGCTGGCGAGAATTCAAGGGGCCGGAAGTTGCCGGCGGGGGGACGACACGGGAGCTGGAGATGAGCAGCGGGCAAAGACAAGCCCCCCGAGTACCTCTGTCCCACGCCCGGCATTCCTGCCTGGACGGGAAGGGAAAGTTCAGGTAGGGTAGAGCAGGGATGTACTTAGCATCCGAGGTGGTCCCGACACACACACACACACACACACACACACACCTGGTGCTCCATACTGTGCTGGGCCCCTTCCTGGGTCTTTAGTTTAAAAGAGCCCCCCCTCCCCCACACACCTGGAGCATGCTCAGCACGCTGCTTGGCTCTGCATGCCCTTTTCAAAGATGGCGGCTGCATGGCCGAGCAGCTCTGCTGAGTATGCTCAGCCCTATGTACCCTTTTCGAAGATGGCGGCCGCAGGACCGCGCATGCTCAGAAGAGCTGCTCGGCCCTGGGGGTGCCATGTTTGAAAAGGGCATGGAGAGCCGAGCAGTGCTCTGAGCATGCTCCAGCTATGGGATTTTTTTTTCTTTTGAATTGAACACCCGGGAAGGGACCCAGCACCACAGGGGTGTCCGGACCCCCACCGGCTGGTAAGTAGTACACTCTTGCCCCTGCCTGAACTTTCCCTCCTCCCTCCCAGACGTGGAGGCCAGGCAGGGTCTGGAGGTACTCATGGGGCTTGTTTTTGCCCCCTACTCACCTCCAGCCCCCATGCAGCCCCCCCCCTGAGTGCGACCCTCCCCCCTTGAGTAATTTGCAAGAACTTGAGAGGGGGGGTGAGAACACCTGAGTTCTTGACCCCCCATCTCAATTCTCATGAATTACTCACGAGAATCCCCTCCTGCCCCACATTTCAGCCCTATGGAGAAGCCTATCAATGCCAGATTCACTTCTCTTATGGCAAATAGCAGGAAGGGCAGGAGGCCGTCCCACTCTCAAGGAGTGACCTGTACATACCAGAGCAACATGGCCTTAGGCATCTGGTTAAATCACTTGACTTGCCCATCAGTGTGTGGGTAATAAACTGAAGTTTTGCGTGGCTGGATTTGTAAGAAGGTCCACAGATTTTGCATGACTGTTGCCATAAAGTTTGGGCCATGATCCGTGATTATGACATCTGGCAAGCCTACTCATTCGAAGGTTATAATTTGCTCTCTGGCAAGCACCGCAATCTCTCCTACAGTCAGGCTTCTTTTTGAGCGTCTATGGAGAGCTCACTTCTGGAGCTCTTCACTCTATGGCCTCCCCTGCAGGCTGAGGGTTAGCTTCCTTTATACCCATCAGACTTTAGGGCTTTCAGCTTTGATTGGTGGCTGTTACAGCTCCCCATAGACACTGAGCACGGTGGGAGGAGTTTGTTTGCTGGCTGTCCCAGACTCCCTGAGGCTCTGAGACGGGTCTCCAAGTCTCTCCATGTTTGGGGCTGGATTTTCCGTGCTCCTCTGCCATGAGCAACATTTTATTCCACACAATAACCCCACCCCCATCTTGAAACACAGTGTTCTTGAAAATAATAGGGTCACCCTATCTTTAAGGGCTTCTGTGTGGGCAGGGGATATATGCTGGGTGGGGTGTATTCACTTGTGGGACCACTCCGGTCTTCTGACCTGCAGCTTTCTTTGGTGGTAGCAGACCCATGAGTGGGCATGGCTACCCATGGGTGCTCACAGGGGTGGCAGCCCCATGGGAGTCTGTTGCCATGGGTTGGGACGGGTTAACCTGCACTTCATGCACTGCATTCCTGGGATTAGCACAGCATGGGGCTGTGGCCCCTGGCAAGCATCTGGTGGCTACTGTTCAGACAGCCAGGTGAATCCAAGGTTAGTGGGGTCCAATGTGGGGGCAGCATCTTGTTTGTTAACGATCTCTCCAAGGTTTTCTTCCTGCCTCAGCCTCTTGTTCAGTTTGCAGTTTACATCACTTGTAGCCTAGAAAATAACCTGCCTCATTTAAGTCACAGGATCTTGTATGCACAATTCCTCCACTTACTAAACTACAAGGCCTCTTGGTTATAAAGGATTCCTTCATGCTTTTTGTTAGTGCAAAAGGTACTGTCCTTATAATATTCTAATGTACTATACATTCTATGAAGCAGCCTTTCTTTGTGAAGAGCCAGACAGGCCCTCTGCCCCCACTTTGTTGTAGCAGTATCTCTCAGTCCTGGTCTGTAACATCACTTCTTATTCC
This sequence comes from Sphenodon punctatus, assembly GCA_003113815.1. Lineage (NCBI taxonomy): Eukaryota > Metazoa > Chordata > Lepidosauria > Sphenodontia > Sphenodontidae > Sphenodon > Sphenodon punctatus. Next base: position 2,729,534 of record QEPC01005447.1, read on the forward strand.
ACTACCAGGACTGCTGTGAGAATGAAAGTTCAGTGTGGCTAAATAAATCAGAATCACTACTAGGACTATACCACCAGTAAAAAGCCATAGGTTCAGCGAGTGTAAACTGGAGCCATTCTATACCTGTTGATGGGGCGACTTTGGAAGAAAACATATCCACCCCCCCCACCACCACCACACTCCATAACCTACTGAAATTCCTCACATAATCAATTGCCACAATCCTTGCCCTGGTTAAAGTGGTTTCTGATCATTGGAGCCTGAAATTCAAGTAGTATGAGAAACCTACCTCATTCAGTGTCTTAAATAAGGAGTGAATTGAACTGAATGGAGGGTGAGGCTGAGCGCTAATTCTGTGAAATTCTATGGGACTGCAGCCCCAGAGATTTCACGGGACCCTGGATATAGGTCTTGTGCTAAGCAGGGGCTTGGATTAGATGACCTTTGAGGTCATTTCCAACCCTACAATTCTGTGATTCTATGATGTAGTTAAATGTGGAGCAGCAACCTTAACTCACACCCTTTATAGTGTTTCTAAGTGAATTTCCCTGTTTGCTCTTCCTTTTCATTATGTAATCATTTCCTGCACCATGGGGTTCTTTTGTTGTGCGGCAGCTTTTAGCGCAGTGAGGAGGGCATTATTTGTAATCCAGCTTCTGTGGGGGTTTTTTTTTTATGTTTAATGTTTGTTTCTTTCCATTTTTTGTACAAATACAGGTTACTGACTGTTTTCTCAGTATGTGAACAAAATAAAAAAGACATTTTTAAAAACAAACTTGAAAAAATAAATCGAACACATGGATATGTAAGATCCCTATGCATAATTCAGACACTGAACACTTAACCCTTAAACCACACTTTTGAAGTGCTGCAACTCGAGGTACAGGAGCAACTACTGGCTTATTATTATTAATTCAGCCATTAGAGAAAGTCTTCACACATGGCCCATTAAGCTAAACAGCTGTTTGAAGCATGCTGTAGTAGAGTTAGCAGTGTGACTGTGCTAAAATCCTGCATTCTGTTCTCCACTGTGGCCTTGTATTACCTATCTGCTGACTAACATATTTATAAAATGAGTTAGTTTCTTACCTTGTATAGCAGGGCCTTGGTTTAAAGGAAAAGGGGTGAGGTATATAGGAACTACTGTCAACAGAAGCAAGATCCAAACTTAAGTCCTCTAGTGATTCAGTACAGAGAACCTTCCTCAAAGCTACAGGGATATGGGATTCACTTTCAAACCAACATTTTAGTGTCCTGTAAATGCCCCTGACTGGATAAAAGTGACCAAATCCAGATTTTCTGCACAAAGACCAGCTAGGTGTCAACACTACTTTGTTCATATTACAGTGGAGCAAAAGTCAAATTTCTAGGGATGTGCAAATGCAGTTCGGATGTTTGGAATTCAGACTGAACTCGGTCTGTTTGGACATCTGAACCGAACTCGAAAATGGCCGAACAGTTCGGTCATGTTCGGGTGAGTTCGGATGAGTTCAGGGGCGGGAAAAACGTGACTTTGGGTGGGAAAAACATGACTGGAAGGGGGAGGCAGCTAAGGAGCAGACTTCTTGCCACCAGGGGTGGAGACCAGGGGTTGTTTCAGGGCCAAATGATACCGATACAAAAAAAAAAATCTTCAAATTCTGTCGGTAGCGCTATTTTCTAATGTTCAGCCAAGTTCGGCTGAAGCGAACTCCGCCGAACCGAACAACCGAACCCGAACTCGGGTTTCGAACCGAACAACCGAACGTCTGAACCGCATTCTTTTTGCACATCCCTACGAATTTCTTCAGTCATGTAAAAAAGTTCAACTTATCAGAAATTCTATGTAAGTAGAAGTTAAGGAAAGAGATCTGGAGATGGAGAGAAGAACTGCTGCTCAGATTAAGTTTTCACTAGGTTTCTCTAAAACTGGTTCCCTTCCCACCCCTCAGAAGCAGAGAGTCAGGGTAGACAGCAAGGTAGAGCTGCTTGTGTGTGTAATCCTCTCATTTCTGACTCTGGGATCCTTGGGTGGGCTGGAGACAGAGAAACCTGGTGCTCACTCCCCTTCCAGGCTCCCAGAGTCAGAACTGACAGGATTCAGTTCGCTAAGTCCCGCCTGTAACAACCTGCAGGAATCTGCAGGTTGGGACTGGAGTGGCATGGGGGGGAACTGTTTTGAGGAAACACAGCACAGTTTGTGAAGGAGAGTGTGCATGAGCTAGGCACAGCCTCATGGAGTAAGCTTAGTTAAATAAAGAGTTTGGTTGTCTTTGATAACATCCTGTCTCTTCCTTATCGCACAGCACACTGTGCATGAAACATGGTGGCAGCAGTCATTTAGCAGAGACCCACAAGAAGGAGAGTTTGGCTTAAAGCAGAATCTACACAGGCAGAAAGAACAAACAGCATGGAGAGCCTCAGACCCCCTGCAAAGCTGGATTTCCACTCCACTGGCACAGGCATGGACACAATGGAAGCAAGAAATGACTTTATACACAGAGCTGACCATAACAGACAAGGATGAGAAATTCAAGGTAAAGCTTTTTTACTGCCTTATTGGGGAAAAGGGCAGAGAAGTGAGTGCTACTCTCTTAACAGGAGAGCCAAACACCCTTGAGCAGCTGATAACGACCTTTGATGAGTGCTGTGACCCCCAAAAGAATGAAACTGTGGAAAGATACCATTTCTTCACCCGGAATCAGGGTGGGAATGGACCTCTGTGTCACGGAGCTGAGAACGCTGGCATCCGCATGTAACTTTGGGGACTTAAAAGATTCCCTTATTAGAGACAGAATTGTCTGTGAGACTTGTGATTCTAAACTGCAAGAGAGGTTGCTGAGAGAAGCGGAATGGACTCTGGAGAAGTCCCTCCAAATAGCAAGGGCAGCCAAATTATCCAAAGAAAGAATAAAAGCAATCACTACAACTGCCACAGCACAAGACCAAATGCATAAAGTCTACCTTAAGGAACCCAGAAAGCATAATAAAAAAAGGACTAGCTGAGAACGCAGTCCCCAAGGTCCAGTGCACATACTGTGGAAAGCAACATGAAAGACAGAAAGAGAAATGTCCAGCCTATGGGCAAAGGTGCCAGGGATGTGGGAGACTGAATCACTTTGTGTCTCTGTGTCTCAGCTCCCACCCTGGGAGGAGGACTGCAAGAGTACATGCAGTGATAGAGGATGCTGAAATTTCTGGGGAGGAGGAAATCCTCTCAGTTAGACTACCAGATCTCAGCACACTAAGCGTGCATGTGCTGCAAAAGAAAACTACCACACATTCAACTTCCATATATGCAACTATGTTACTGGACGAGAGACCAGTTACATTTCAGCTAGATTGTGGGGCTAGCTGCAATGTAAAACCTGCAAAACTAAACAGTGGGCAAGTGCAAGCTGTCCATAAAAAATCCAAAGAATAAAAAACGCTATCGCCTAGAATTCATAGTGGTTGATGAGGAAGACTACCAGCCACTCTTGGGCAGTAGAGCAGCACAAGGCATGGAGTTGATCTCCGTTCAGCATCACAATATTCTCCATGTAAGACCAGAGAGGGAAAAGCTGCCATGGTTGCTGTCTGACATCTTAACAGAATATAAAGATTTGTTTCAAGGAGATGGACATCTGGAAGGCAAGCTAAAATTGGAGATAGACCACCAGGTACAGCCTGTTAGATTGCCCAAATGCAGAATCCCTCTGACCTTGGTAGAACCACTGAAGAAGGAACTAACAAGCCTGGAAACAAGAGGCATTATTGCCCCAGTGGAAGTTAGCACTGAGTGGATCAGCTGGCAGCCTGATGGTAGTAAGAAAACCAACTGGCAAACTGAGGATCTGCATAGATCCAAAGCCACTTAACCGGGCACTAAAGAGAAGCCACTACCCATTGCCCAGTATTGAAGACATATTACCTGACCTGTGCCGGGCAAAAGTGTTCACTGTGTGTGATGTAAAAAATGGATTTTGGCATGTTGAACTAGATGAGCCCTCAAGTCATCTCACAACATTCTCAACACCCTTTGGCAGGTACCGTTGAGTAAGGATGCCCATGGGAATCAGTCCCGCTCTGGACATGTTCCAGCATAAACTGAATCAGGCCCTGGAGGGGTTCCAGGCATCAAGATTGTGGCAGATGACATCCTGATCGTAGGTGAAGGGGCTAGTGAGGAAGAAGCTACCCAGGATCACAGTACTAAGATGAGGCAACTCCTAAATAGGTGCAGAGAAAAAAACATTAAACTGAATAAGGAGAAGCTAAAATTGAGGAGAACTACAGTGCCCTGCATGGGACACCTTCTGACCTCAGAAGGGCTCCAGCCAGACCCCGAAAAAGTGAAAGCAATCATGGAAATACCCAGACCAGAAGATGTGAAGGGTGTTCAACAGTTTATAGGAATGCCCACCTATCTAGCCAGATTTTGCACAAACCTATCAGAAGCTTGTGAACCTCTACGACTGCTAACTCACAAGGATGCAATGTGGGACTGGTCAGAAGATCAGGAACAGGCATTTGAAAGANAAGCAGGACTAAGATCATATGAGGTAATTACAGATGCAGGGCAGAGATTAAGACGAAATCGTAGGCAACTGCGGAGCAGCAGAAGGGAGCCAGCAGACACAGAGCAAAGAGATCCTTACCAGGAGGATTTGGATCGTGCCTCAATACTCAGTTGTCCAGAGGAAGGAGAACCATCAGAAATGAGCAGGAATTCTACCGATAGAAACAGCTGCCGAGATTTAAGTCCACTAAAGGAGAGTCATGTCGGGGCAGAAAGAAGTCCTGCACCCGGAGCTGTAACTCAGACAAGAAGTGGACGGCTGGTCCAGCGGCCCGCATATTTAACCGACTTTGAAACTTAAAGGGCCTAGGACACTACAGATAGCTGGCAGTAAACGGCATGCTTCCACGGTGGACTGTGTGCTTGCAACCTCTGGCCCCGGCAAGTAAACCATGACATCCAACAGCAACAAAACAACTTTTTTCCTTTCTTTCATTTCTTTGTTAAAGGGAAAGATGTAACAACCTGCAGGAATCTGCAGGTTGGGACTGGAGTTGCATGGGTGGAACTTTTTAGAGGAAACACAGCACAGTTTGTGAAGGAGAGTGTGCATGAGCTAGGCACAGCCTCATGGAGTAAGCTTAGTTAAATAGAGTTTGGTTGTGTTTGATAACATCCTGTCTCTTCCTTATCACATGGCACACTGTGCATGAAACTCCACCCAGTGGAGCTTTTCTGGGTGGTGAGGGGGCTGGTCAGTCCGGCCTCCCTCCGCCTGGATTTAGAGTCATCGAATGCCCGCTGTGATTTATTTGTGGACTTTTTTGTGGATAAAATTGCTCAAATCCACGACAGTTTTGACACAACATTTTTAGCAGTAGATGAACTAGAGGCAGTAGAAGCCCCTTCTTGTCCTGTTTTGTGGGATGAATTTCAGGATGTGTTGCCCTCAGATGTGGGGGATGCTCTTGGGACTGTTTGAGTCACTTATTGTGAACTAGATCCATGCTCATCCTGGCTGGTCAAGGTCAGCCAGGAGACATTAGGGCCGTTGCTGATAGGGATTGCCAACACCTCCCTTGGGAAGGGCAGGGTGCCGGACTGTCTCAATGAGGCTGTGGTGCGGCCCCTGCTCAGGAAGCCATCACTGGCCGTTGACATCCTGGCCAGCTATCAGCTGGTCTCTATATTGAATGGGTGGTGACCTGGTAGGAGCATCTGGACCGGATTAACTTTCTCGATCCCTCACAATCTGGCTTTCGTCCAGGATATGGCACGGAGACTGCGCTTGTGACCTTGGTAGATGACCTCTCC
>QEPC01005447.1:2735427-2761645 GCA_003113815.1 Sphenodon punctatus
ATAGTTGTTCTGTACCTCAGTTCAGCTAACTGGAAAATGGGGATCTTCAGCTTTATCTACCTCAAAGGGAAGCAGTGAAGCTTGTTAAAACACTTATCCTGTGCCCATCATGGAAGGCAGCATCCTCAGGGGCTGAAAACTGCAGAGGAGAGGAACAAAGAAGCTGAATGTAATGCGAACACTTTGTTCATGCATGCGTGTATGTCTGTTTGAGCATGTGGTGTGATTACAGAGACTGCCTGTTCCTGTAACAGCTGAGGAACTAAGACAATGTTTTGGAAAGCTTTGCTTGAGACAGATGGACCACTGAGCTGATCTCTGCTAACTGGAGGGTATTCTGTGAAATCTTTTATTCTAACTGACAACACCAAGCCGTCAATAACCAAACAGCCAAATAAAAGGATTATTTTTAATAAACACAAAATTATTTAAACATCACTGTGTTGCTTTGCAGTTTTCAGCCCACAAGGATGTTGCTTCCAATGATGGGCACACAGATGATATGAGGAGGGATGGTCAGGGGCTGTACTGGTCCCATCCTAACCCTGAGATAATGGTCACAAAGCAGATTTATGTCATCTTTGGAGTATGGAGATGCCAACTCCAAGAGAGCAAAATAAACTTTTAGGCAATGTCACAATTGCAGAACACTGCTTTGGGATCCAAAGTTAATCCCTGCATTGGCATCCCTCCCAATGGATGAATATCCTGCCTGAGACTTTGTGCAATGAGTTCTGGTAGGCAGAGTGTTGCAAGACTTGGCTAAGATCACACTAACTTCACTTTGTTTGTTTCTAGAAAGCTGCTTTTTTAACCGATGTCCATGTTGCATCTATGAGGATTTTCTAAAACAAAAACTTTACAGTTTAAAAAACCGTTAAAGGCAGAACTCTGTCGTTTATATGTATAAAAATTGTATACATTATACAATGAACTGTTAAAAATGTCAGTGTAGACAACTTTATACAATCAGTTGTACACAATGCAATTCTGTACAAAAGGACAGAGTTAAGGCAGTATTAAAAAATTGTTTGTAATTGAATTATGATAAAGAAATAAATAATGTGATAAATAATAAGAGTAAGTGTGTATGGTAAGGAATTCAGTATATATATTATGTTAATGTTGATGGTAAATTATGGAATATAGATAGAAAATCTGTAAAAAATTTCCATGCTTTTGGGCTTTGTGAAATGGTTTTGAACAGGAAAGTTTTTTTGTTTTGGAAGCGGTTCTGCCTTCAACGGTTTTTTAAACTGTAACGTTTTTTGTTTTAGAAAATGTCAAATTTTGGGGGGATGTGATTAATATAGTAATGAGAATGTTAAAATATATCATATATGTCAGTTATGTGATATGTTCACATGTGGATACACAGTAAGGAAGGATAGAAAGAGCAAACCAGAAGCGTGAAAGTCATATCCATCTTTGCCATCTGTTTTTAACAGTCATATCCATATTTAAAAGTCATATCCATATTTAAAATATCATATCCATATCGCAAAGGGCAGGATCCAGACAGGAAACAGGGAGGGAGATGCAGAGCTATGGGGCAAGGCAGAAACTCCAGGCTTGGGGCACAAACTGGCTGGGCAGTCCCCCCTCCCGTCAGATTGGCAGCAGGTTCATCATTTCGCAGGTCAGTTCTAGCCTTCTACTCCAGCCCCACACAGGGATGCTTGGGGCTGCATGCAAATCATATGCAGATATATGAAAATCACCTAATTAGTCTGTATTGTTTGTGCGGAATGAACCAAGTCTTGTGGTTTACCTCCCCAGCACAAGGGGGCAGCTGTGGGTGTGATGCTGCAGGGAAGGAAAGCGGGGTGGGGTGGGGGTGGAGATGAACCTACAGAACTGCTCCCCCCCATTCATTTTTTGAATGGGTGGCTCTCCCTGCTGCCCTTCCCCAACAGCCATTGATGCCACTCAGAAGAAAGGAGAGGAGATCCAGCTATTCTGCACTGCAAGTTTAAGCCCCAGGATGGGGAAGCTGTCAGGGGGCTGGAAGGGGCAGGATGGACGTGCAGTTGGGAAAGGTTCTGGGCAGAAGCAGCAGGGGGGCCTTACTGTGGGTACCATACAGCTGCCAAGGAGATGATGAGGCACGATGTCCCCCTCCATGGCCAAACATTGCCCCAAAATTACTCCACTGATGGCAGCTCTGCCAAGGGGAAAGGGGGGGCAGAGTGAGGGGGACACAGGGCAGGGACAGAGACCTCCTACCCTTCCCACACTCCTTTGTACTAGCAGCCTTCCCCCCCACCCCCAGGCTACTGTTGAGCTGAGTCTTTGGGTCAGCATCCTTGGAGCATGAGATCTAGATCAAGTGCTGGTGTAGTGTGACAATGATTGGTGCAGCCAAGAACGAGTTATTAGTAATTAAAAAATCAGTTCTGCTGGCTGGTGCATGCACAGTCGAGCAGCCGCTGAGCGCCAAAAAACGGCATAAGGAAAGTTACATGACTTTGCATTTTAAAATCACGTAACTTTATCAGGAGCCAGCTCGGTCACAAAGACTTTAAGATCTAGTCCGTTTCATGTCAATTACCTACTTGCTTCAGAAAACCAGCAAAATGACGCTGTATGAAAAGTCTGCAACTTTTCACTCTGTACTTTTTTTTTTTTCTTTCCAATTCCAATTTTATTTATACCCTGCTCTCTCTCGACGACTCGAGGCGGCTTACAACAAAAATATGCCTTTCTGGATTTGCTATCCCACACAGGGGATCCGGATACAACTTACACTAAACATCACATATCAATTATCACTTTCCTGGATTTATTATCCCACAGAGGGGATCCAGATACAACACATTAACATAGAGCAACACATTTCAAATATCACAAACCCTCCAACCCAGCTGATATACCAATCCAATAACCTCTCCCACACAACGAGTTTGGTTCTACACTCCAGCATTCTACCCCCTGCTGCCACCAGGGGATATCAGCCCACTCCACTCCTCTCTCACTGGAGGGAGCGAGCCCCACCATCCTCTACATCAACACACATAACCACCCCCCAAAAAATACACAAAACCCCAAACATCTCCGCCTCCACCTCATTGCCCAGTCGAAGGGCACGGCCAAAGAACAGGCCCCTTTGACTGTGCCCCTTCGACACGTGCCTCCCGTACGCGCCTCCGGCACAGCCTCTACCCACTCCTATGCTTATAGGGAGCGTCCCACCCACAGCTGATTCAAAGCCCTGCCCCCGCAAGGGTGGGTGGGGAGGAGAAGAGATCCCACGGCCCCCAAAGGGCTGTTGTGAGGGGTTGGGTTGGCGGGTTCTGGGGTTATGTTTGTATTTTAATGTGGTTTTTTTATACTCTGTACTTTTAACTCTGTATGAAAAGTTGCAGACTTTTGACTCCATATGAAAAGTCATGTAACTTTCTTTATGCTGTTTTTTTTCTAACAACACAAATAGCGGTCAGCGGCTGCTCGACTATGCATGCGCCAGCCAGCAAAACTGATTTGTCCATGTTTAATAACTAGTTTTTGGCTGCACCAATCATTATTACACTACACTACACCAGTATTTAATCTAGGTCTCAAGCTCCAAGGCTGTGAAATCTGGGGGCTTAACTCATCAGGGGAGAGAAGATCTCGATGATTCAAAATGGTCAGGATGCTGTGCATTTTGACCACATCAATTAACGTTTAAACAGTTATAACGTTTGATTTTATGGCTGGATCGTCTTCAAGCTTTGCACATATGATGGTCCTTACAAATATAAGCCATAGATAAATTTTCAGAACTGTAGCCCAAGCAGTTTCTTCAATATTGGGGCTTCAACAGTCCCCTATTTATAATGGAGAGCAGTTCTACCGCTGCAAGAGAGTTACTGAGCTACTGTACAGTAGTCTTTTATTGGAGCCCTTGAGGACAGGAAGTGAACGCTAATTAGTCCATTTGAAACTGCTAGGGGATTTTAGGGTTTTGAAGAATACCACGGTTCACATCTGGGGTAACAGTAAAGTTTACAATCAGTGATGAGACCATTGGTACAGACGATCTGATCTATGCAGATGTAAGAGTCAGTTGGTGATTCCTGCAAGATGAGGGATTTTAGAGATGCATGAAATACAATTGGAATAGTCTACACACTGGTGGAAGAACATAACAGCAGCGGAATTAGATGTGGCTGGGCCATGCTTCCCTTCAGCAGTCCCTGGTTGGCTTTATTCTCTTAATTGGGGGTGTTTTATTGGTCTGTTTAAAATGCATTAATTATACAGCATTTTTAGTGGTGAAAGTGCTTCCTTTAGAATCCTTATCTAGTTCACCTGAGTCATAACTACCTTGTGAGGTAGGTCATTATTATTCCCATTTTACAGATGGGGAACTGAGGCTGAGAGCTAGTGACTTGCTCAAGATCACCCAGTATGCTCATAGATAAGATAGGATTTAAACTCTGGCCTCCCATGTCCACATCAAACACCTGTGGGTAGTAGGATGTAGTATGGAGATGTCCTTAGGCTCCTCTGAACGTTAATAGGGGCTCGGGCTGAAGCGGCAACTCCTTTTTCCGTGCCACTATTTCATTCAACCATTTCAGAATTGCCTGTGACTTTCCGCAGCTTTTCCGCCGGCACTCCACTACTTCCGAGCCCTTTGCTGTGTGACATCGGAATTATTGGAAAGTGTCAGAATAATCTTGAAAAGTTTCAGAAGAAACATTGTTCTGCTACTTTGCACCGTGACCATATGTCGGAAAGTGCCGACGGAAGTAACGGAATGAAATTAGTGGAACGGTAGAAGTAGCGGAATGATAGTAGCAGAATGAATGTCTCTATCACACCGTGCCGCTCACTGAGGAACAGCTCTTTCCGTCAGAAACAGCCACCGGAGCGGCTTGCTGTTTCAGCCCCATTAGGAGCCAAATAAACTCCCAGCTTCTCTGCAGCATCCCCACCCCAGCAACATTTTTATTATTTATTTATTTACATAGCACTAACAGTACGCCTGACACATAAAGCCTTAGGGAAGGGTGGCATATAAATTTAAATAAATAAATGAATGAAGATAATAAATTAAAGGCAAGTTCCAGCACTGGTGGACTTACAGCCTAGGAACGATACCCAGAGCTACACCCAGTGGAGACTAGACTCAGCAAAAGATACAAAAGAAGGACATTTTCAATGACCATTAGTAGACAGGGCTTTGGATTTAGAACTTTCCTGAAGCACAGCACTTCCAGCAGAACAGTGTCTTCTAGTGTCTGGTTCAGTACTGACTCAAAGGGGGGGGGGAGGGGGAAGATCCATACTCCGCCTAAAAGGTTACTGCAGCAATTGAATTTTAATTGGATACCACTTGAGATAGCACGGTGTGTGTATCCAACTTTAATATATATATATATATTGCTGATGGACACGGGAAGACTTGAACACAGTAGCACTGAGTAGGACTTGTGACTTTAGGCTTTAATGTACAGGCAGCACGGCAGCTTCCTGGCCCGGCTCACGGTGGGAAACTTCAGCCAACATGGCCTGGGTCAGGCCACGAAACAAATGTGCCTGTTGCCAGAGAGCCATCCTGCCGCCAGTAAATCCTTCATAGGATGGGGAGCTAAACAAATGTGTGGAAGGCTAGCCCCAGCCCCGCCCTGCTCCCAGTGCTCTGCACCCCGCCATGACAGGCAGTGGTGCTCATCCATGGTGGCCCCTACCCTGAGACTGGAATGGTGGGGCAGAACACATGTGCTAGCCTGTGCTGGCCCACGTGGGTGGCCCTTAGCTTGTGCTGCATCCTCGTAGATTTTCCAAGGACGCAGGCTGGGCTAGTTGCCTATGCACCCCACGGCAGTCCTGGGCTAACATCTGGCAGCATGTATAGTGGGTCCTGGGCCACAGCGGGCCACCATCACATGTGGTTTTACCTCCAGTGTAAGCTAGCGGGAAAGGTGTTTGATGTGGACATGGGAGGCCAGAGTTTAAATCCTATCTTATCTATGAGCACACTGGGTGATCTTGGGCAAGTCACTATCTCTCAGCCTCAGTTCCCCATCTGTAAAATGGGAATAATGATGACCTACCTCACAAGGTAGTTATGAATTCGGTTAACTAGATAATCATTGTAAAGGAAACATTTTGACCACTAAAAATGATGTATAATTAATACATTTTAAACAGAGCAATAAAACATCCCCAATTAAGAGAATAAACCAGTGTTTAGCAAACAATGCTACTCAACTGAGTAACAATGATTACTCAACTGATCGTTGACTTCCCCTCTCCCCCCCCCCAATATCTGCTCTCTGGCTTTTATTATTATTATTATTAACAAACATTTATATAGCGCAAGCAGTGTACATGGCACTTTACAAAGTAATAAAATAGACACGGTCCCTGCCCCTAGGGCTTACAATCTGAGCGACAGGAGCTGGGGGAGAGACATAGGAAGGGGAACAGAGGGAGAGACAAGGGGTCTAACATTCATGAAGATGCGAGGTCTCAAGTGCACGTACTTGGCTTGGTTACGATGAGAATGACAGCAGGCAGGTCCATATGGCAAGGATAAGGGTAAACAGATCTTAGGTATAGGAATAGTGGCTCAGCAGGATAAAGAGTCAGACAGAGCAGAGCGAAAGAGGTGAGTTTTAAGGAGAGATTTGAAGGTATGAAGGGAGGGGGCAAGGCGGATGTGGACAGGGAGGGAGTTCCAGGCATGGGGGGCAGCAAGTGAGAAGGGACGAAGGCGCTTAGGGGAGCAGGGAAGGCGTGGAAGGGTGAGAGAAGGGACAGAGGAGGAGCGAAGTGCACGGGCTGGAGTATGGAGGGCGATAAGTGCAGAGAGGTAGGGGGGAGCGAGGTTGTGAAGAGCTTTATAGGTGAAGACTAGGAGCTTGTGCAGGATTCGTTCAGGAAGGGGAAGCCAGTGAAGCGAAGAGAGGAGGGGCTGCACATGGTCGAAGCGACGGGCGAGGTAGATGACCCTGGCAGCAGAGTTTTGGACAGAGATGAGGGGAGAAAGGTGAGACCGGGGAAGGCCAGTGAGAAGGAGGTTACAGTAATCGAGGCGAGAGATGACCAGAGCATGAACAAGAGTTTTGGCAGACGAGACAGAGAGAAAAGGGCAAATCTTAGCAATGTTATGGAGGGAGAAGCGACAGGATTTAGCAACAGAGTCAATGTAGGGTTTAAAAGAAAGGGCTGAGTCAAAGATGAAGCCTAGGCTACGGGCTTGGGGGACAGGCAGGATGGTGACTCCATCAATAGTTATTGACAGTGAGGAAGGAGAGGAAGGATGAGGGGGGAAGATAAGGAGTTCAGTTTTAGCCATGTTGAGTTTGAGTTGACGTTGAGACATCCAGGTAGAGATGTCAGAGAGACAGTTGATGAGACGAGCTTGAACAGAGGGAGAGAGAGAGGGAGTAGAGAGATAGAGTTGAGTGTCATCAGCATAGAGGTGGTATTGGAAGCCATGGGAGGCAATGAGTTTGCCTAAGGATGAGGTATAGATCGAGAAGAGGAGAGGGCCAAGAACAGAACCTTGAGGAACACCAACTGAGAGGGGGAAGGAGGAAGAGGTGGAGTTGGAGAGAGACACATTAAAGGAGCGGTCAGAGAGGTAGGAGGAGAACCAGTTATGGACAGAGCCACAAAAGCCAAGGGAGTGAAGGGAATCCAGCAAGAGTGAGTGGTCAACAGTATCGAAGGCAGCAGAGAGATCAAGGAGGACAAGAATGGAATAGAGACGTTTAGATTTAGCCACCAGAAGATCGTTGGTGATCTTAGCGAGAGCAGTTTCAGTAGAATGAAGGGGGCGGAAGCCAGATTGGAGGGGGTCAAGGGAGGAGTTGGAGGATAGGAAGTCAAGGCAGCGGGAGTAGACAACACGTTCAAGCAGCTTGGAAGCAAAAGGAAGGAGTGAGACAGGACGATAGCTAGAAGGGTCAGAGGGGTCAAGAGTGGACTTTTTAAGAATAGGAGAGACTGTGGCATGTTTGAAGGCAGAAGGGAAAGAGCCAGTAGAGAGGGAGAGGTTGATGATGTGCAGGAAGGAAGGGGCGACAGTGGGAGTAATGGAGGTGAGGAGGCGGGAAGGAATGGGATCAAGGGGGCAAGTGGAAGGGTTGGAGGAGGTGAGCAGAGAGGAGATTTCCTTAAGGGAGGCAGGGGAGAAGGAGGACATGAGAGAAGGAGGGGGAGGAGGGAGAGGGGTGGGAGTGGGAAGAGAGGAGTGGGAAGCAATGTCGAGGCGGATCTTGTCTATCTTGGAGGTGAAGAAGGAGGCAAGATCCTGAGCAGAAAGGGAAGAAGGAGGGGGAGGACAGGGAGGCTTGAGGAGGGAGTCAAAGGTAGAGAACAGGCGGCGAGGGTCCCAAGAACAGGACTCAATGCGGGAGGCATAGTAGTGTTGTCTAGCAAGGGAGATAGCAGAAGTAAGGGTGTAGAGACAGAATTTGAAGTGAAGGAAGTCAGCGTGAGAATGGGATTTGCGCCAGAGTCATTCAGCAGCACGAGTGCAAGAACGGAGGTGGCAGATAGTAGGGGTGAGCCAAGGACGGGGGTTGTGGGAGAAGGCAGGGCGGGAGGAGAGAGGGGCATGGGAGTCAAGTGTGGAGGAGAGAGAGGCGTTGAGAGCAGAGACAGCGGAGTCAGGGGAGGAGGAAGAGAAGACTGTAGGAAGAAGGGGAGAGAGAGGAGGCAAAGTCCAGGGGATCAATAGCTTGAAGGTCACGGAAGGGGCGTAGAGAAGGGGAAGAGGAGGGGGGACAGTGTGAAATGTTGAAAGAGGCAAGGAAGTGGTCTGATATAGGATGAGGATCGAAGGAGAGATCAGCGACAGAGCAGTTTCTAGAGAGGACAAGATCAAGAGAATGGCCATTAGTATGGGTGGGGGAGTTGGTCCAAAGGTGGAGGTTGAAGGAGGAGGCTAGGGAGAGGAAGCGAGAGACTGAGGGCTGAGATGGGAGAGGAAGCGAGAGACTGAGGGATGAGATGGCTTACATGTAGCATCGGAGGTATATAAAACGTACTGAATGTTACACCAGGTGTTCGGTAACTTGGGTACAGAGTTTAAACTGGACATTCCCAAATTGTGGATCAGGACCTTAAGTGGTGTTGCACCTATTGCTTAATAGACATTGCATATCTCTGTTGTCGTCTGAGGTCACAGGATGATAAGTTTTAAAATGAGGCCAGGCAAGCAAAAAGTTTGGGAACTACAGGTTTAAGCTGACGTATGTCATGTTACATGTGTAATAAAAATGAAAGTTGACAAGAATACTTAGACAAGAATTTTGAGCAGTACTTGATAAAAAAGTCAATTAACTAGAAAAGTTAACTAGAAAAATTAGGGAGTAGGCTATAGGGGAAGGGTGTAGGAAATATAAGGAAACAGAGGGTGTCTGTTAAGAGTGTCGAGCTTGTGGGTGGAGGGTATAAAAGATGAAGGCAAAGATGTGTGCAAGAGGTGGGGGGGGGGCGGGTTTAGGCCACAACCCCCACCTGTGACTCCACCCAGAAGCCCCGGCAGCTGCTGATGCTTTCTCATTGCTGCCCAGTACTGGCTCCACATGGCTCAGCTCATCCCCTAGTGCTGCAGAAACAGTGGCATGGAAGCTGGAAGGGTCGTGTCTGGGCCTGAGCAGTACTCACACAATGGCCAGGTTTTTGGCCAACAACATAGAACTTAAAGCGTTTGTAGAACAAATAATCCCCACCCAAACGAAATTTAACAAACACACCAAAACCATCCACAAGTCCTTCTATGTGGCATGCATGATACTGTGCCATAGAAGTTTTATGAAAATGACTTTGGGACAGTTGCATTACCCATGAGCAGAGAAGTCACCAGGGAGTTAAAAAGTGATGACAAAACTTATATATTATGTTGCAGCTGGTTATCTCTTAGCCTCTCTGTAGTGGTAGCCATTGCTTATCCAGCTGCTATAAAGGCATGCTGATGTAACTGCAGTGGAGGAGTGGGGAGCCACTCACGAGGAGGCCCTTTATGGAGAGGGAATGGAAAGGGGAAATAATCACAAAGAAATTCTGCCTGGAAAAGATCAATAACCAGAAAATTACTCTCGGCACTCCATGCCAAAGCAGATCTGTTTAAGAACTTCCCCTCTGTTGAAGACTAATTTTTAAATTGACCCACTCTGTCTAGTGTACTCTTTTCATGTTAAAACAACAAAGAAATTATTGAAAAAGCAATGTTGCCTTTTCTCTAACCACAAAGGAGAAACCAAATAAGAAAAAGGAAAAAAAAAAAAAGCCCAATTACATTTCCTCCAGCCGCAGCGGAGTCTGGAAAGCTTTCTGCCCTAACCTCACAACTGGATGTTCTCTAGTGTAGCTCTTAACCCTTCCTCATTCAAATAGCAATAGAGAAGTTTGGGTTCACATGATCATCCCAGTGTGAACACAAAAAATGCCTCTCTCTAGAGAAGGAAGAAGAGAAAAACATCAAGGTAATAACATCCCATTACTCATGGAGTCTGGATAACATTAGAATATAGACATGAAATATATTAGAACTTGCAAGGCTAGGGGACAATAGTAAAATGTGGGGCCTGCTTCTACAGCAGCCACTAGTCCCCTCCGCCAGTCCTACTGCTGCTGGAGGCCTCCACCACACTTGCTTCTGATGCCTCTCCTGACGCTGTGCCTAATGCCACCAGAGGGCCCACTCCTCACCACCCACACTGTCCCAGAGCCCTCCCCATAGTTCTTCCGCCACGTGGGCCACTGGTGCTGTCGGTGGCTGTCACGGCAGCGGTGGCAGTAGTAGCAGTGGTGGAGAGGCCCAAACAGGAATAGCAGCAGGAAGACCCAGGTGCAGTACGGCACCCCCAGTGGCAGCAAGATTGGTGAGAGGGCCCACCAGTGGCAGAAGCAGTTTTGAAGGGCCAGCAGTGGCAGCATGAGGCCCCTAGGAAACGTTAGGCCCGGGGCAATGAGGGGAAGGATCAGTTGGTTTGAATGAAATGGAAATAGAGGATTACAACTTGTATTTTTATGAGAGACAGTGAATATGTTACATAGCTATCCTCTTCCAAAATAGTGCAGTTGTGACTCTGGGAGTGGGAGTGGAAGGACAGAGACAGCCCCTCCTAGTGTGGGGCAGAGGAAGCTCTAGAGAAGGGAAAGCCCCTCTCAGCATGGAACACATACACACTTTGTTTTTCTTGCATTAGCAGCAATAAAGAAGGGGAGGTAATGTGTCATTATCATTTTTAAAATTCAGAATTTAAATTGTTACAATGTGTCTGCACCTTTGCTACCTAGAATTTCGCTAGCTTGTCTACTCGTCTGGAACATGTATAGCAGAGCAAATGTAGGAATAATAAATAATAATAAATGCAGGCAAGAGTAGGAACAAATTGATAGCGGAGGATATGCTGTAGATCCCCCATATCAAGAACAGAGACTGAATGAGATGCCAAGAGGTTCAGATTATGAAAAGTAGGACTATCTAGGCATCTGCTGGGAACAGAAAATGTGGTGGTCTGGCTACAGCACCAAACCAGCACTAAGGGTGCTTGGCCACATTACCTGGCCCAGTGAAATTCCTAGCATGGAATCTTACAGCTGGGAATCTTATACTTCTCTTCGAATGTGGGTGCAGGAGTAAAAATGTCATCAGCCAGGTCCTCCGGCATTTTCTCTTACGAATGACAGGGCTGGGTTTTGAGCCCTGTCATTCGTAAGAGAAAATGCCACAGGACCCAGCTGATGATGTTTTTACCCCCGTTCCCATGTTCAAAGAGAAGTATAAGATTCCCAGCCATGAGATTCTGCACCGGGAGTTTTGCTGGGCCAGGTAATGTGGGCAAGAAGCCTTAGGGTGCTTTCAGATGGGACAGGTCTGAACCCATGGTGGAACCCATCACTCCAGATTGGACTTGGCCAGGTTGCCAAAGAAGTGTTGTGGTGGCCTGGGAGGGAGCGGGGTAACACACAGACGTGCGTCTGCATGTGTCCCCCCCCCCCCAGCTGACAGGTGGCCAATGACGGCAACCAGCGCCTGCTGCCACTCTGAACTGGGTTGAGCTAAGTGAGTTATCAGATGTGGTAGCCCACATTACACCAGGTCTGCCGGCTGGATCCCCACCGTGGTGAAACTTAGCTGGGTTGTCACTCAGAGATTTCCCTGAGTGACAGCCAGGGGTAAACTCCACCACAGTCGGAAGCCAGACCATGGTAACATCTGATGGCCATTTTTAAAAGTAAGACTGGCACCCGGATTAATCCGCGCTAAAGCAGATTATTCTCTGCCAGCATCTTGTCTCAAAACACCCTTTTAAGAGGGACTCCCCTCTTAATTTTGCCATGGCCTCACTGGTTGGATGACTTTGCAGAAGTCATTTAGAGCTGTGATCATATGAGAACCTAATCTGAAATAATACCCCCCTGTAGCAAGGCAAAAGGGCAGATTATTATTTCTCTAGGCAAGCTTGGGTATCTGTTAACTTTCAGATGTGCTTGCCTGAACAGATGCAGAGATGAGATGTAGATTTTAGCCCTGAGACATTTCCTACTGATTATGAACTTCATATCACTTGCTCTTTTGAACACAACTTTAGGGGGAGATTTTCAGAGGCAAAACTGACACTTCTGCACCTAATACATATTATTTTTCCATTTAATTTAGCAGCTTAAATGCCATTTGTTCCCTCTGAAAATCTGTTTGTTTTGGTTTATTCGCACCATCCATTCTCACTGGGGGAAGTTGGTTGTTTAAACCAACACCTTGAATCGGACCCAGAAGACTATAGGCAGCGTTACTTTTTAAAATGACTGCCAGATGTTACCACGGTCTGGCTCCCAACTGTGGTGGAGTTTAGCCAGGCTGTTTAAAATGTATTTATTTATTTAAACACTTGTATACCGTCCCCTCCTGCCCAATGGCAGCTCCAGGTGATGAACAACACATAATAAAATATTATAATAATAATAATAATAATAATTAATAATAATTAATAATTAATACAAAACTACAAAATACAGTGTAATATAAAATATCAATTAAAACCATAAAACCACAGAGGCCCAAGAAAATAAATACTCTTTACCCCAAAAAGAACCCGCACACACACACACTACCCATCCCCCTCACCAAATGCCGGGTGAAACAGCCAGGTTTTACATTGTCTACAGAAGGAGGGAAGATCCAGAGAGTGGAATGCCCCCTCAGACATCGCCACCTGGGGGACCTCCAAGAAGGCACCCCAGCCGACTGCAGGAGCTGATCCAGGACATGAGGGATGAGGTGGTCCTGCAGATAAGTGGGGTCCAAGCCGTATAGGACTTTAAAGGTAATAGCAAACACCTTGAATCGGGCCTGGAAAACTATAGGCAGCCAGTTCAAAGAACAGAGCACAGGTGTTATGTGCACCCAGCGGCCCGTCCCCACAAGGAGATGAGCCGCTGCATTCTGCACCAGCTGCAGCCTCCCAGTCGTCACCAAAAGTAGCCCCATGTAGAGTGTGTTGCAGTTGTTCAGTCTTGAGGTGATGAATGCATGGATGATAGTGGCAAGATTGGATCTTGAGATGTACAGCCAGACCAGGTGTAATTTACCAAATGTGCTCCTTGCCACAGCTGCCATCTGGGCATCCAGGCGGAGCTATGAATCGAGGAGGACTCCTAGACTCTGAACCTGAGGGACATACCCCATCAATGTTGGGGACCTCCACTCCTCACCCTTATCCACCAACATCACCTCCATCTTGTCAGGATTCAGCTTCAGACGGCTCGTCCTCATCCAACACCAAACCCACCCACCCACCCCCTACACACACACACACGCACACACAGCCAGACACCGGGTAAACACTGAGACTGACGGGCCTGGGTTAGATGAAAATGAGAGGTGGGCAGGGTGTCATCAGCATACTGGAGCTGCTGAGTCACTACCCATTCAATACCCTTTCCTAAAAAGGGAAGATTACAGACTGGCCAATAGCTTGCAAGGGCATCAATGTGTCAAGAGATGGCTTCTTGAGCAAAGGCCACACCACAGCCTCCTTCAGGTAACCTGCGACTTTGCCCTCCACAAGGGAGGCATTGGCAACCCCCTCCAGCAATGACCCCAATGTCTCCCAGCTGGCTTTCACCAGCCAGGATGGGCAAGAATTGAGTTCACAAGTTGTGGCTCTCCCAGCTCCCAGCATATCATCAACGGACGATACCCTTTGAAACTGATCCCATAAAACCAAATTAGATGGGGCATTCATAACTTCAGGTATATCCACTGCATTAAGTGCGACATCAAAATCATGGTTGATATGAGTGATTTTATCAGCAAAATAGTCGATAAACCTGTCACAGTGAGCACTGGACGATTCCAGTCCCAGGCAGAGAGAGGCTGGAATGACCAGCCCCTTCACCACCAAAGTTATTGACAAAGAGTACAGCCCATGAGGGGGTACTGTGTGAAAAAGGTTGGTTTGGTAAACCCATGCTGTCAGGATTGCCTGGCACAGGCTTTCTTACTACACACACTTGCTGTGACAGAGGATTTTATATTAGTGGATCTGCTCCCATGGACAGAGACACTAGGGAGAAAGAGGAGCAAACAGCATGCAATGCACTTTCCAAATTTTCTAGCTTACCCTTACGATCATCTCCCATAGAAAAACAAATTAAAAGTCCCATTGTCCCTGTACCCGTGTAGCTATAATAGCTACAGCAGGTCCAGCTGCACTGCCACAAGCCTGGGGGGGCCATACAGAAGTAGAATGCATTTACAAACTGGAATGGAGTATCTCCATCTTTTGCACCAGGGCCTGTTATCACCTAGCTATGCCACTGCCAAATGTACTACGTGAAAATAGTCTTCGCCAAACAGAAGTAATACACAAAATTTAGCACTTGATTGTATGCTGCTTAGGGGATAGGATCCAGCAAGTATAGTTTATAAATCTGTTGTTCTTGTTGTTGTTGTGACAGTCTAAGATGTACGGCCAAAGCCGTCGCACCGGGTGTAATTGACAGACTGCGCTCCTCACCACAGCTCCAGCCTGGGCAACTAGATGAAGCTGCACATCAATTTTATTTATTTATTTATTTCGGGTTTCTTCTATCCCGCTCCCTCCTGCTCACAGAGCAGCTCAGGGTGGCTTACATAGATGAAGTTGTTGAAAAGCACTCCTGGCCACCACCGCAACCTGGTCATCCAGGCACAGCAATGACTTCAAACCTGAGAGACCAAAGGAGGCTGGACCCCATCAATAAGATGGGTTCTTATGTCACGCAGGTCACATGACTGGCCAGCCATCATCACCTCAGTCTTGTCTGGATCTAGCTTCAACCAGCTCACCCACATCCAGTCCCGAATGGCAGCCAGGCACTGGGTAAGCACCAAGACTGCAGGGCCTGGGCCAGCTGAAAAAGAGATCTAGAGTTGGGTGTCATCAGCATACTGATGGCACTTCACTCCAAACCTCCTAGTTGTCTCACCCAGGGGTCTCAGATGCACACTGAACAGGAGTGGGGACAAGAGGGAACCCAGAGGGAACCCACAAGGGAGCTCCTGAGGGGACGATAAGTCACCGCTCATCAGTACTCTCCCATCCAGGAATAAGTAGAACCACTCAAGAATGGTGCTGCGCACCCAAGCCAGGTCCCGCAGCCTCGTTAACAACACCCCATGATCAACTGTAGCAAAGGCCACCGAAAGATCTAACAAAATCAACAGGGTACAGTTTTGCCGTTCGATTTCCAAGCAAAGATCATCAACCAAAGCCACAAGCTCAGTCTCAGTGCCATACCCAGGACGAAAACCCGACTGACATGGATCCAGGAATCTGATAGCATTGAGATGTGCCTGGATCTGTGAGGCAACCACCCATTCAATAACCTTCCCTAAAAAGGGAAGGATAGAGACAGGATGGTAGGTGGCTGGGGAGTCAACATCAAGGGATGGTTTCTTGAGCAGCGGATGGATGACGGCAGTTTTGAGGCTGTCCAGCACCCTGTCCTCTTGAAGGGAGGCATGGACAACCCCAGCCAGCATTGGCCCCAATATCTCCCAGCTAGCTTTCATCAGCCTGGACTGGCATGGATCTAATTCACAACTGGTCATTCATACCACTCCAAACACAGTCTCTGCATCGGTGGGCAAGATGAATTGAAGCTGATTCAAACAAACCAGACAAGACTGGGCCTCCCCAAACTCTGACTCTACATTCAAAGTAGCAGCACCCCACTCGAGTCAAATATGAGCGACTTTATCTGCAAAGCAGGGGGCAGAACTCATCACAGCGAGCAGCTACAACATAAGAGAGCACTGAGTCCCCTGCCTAAGCTCTTGGCTATCATTATTCTACCACTAATATATGTTAAAATGTGCATATCTTTAATGCTGGAATCTGAAATACATTTCCTGGCATTTACAGTTCTGTACCGAGCACACACAGGAACCGAGGATGAATTAGACTTGGATGGGGACTCCTGGCCAAATCGGGCCTATAGCTGCTTGTTTTATTTTCCAGTACCTGGATCCAGTCCTGAACCTCAAGTAATAAAAGAACATGCTCAGTGGGAAGGGAGCAGTGATGAGGGCATATACTTGAGGTCTGGGGATGGATCCGTAGTATGGTGTAGTGGATAAAGGTGCTTGATATCCTTCCAGCCTAGTGACTCTATGACTCTAATCTATGGAACCTGTAATAACTTTCAAGTGGTCTGTGGGAAGGAAAAGGTTCCCTGCATCAAAGCTAAACATTATATTGGTTATGTGTGCAGTTATTCTTTCCATTCATTCACAACCTTGGCCATCATACCATGTTCGTTTATGAAGAAATAACATCTTTGCAACAAACAGATCCAATGTTTATACTGAAAAGGAACAGCAGGAAAGTCTATAAAATATATCTTTCCATTTAAAGTATGATTTAGCAGCTGGAGACGGTCGGGCAAGGAAGCATCTGCCCTCACACAAGCCTCGTCTATGCTGGGGCTTTCGTGCAAATCTACCATTATTTTAGCAGCATACCAGCGTCACCTGTCATAGTGCTGGCAGGAGAGAGTGCTAGTACAGACTAGCTGCTGGAGTGTTTACCACCGCACTGTTTAGACTTGCTATCAGCAAGGCTAGGTCAGTGAGACATGCTAAGAACAGTCTCCAGCAGTTCTCCCACTGTTTCTGCCATTAGCAGAGCTGCCATGGGGGGTTGGGAACATATTTACTGAAATCTCAAAATAGACAAAGACATAAAGTGCTAGCAAATGTCTGTGCAGTGCTCTGATTCTGTAAAACAATATATTGCTAATGAGCAGTAGTAAATATGCTTCTTGAAGAAGGGGAGAAAATAAATTAGGGCTGACCAAAACAAGGCTGAAATAATGAACAGCTTCGTTGCTTTGGGGCTCTGTAGAGCTGGTTGGATTTTACCTAATATATTAAAAATATATAAAATATATTTTCAGAAAGCATTTGATAAGGTCCCTCATGAGAGATTCTTGAAGAAATTAAAACATTATGGGACAGGAGGCAGTGTCATATTTTGGACTGGTAACTGGTTAAACAATAGGAAACAAAGAGTAGGACTAAATGTTTTGAGGCGTTATGTTGTGGCTGCAAGGGCAGCAAAGAAGCAGTTCTTTGCTGCCATCATAGTGTTTGCAAAGTCGCATCTGGCAGAGCTTTTTCGGGTGGTGAGGAGTCTGGTTAGTCCAGTCTCCTTCCACCTGGATATGGAGTTTTCCACGGCCCACTGTGACATGTTTATGACGTACTTTGCGGATAAAATTGCTCACACTGAACACAACTTTGACTCTGCCCTTGGGACAGTACCAGAGCCTGAAGGTTAGGAATGCCCTGTCTGGTCCGTGCTTATGGGATCAGTTTCAATTGGTGACACCTGCTGAGGTGAAGGATGTGCTTGGGTCTGTTCGGACCACAATGTGTGAACTTGATCCCTGCCCATCCTGCCTGGTTAAGGCCATCTAGGAGACGGTTGGACTGTTGCTGGCTGGGGTTATCAATGCTTCCCTTATGTTGATAACCCGGCTGCCTGATTCAATTAAGGCAGTGGTAGTTTGACCACTCTTTAAGAAGCCATCTTTGGACGTTGATTCCAGGGCGAACTATCAGCCTGTCTCTGATGGGTGGTGGCCCGTCAGTTGCAGGCACATCTTGACTGTATCAGTTTTCTGGGTCCCTCACAGTCAGGCTTTCATCCAGATTATGGCACTGGGACTGCGCTTGTGGTCTTGGTTGACAACCTGAAAGTAGATCTGGATACAGGTCATTCGGCCCTGCTGGTTCTACCCAATTTCTCGGCGGCTTTTGATACCATGAACCATGAGGTGCTGGTGATGCGCCTGCAGGACTTTGCCAGGGTGGGTGGGACAGCTTTGCAGTGGTTCCGTTCATTCCTGGATGGTCAATCTCAGCGGGTAGTCCTGGGGGAGTACACTCCCCCCCCCCGGGGTCTCCCGTGTGAGATCCTGTAGGATTCCATCCTGCCTCCCCTCTTCTTCAACGTGTATATGCAGCCGCTGGGAGAGGTTGTGCGTCGGTGGGGGGGTACGTTGTCATCAATATGCTGATAATATTCAGCTGTACCTCTCTTTTCATCTGACCCAGGCCCGGCCGTCTTGGTGCTTTCCAGGTGTTTGGCAGCTGTGGGGGTCTGGATGAGGGCTAGCCAATTGAAACTGAATCCTGACAAGACAGAGGTGATGCTCGTTGGTGGGATTGATGATCTGGGTGAGAGGGGGATTCCCATCACTGATGGGGTCCGCCCAGAGTTGTCATCTTACATTCGGAGCCTAAGAGTGCTCCTGGATCCACAGCTGCGCATGGATGTCCAGGTGTCAGCTGTGGCCAGGAGTGCTTTCTGCCAGTTACATCTGATGTTGCGGCTCCATCCGTATGTCTCGTACTCTGATCTTGCCACCATAATCCATGTATTTGTCACCTCGAGGATGGATTACTGTAATGCCCTCTACATGGGGCTGCCCGTGGTGACGGTTCAGAAGCTGCAGCTGGTGCATAATGCTTACGGGGATGGGCTACTGGGAACACATTCAACCAGTACTCTGGGCTCTGCACTGGCTGCCTATTGTCTTCTGGGCCTGATTCAAGGTGCTGGCTTTAACCTATAAAACCCTACATGGCCTGGGCCCTGTCTATCTGAGGAACTGCCTCACTTCCCGCGACCTGCGGTGGCCCTGAGGTCGTTGAGGGACACCTTCCTGGAGGCTCACCACTATAGATTGGTGGGATCTGACAGGCAGACATTCTTGCACCTGTGTTGTGGAACTCACTCCCAGTGGGTGTCCGTCTCAGCCTTAACCTTCTCACCTTCAGGCACCAATGTAAGTTGTGGCTTTTCTGCCAGACTTTCAGTGATGGGGAGGGGTCTGGGGAGGTTTAAAGGTGGGGCAGTTGTTTTTGTTTAATTTTGATTTTTGCACACCAGTATGGGATTTTTTACTGTTTTAAATGTTTTTATCTGTTTCATATTATATTGTATTTTGTTGGATATTTTTGACTGTAAGCCACCTAGAGCTGCTGAAGGCAGATATAGGAGGGATAAAAATAAATAAATAAATAAATAAATAAATAATCTGTTTTCACAATGGAAAGAAGTAAATAGTAGAGTGCCCCAGGGACCAGTCATAACCATACATAAAATGGTTATGACTTTATATATAAAATGATTCAATTATGATCTCGAAAAAGGAGTAAAGAGTGAAGTGACCAGATTTGCAGATGACACAAAGTTATTCAAGGTAGTTAAAACACAAGCAGACTGTGAACAATTTCAGGAGGATCTTGCAAGGCTGGGTGACTGGGCATCTGAATGGCAGATGAAATTTAATGCGGACAAGTGCAAAGAAAATGATGCACATAGGGGAAAACAATCCAAACTATATGTAGTTATATATAGTTCTCCTATATATGAGTCTCCGAATTTAGAACCCAGTATATACAATGCTGGGTTCTAAATTAAGAGTTGCTACTCCGGAAAAAGACCTTAGAGTAATTGTGGACAATACATTGAAAGCCTCAGCTTCTTCCAAGTCATCAAGATTGGCCACTGTCGGAGACAGGTGCTGGGCTCAATGGACCATTGGTCTGATGTAGTATGGCACTTCGTATGTTCTTATTCTAACTAATATATTTTGCTTCACATTGCCTGAAATTGAATTTTTTTTTTTAAAGTGTGCAGTTCTAAAACAACTAGAAAACTAAACTAATTTTAGTATCTGTGAAGAGTTTAAATTGTTGTGGGGTTTTTTAGGTTACAAAAAACAGAAGTTTCCAGTTTTTGCCAAATTTTGATTGCCAAAAATTGAGAAATTTTGACTGCAAAATGTTTTGCAACAGTGGAATGTTTTTCTGAAATAAAATTTGGCATTTTTTTCCTATAGAAAAAATTCATTAGAATTGAATATGCTAACTTTCACCAAATTTTGTGTAAAAAAATACAAGTGCACCAGTGTTCTCTACTGGACTGAAACAGAACTACTTGACTTTGAACCCTAAACAGCAAATGACTATCCCAGTAGAGATTATCCTAACCAAGGGAATTGTAGATTTGGAGACGAAGGACATAAGTACTATCTTGATTACTATTGTAAGCTTTGAAATGGCTACTCTTTGCACCAGTGCAGTCCTAGCCGACCACAAGACTGTGAAAAGTCATTAATATGAACAGAGAAGTTTCAAAGCAAGATTGGGTAAGAACAGGGGAGATGTTTTTAAAATCTATACCATTTGGTGCATTCCAAAGGCCAAAAAAGTTTTCCTCTGATGCATCTCTCTGAACCAGGGAAAAATCATCCCTGCCAAAGAAGTGCCAGTAGTGCCTACAGAGGGAGATTAACATCACTGGAGGCAAGGAAGTTTCTCCCATTCAGTTCCAAACTTCATTTCAAATGTCACCATGAGCATAAGAAGTTCTGAAGGACAGGGACCTTTGCAGAAGGGAAAATTAAACATACCATGCTAGAATGGTGGAACCACAGGAATTCCCCTCACTACCTCCCCTCCCTGCTCTAGTAAACTTTAGTACTTACTTACTTGCTTTATTTATTTAGTGCCAGCACTCTACCATAGATAGACAGGTCCCTAACCAAAGGGGCATACAATCTAAGGCCATTTTTAGACGTGCGCGGTGGTGCCCGCGCTTATTTTCCAAAAGACCCGGAAGTCCACTTTACACGTGATGCCGCCGCTGAATACGCGCATGCGCAGGCGATTTGCATCCATTTCCAGCCGCGTATGACTGGCCTCAATCGCCAACCCGGTCAGTTCGCGGCTGGAAATGGATGCGCATCGCCCGCACATGCACGTATTCAGCGGCGGCATCACGTGTAAAGCGGAATTCCAGGTCTTTTGGAAAACAAGCGTGGGCACCGCCGCGCACGTTGAAAAATGGCCTAAGAGACAAGGAATGGGGAGACAAAGAAGAGCTGAACATCAGGAGAGACAACAAATCATTAATGAGATTGAGAAAATGCAGGTGCATGTGCTTAACTGAGTTACAGGGAAAAGATTCTGAGGGAGGGAAGAGGGCGCAATTTCACTTATGATGAGCCAGGGAAAGCCTGATGGAAGTCGTAGGTTTTCAGGAGAGATTTGAAAGTTGAGAGGGAGGAATCAGAACAAATGTATGCAGGGAGGGAGTTCCAGGCATGGGGGGCAGCAAGAGAGAAGGGGTGAAGATGTTTAGAGGAGAAGGGGAGTCATAAGCAGGCAAGGGTGGGGGGAGAGGAGGAGTGAAGCTCCCAGGCAGGAGTGTGGCGGGATACAAGAGCAGAGAGATATCAGGGAGCAAGGCCATGAAGAGATTGAAGGTGAAGAACAGGAGCTTGTGCTGAACACTCCCGTAGAGGGAGCCAGTGTATGACAGAGAGGAGTAGCTGAGCATGGTCAAAGCAATGGGCAAGCTGGATGACTTTGGCAGCAGAGCATTGAATGGAGATGAGGGGGCGAGATCAGAGCAGGTGAGACCAATAAGGAGGAAGTTACAGTAGTCAAGGCGAGATTACTAGAGTGTGGACTAGGGTTTTTTGCAGTGGCAAAGTAAGGCAGGGCCTGATTTTAGCAATACAGAGCGAAGCGGCAGGATTTGGCAACAGCCTGGATCTGAGGTGTAAAGGAGAGGGAGGAGTCAAAGATTAATCCCAGGCTACACACCTGAGGGATGGGCTGGATGGGGACAACCTCAATGGAAACAGAGGGATGTAGGAGTAGAATATTTTGGGGGAAGATGAGGAGCTTGGTCTTGGCCATATTAAGCTTGAGATGGCAGCGAGACATCCAAGTAGAGATGTCAGAGAGACAGTCAGCGATATGAGACTGGATGGAGGAGGAGAGTGTGGGAGTGGGGAGAGAGAGTTGTGTGTCATCAGCATCTCGCTGTTAGGAAGCGAGAGGGGATGGGATCAAGGGGGCAGGTGGAGGGGTTGGATGAAGAGAGGAGGCGTGACCTCATAAAGGGATGCTGGGGGAAAAGGAGAAGAGAGGCCAGGGGGGAATAGCAGGGAAGGAAATGGGGGAGGGAGAGGGTTTTATTTTTATTTATTTATTTGTTATATTTATTAGCCGCCCCCTCATGCCTGCGGCATCCCGGGGCGGCTTACAACACTAAAAACACAACAATAAATTATCAAAATTTAAACATTTTTTAAAACATTTCCCCCCCCCCCTCACCTCCCCTTCCCTCCGAAGGCCTGGGCGAACAGCCAGGTCTTGCAGGCTCAGCGGAACGGCAGAAGACCCGGGGCCAGGCGAGCTTCCTCCGGGAGGAAATTCTAGAGTCGGCCCGGCCACCGAGAATGCCCGTTCCATTGTGGCCCCCCGCCTAACACGGGGGACCTCCAGGAAGGGTTGAGAAGCAATCGCAAGATGGAGTTTATCAATCATTAAAAAAAGAGAGAAGATCCTGTGCAGAAGAGAGGAAGGTGGGGGGAGGATAGAAGGGAAGGCAAAAGTTGAGAAGAGATAGCCGAGGTTGTGGGAATAAGATTCGATTAATGTGGAATAATAGCAGTCTTTGGCCAGGGAAAGGGCATAACTAAATGCAGATAGAGCAAGCTTAAAGTGAATAAAGTTAGCAAACTCACAAGTCTTCCACCAGAGGCATTTAGTGGCTCGGAGGTGGCGGACAGTAGGGGTGAGCCAAGGGCAGAGTTTATACAATGGATAGGATGGCATGAGAGGGGAGCAAGCGAGTCAAGGATGGAAAAAAGGGATGGGGTGAAGGCGGAGACAACAGAGTCCATGCAGATGGTAAAGGAAACAGATGAGAGAAAGGGGGAGAGGAAGCAAAGTCAAGAGCATCGATGAACTGAAGGTCACCGAAAGAGCGAGACATTGGGGAAGCGGTAGAGAAAGATTGAAACAAAGTGATGGCCAGAGACAGGAAGGGCATCAAAGGAGAGAGCCAACACCGCAACCGTGGCCTTCAGAGCATGGCATGTGGGTGAAGGTGAGGCCGCCAAGGGAGAGGGCAGCAGGACTGACAGTGTTACAGGGGGGAATTCAGGGCAAGGAGCTGGAGGGAGTCGGAGAGGAAGAGATCGTGGATGAATGGTGCTTTCTGGATGGAAGAGTGACCGTTGCAGAGGGTGCAACAGAAAGACAGCCGAGATTGCGGGGGGGGTGTGTGTGTGAAGAAAACAGTAGATTTCCAGGAAAGTAATCAAGATGTCAATTTGCAAGATCCTAAGGAAATGGGACAATAAATAAAGCAGGCCTCTCCAAAACTAATCTAAGTCAAACAGCTTTCAGTTTCTTCTCTGATAGGATTGCAGGCACCATAGGCAATGATACTATAGTAGAGAGCATGATTCTCTAGCCCTTTTGAAACCAACTAGAATAGAATCATGAGAAAGGCATGGAATATATCTAATTTTTAATCCTAATCCTTTTGAATATCATCACTGAGGCCCTGTATTCAATGCTGAGATCCAAACCAGTTCTTGCTTGCAGTTTGTGTACAAATGCTAGCTAGATGAAAACCCAGAATTGTCCTATTTTTCAGCTTGGTTTGATACAAAATCTTTCATAAACAGCCATAACTCAGGAGAATCTAGTTCAAGAGAGCATGAATTTTGTCCTGGGGGAAACTGGCCTTCTAAAGATTCCACCATACTGCTATGAAATCCCTCAAAAAGAGCTCAAGAATCTGAACCGTAAATCTAACTTGGGATATTTTCAGATGTTACATTACCACGCTCAACCACGTTGAATCCCCCCATGGTGATCGTGGCGGCGTAACATTTGTTGGGCTGGAAAGAGATTTCCACCAGATGTTCACCCCCTTGAATCACTGGGGGGAATCTCTTTGACCACGCTTCCTGCTCTCCAATCACCCGAAGCTCAGGAAGCTTGGTCAAAGAGATTCCCACCGGGAGTGAACACCAGCAGGAATCTCATTTTCGGCCCAACAGACGTTACGCCTCCACACGATCACCCATGGGGGATTCACCGTGGTTGAGTGTGGTAACATAAAGTCTGTTACTGCACCACAGCCTGGAATCGGTGGCCGTGACTGCAGCAGATTCCTGGTCGTGGTCAATGCCCTGTATTGGCTGCCGCACCTGCCCATCTCCCAGAGAGCGGGCGGCCTAGGGCTGTCTCTTATACACATCTAGATGTGTATAAGAGACAGCTCCAAGACCCCATCGTGTTGGGAGGGGGGGGGGCTGTGCATGCGCACGTTGAGCCGCGCAGCCCCGCCCCCTCCCCCGATTCCCCATCAGAATTGACCGGCACATCTGTTGACGGGCCGTTTTGATTCCGGAGGGGAATCAAATGGTGATTCCGTGCCGGGGCCAATGGGCACCCTGGCATGTCTGAAATCACCCTTGGTTTGTCCTAGATTTACAAACACCTAATCTAAATCTGACATGTGTCTCCCTTCATTTGATCAGTGTTTGTAAGGAAACTAGAAAAATGTGAATTCAGTGGAATTACTGTAAAATTATTGCCTTGCTGGTGTTTTATTTCACTCTCCACGTACCCCAAGAGTGCTGACAATTATTAATGGCTTAGTGACAAGTTGTGTAGTGCTGATTGGGAGTCCTATATGGGTCTGCTCTGGATCCAATACTGTTCAATATTTTCATTAACAGCTTGGAGAATGGAGTGGAGAGTATGCTAATCAAATTCATGAACAATATAAAGCTGGGAACGATTGCCAATGCATCGGAGGATAGGATTAACCTAGCATCCAAGTTTGATGAATTGGAGAAGTGAGCTGAAATCAATAAACTGGGATTCAGTAAACGCAAATGTAAAGAGATTTGCATTGGAAGGCATAATTAAATGCCCAGATGGAGAATGGAGTTGACCAAGAGCAGCTAATATGGATGGCAAGAGGGAGGAACAAAGTTTTTGTGCTACTTTTGGCTAAATCCAGTGTGGCACCAAATTATTTTATTCTTAGTAGTGGACAACCTACAGCTCCAAAGATTAATTTTTCTCACAGTGTCGAGGCTAAGCTTTGGCTTAGCATCACGTAATATTTGATTCTGCATAATGTAAAGCATGCTTTGTTAGCTTCTGCCATTCTCCTTAGGAGAACTGATGATCCCATAAGCAAGGCTCACCTGTATATGCTTGCTTCCCTCCACTGTGCTCTGCCTTCCTCTTGAGCTTTCTGTAGAGACTCTTAGGCTGCTTTTATACAAGCGGGTCGCAGTTGCAAGGTGGGATTAGACATGACGATGGACGTGATGACGCGCATTCAAGACAGTCGCACATTGTTTGCCAACCGTGAACTAAATACGTCTGAAGGGCACCGAGGTATTTAGTTCGTGGTCTGCAAACTGTTGGATTGTGCAACAGTCACAAGTAAAAGCCCATTGCAAGGCCTGCAAGCTTAATATGGGGCTTGTCTAGTGGGGGAGGGTCAGGGGATGAAACAGGTTTTTTTTCCTTCTTGTCTCCTCTCTTCTCCTCTCTCTATCCTCCATCTTTCCCCATGCAGTCTGTACAGTATGGAAGCATGTCTTCTGAGCTCTTAGTAAAGTTCTGTTTTGAAGAAACTTCTGCTGTGTGTTATTCAACAGAAAGCTAACTCTACAATACAAACAACGTGTGACCGCCTTGAATGCGCATGATCGCGTCCATCGTCACATCTAATCCGATTTTGAAAAATCACACGAGCAGGTTGCACGACTGCGACCTATTTGTATAAAAGCAGCCGTAGCCTCTTATTCTCTGATTCCCAGTGGCAGCTGGCTCCTAAGGAAGTCTGGGGCACTGCCCCACAAGCGCTAAGGGCGC
>QEPC01005447.1:2771178-2787427 GCA_003113815.1 Sphenodon punctatus
GGAACCCAGATTGAAAAGGGTCAAGGAAACCGATGCTGTCCAAATGCGCCTGGAGCTGCAGTGCCACTGCCCATTCAATAACCTTCCCTAAAAAGGGAAGATTAGAGACGGGTCGGTAGCTGGCGAGTGCGTCCACATCCAAAGATGGCTTCTTCAGCAGGGGGTGCACCACAGCCTCCTTGAGACTGGGTGACAATCTCCCCTGCCAAAGGGACGCGTTGACTACCCTCGCCAGCACCGTCCCCAAGGTCTCCCTGGAGGCTTTCACCAACTAGGACGGGCACAGATCTAGTTCACAACTAGTGGCTCTGACAGACGTCAGGACATTCACCACATCAGCTGGCATCACTTCCTGAAACTCATCCCAGAAAGATCGACCAGACGGTGCCTCCATAACCTCGTACCCCTCGCTTACTGCTTCCAATCCAGTGTCAAAGTTACTCTGGATCTGAGCGATCTTGTCTGCAAAGTAGGTGGCAAACTCCTCACAGCGGGCCTGGGACAAGTCCCCATCCAGGCAGAGGGAGGCCGGACTGACCTGGGAATTAGATCCATGCCCATCCTGGCTGGTTAAAGCCATTCAGAAGATGCTAGGGCTGTTTCTGGCTGGGATAGTCAACGCCTGCCTTAGTGTGGCAGAATGCCTCAAGGAGATAGTGGTGCAGCCCTTGCTCAAAAAGTTATCATTAGACAGTTACTTACAATAAAACAGTTAAAGTAAAACAATTACTTACAATAAACAGATTAAAAATAAAAAGGATACATTTAAATGTCTATCTCTATATAAAAATACTAGAAGTCTAAGATGGGAGAATTAGAGTGTATTGCCTTAAATGAGGATATAGACATCATAGGAATCTCAGAGACCTGGTGGAACGAGGACAACCAATGGGACACAGTATTAACAGGATACAAAATATATTGAAATGACAGAGTAGATCAAGCTGGTGGTGGGGTGGTGCAATATGTAAGAGACAATATTGAGTCAAGCAGAATTAATATTGTAAAGGAAGCAAACGATACTCTGGAATCTCTGTGGATGAGATTCCATATATAATGGGGAAGTGTATAGTGGTGGGCCTATACTATTGTCCACCTGACCAGGATAGTGAGACTGACTGTGAAATGCTAAGGGAGATTAGACAGACTACTAAAGTTGGAAACACAGTAATAATGGGCAATTTCAATTACCCTCATATTGACTGGGTGAATGTCTCCTCGGGGCAGGATGCAGAAATAAAATGTCTAGATGTCATAAATGACTGCTTCCTGGAGCAGCTCATCCTGGAACCAACAAGAGAAGGAACCACTCTGGATCTAGTCCTATGTGGAGTGCAGGATTTAGTGCGAAAGGTAATGGTGCTGGAGCCGCTGGGCAATAGTGATCATAATATAATCAAATTTGACATAGGGTATCTTCAGACGTTAAGAGATCACAGTCAACCACACACAATCCCGCGGCGTGGTCAAAGAGCCCTGAACATCTGATTGGCGGCATCAAGATGTTCACCACAGTCAATCATCCGCAGGGGCCAAAGCCAACCACGCTTCCAGAGGTCAGGACGGGACCATCCCCGGAAGCGTGGTGAAAGAGATTCCCACTGGGAAACTGCCAAAAGTAGTGACTGAATGCCAATCACCAGGCGGAATCAGAACAAATGATCCCCAGCTGTGGCGAGAGCACGCAGCATCGCTGCCAGGCAACACACAACACACAGACCAGGGAGGGAGATTTAAAGGGCACACAGCAGCAGGAGAACATGGCGGGACGGGGAACGATGAAAGGGAGAGGAGAGCAGAGGGGGAGCGAGGCAGGGGGGAAGGGGGAGGGAGGGTAGGGCATAAGGGGGCACGGTCTGGACAAGAAACACGAGGTGTAGCTACAAGAACAGATTTATTGTCTGCCTCATGGTAACAGGAAGGGGGCAGGGGAGCGGCTCAGCTGCTGGCCAGTGTGTACCTGCAGACAGCGCCCCTCCCCTGGGTGCACCTGCACTCCAGTTCTGGGAGCTCGTGCCCCGGGCCTGCATGTGCCCGTCAGTGCAGTCTGCAGCTGGTTGCCTGTTGTCATCACCTCCCTGCTATTAGTGCTTGCTGGACAGTCGGTGTGCTCAGTTTCTGAAGCTGTGCTGGGTCCGCTCCCCACACTGCTTGCTAGCCATGCCTGAGGCCTTATCATGTGTCCTTGGGGCTCCCCTGCTTCCCTCCCCAGCCCACATGGCATTGTGGGGCCCCTCTTTCCTTGCTGCTCAGACCCACTGTCCACAGAACCATGGCTGGCAGTGCTGCCCCTTGGTTCCCGTGCCCCGGTTCACCTGGCACCCCCCATAGCTGGACCTTCCAGGAGACCATGGCCCTATGTTACCTGTGGCAGTCCATGGCCGTGTAACTGCTCCTGTGCTTCCCAGATACCCTCTCTGGTGTCTATGTGAGTCTGAGCTCCAGGCTCCACTACTTCATCTATAAGGTGAGCGGTAGCGCGTGCCGGCTCCATGCGGAGGCGCTTGGCCTCCGTCCCTTTCCCGATGGGCGCGTTCTGGAGATGAGTGCTCACATGTGGTGTGGTCCGCGGCAGAGACCATGTCCGCCCTCTCGGTGTGTAGCCTGGCTGGGTTCACGACCCGTCTGGAGGAGGGGGACCCTGCCCTGGCCGTTTCCTTCTTCTGCTGCATCCACAGGGCCCGTGGCTACCAGCGGTTGCGTGGGGCGGCATATTACCACCTGTTGGAGCTTGGGCACCTGCTCGCACGTGGAGGGTCCTTATTCGCTTACAGCATGGCCCACGGACAGCTGGCTCTGCTTCTGTTGGACAAAGACAGCTATTTCGAACTTAGAGGAGGTATCCAGCATCATCACTGAGGTAGGTGAGGAAATAGCCAAGAGGAGCTTGCAGGCTGGCCGGCAAGGGTGGAGCAGTGGCAGAGGCCTAGCCAGGGCTTGGTGGCTGGCAGCACCCCCATTCGACTGGGCATTGCAGACTTGGCTCGTACTCAACAGAACTCAAGAAGCTCTGTTGTCAGTTGGTCGAGCCTTGCCTGGTGGTGAATCACGTGGACACCCAGTAGCAGACATTGGATTGCCCGGTCTCAGAACCCGTGGCACAGCAGAGGCAGCATTGGCAGCAGCAGCAGACATTGAATTGCCCAGTAGCAGAACCCATGCACAGGCAGCAGAGGCGGCATTGGCAGCAGCAGCAGACATTGGATTGCCAGGGCACAGTACCCGTGGCACAGCAGACAGCAGCAGCAGGAGTTGCCGGTGCGCAGCACCCATGGAGCCAGGATGGTAGGATTTGCCAGGGAAGAACTTCCATACGGCAGCAGACGGCAGCATCAGGATTGCTTGGCACATTTGGATTGGCCAGAGCAGAGCACCCATGGACCAGCAGACAGCAGCAGTGGGATTACCAGGCCAGTGGGGTACATCACCCATGGTTGCCAGGACAGGCAGACAGGCACCTTGGTATGAGAGGCAGGCAGACTGGGGCAGGGTTCGAGCTTTGCCCACAGGGTCGGCAGACAGGTAGCATGACATGAGCAGAAGGCAGACTGAGGCAGGCTTTGAGCTTTGCCCACAGGACGGGCAGACAGGCAGTGTGGTATGTGCAGAAGGCTGGCAGACTGAGGCAGACTTTGAGCTTTGCAACCTGGGTGGGCAGACAGGCAGCGTGGCATGAGAAGCAGTAGGGAAGGCAGGCTGGGACTTTGGCAGGGCACTCAGATAAGCTGGCAAAGACTGTGCAATGTCGTTTTCGTTATTGTCGATATCGATACTGATACCAGTTTCAAATATGTTATTTTTGTTATCGGTATTGATATCGTTTGGTCCCGTGATCGCGCCAAAAACCAGAAACGATATTTTGATTGCGTGTGTTCTCATGGTGTCTGTCTGGGTTGTGTGAAAAGTGTGAAAAATTGGTTGTGAGCTTGTGTGTGTGTGTGCATGTGTGTGGTGGCTGTGTGTGTGGTTTGGTTGGTTTGGCTGAGGTGGTGAAATGGAGGGAGCAAAAAAAAGAAAAATGAAAATGAGGAAGGTGAAGGTGAAGGAGGAAGAGGCCCAGTCTGGAACATCTGAGGTGGTGCCTTCTGGCCCACACTGGCTCCTGCCTTCTGGCCCACACCGGGTGATGCACCGCTGACAGCACTTCTGGGAGGGGCAGAACATAGTGGCGACACAGCTCTCGGCGGGACAGCCATCACTTTAGTTCCAAACATCTCCTCCGCGGGACTAGTGCCTACTTCGCTATCCCCAATCACAGTGATGTCCCGCGAAGGGACATCTAGTCAGAACACGAGCAGACTGTGAGGAGCTGCAGCAAGATCTTACAAGACTGGATGACTGGGCATCTAAACGGCAGATGAGATTCAATGTGGACAAGTGCAAAGTGATGCACTTAGGGAAAAATAATCCAAATTATGAGTACACAATGCTGGGTACTAAGCTAGGAGTTACTACTCAGGAAAAGGATCTGGGAGTGACTGTGGATAATACACTGAAATCCTCAGCGCAATGTGCCACAGCAGTCAAAAAAGCAAATAGAATGTTAGTTTTATTCTCTATTCCCTTGCGAATAATTCCTGAGGATGTCATAATGCCTCTATACAAATCAATGGTGGGACCGCACCTTGAATATTGTGTGCAGTTCTGGTCGCCACATCTCAAAAAAGACATAGCCAATCTTTTTTCCAAAGTTTAATATTGTGTGTTTAGGACACAAGAACACACATCATCCCAGATCTACTATAGCTCAAACACCCTAGAAATCTATATTTAATTATTAATTTCCAGTCTAAGAATTTAATTCTGAACACTGAATTTCTAGTGTCAGCAGCAAAAATTTAGACTTGAAGAGCTACGCTCACCCAGTCGTTGAAAAGAAACATACCATGTGGCCCAGGGAGACAGGCAAATGGTGACTATGCACTTCTTGCAAGAAAACTCTTGTAGATAAGCAGCTGTCTGAGAATTATTCAGATATTATTTGGTAAAAGATTTTGAATAACAAATTTGACGAAATCATCATGTTTACAGACAATTTGCAAACAGTAAAAAGCAAAATTCACTGAACAGATTACTTATTATGAATTATTTGTCTTTTACTATTTTGTTTGATAAAGAGGGAGAAAAAAGTGAATATGAAGGCTAAATCAGAGAACTGTTTTCAACAGTAAATGTTGTCCGTGGTCTGAATTCTTCACATCTTAGGGTTCTTATTAGGAATCTTCCTAATAGCACATCCTCTTGTAATCTTCTTTCCTTCGTCACGTTGTGTGCCTTTTGGTTATCTTCTAACGGATACTGCGTAGATACTAGACCCATTGACCAGCAATCCTGCAAATGGGAGATTGACTGCATTTTCAGCTTATGGAGTGCTGAAGATAATTCATTTCAGCAGATGCCAAAGAAAACATTTCTAATTGCTTTCCTTCAAACATGAAACCCCCCCAATGCAGAGCCTCACCTAAAATGCTGTTAATACATGGCTCAATGTGAGTATAATCATGAAATGTTTAACCTCGGTGTAAAAATTTGCTTGTGAAAGATTTTGTCTTTCTAGAAAAGCCATAGAATGCATTCATACGAGATCACATGAGACTCTTCTCCCTGTTGTGATCTTTGTTGTGAGAGTTTGTATTGGCGCATTTTAGTTGTCCCCACATTTGCTTCTCCTCATAACCCTCTGCCCTACTTCAAAAGGATATGCCGATTGAAGCTGAATCCAGACAAGACTGAGGTGATGATGGTTGGCCGGCCTTGTGATCTGGAGGGTATTGGGACTCCTGTTGTTTATGAAGTCCGGTCCCCTCGGGTCAGTCAGGTCCGGAGCCTTGGAGTGCTTCTGGACATTTGCTGTGCCTGAATTTTCAGGTTGTGGTGGTGGGCAAGAGCACTTTTCAACAACTCCATCTATTGAGACAGCTGCAGCCTTTTCTTTCTGACTCAGATCTGGCTACCATCATACATGCTTTCATCACCTCGAGGCTGGATTATTGCAATGTGTTCTATGTGGGGCTGCCCTTGATGACTCTTCGGAAGTTGCAACTGATGCAGAATACAGTGACTTGGTTCCTTTCGGGGACGAGTCGCTATCCGCACATTACACCAGTGCTCTGAACCTTTCACTTTCCAGGCACAAGTCAAGGTGTTGGTTTGACCTTTAAAGCCTGGGGGGGCACTATAGAGAGGGTGTTCTCGGTGGCCCCACCTAGACTGTGGAACTTCCTCCCAGTCGAGGCCCAGTTGGCCCCGGATCGCCCTTCCTTCCGACGTATATGTAAGACCTGGCTGTTCCACCTGACTTTTGGCAAAGAAAATGGGGTGTAGGGTGTGGGTTAGGGGTGGGTTTTGGTTCTGTTTTCCTTCCCTTTTATTGTATCATGGATTTTATGTGTTTTTATGACATGAGCCGCCCCGGGCTGCCTGGAGCAGGAGGGGCAGGAGAGAAAATTGTTTAAATAAAATAAATAAATAAATAAATAAATAGTCTGGAAGCCACATATCTGAAGGAACACCTCGCCTTCTATGCCTCATTGCAACCCCTGCGATTGGCTGGGAGTGCCTCCCTGTGTGTACCATATGTCAGTCTGGTTCATACAACAAGGGATCGCAGGGGGACTTTTTCAATTGCTGCCCCATTGCTGCAGAATTCCCTTCCCCCAGAGGTTCGTCTGAGCCTGAGCATCTTCCGGAGGCGGTGCAAGACTTTTTTGTTTATAAAGACTTTTGGTGGGCAGGGATAGGGATAGGGATTGGGTGGTAGGTTTTTTTGGGAGGTTGGAGTTGGAGTGGGTGGTTTTGGGATGAGACTGGGAGCGCATTCAGATGTGCATTTAAATCGCACAGCAGCAACGGCGGCAGCATCGTGCGATTTAAAGCAATGCGCACTTCCGGGTTGGTGTGAATGCACCAATTCAGCGTAACGCGAACCGTTGGAGTGCGGTTTTCAAAGCTGCTCGGAGCAATTTTTAAAATTGCACTCCAACAGTTCGCGTTACGCTGAAATGTGCGCACTCGATGCATTCACACCAACCCGGAAGTGCGCGTTGCTTTAAATCGCACGATGCCGCTGCCGCTGCTGCTGTGCGATTTAAACGCACGTCTGAATGCAGCCTAGGATTTTTTTGTACTGTATTTTAACGTATTGTGCTTTTACTATTTTAAGCCTACTTGAGCCTTTTAGAAAGGGTGGGGTATACGTTTACTAAATAAAATAACTAAATAAACCTTTTAATTCTAAGTTGTTTGCTTTGCCCAGATACATCATGTGGCTTGTCAGACGTTAGACTGTGAGACACGCATACAATCCCAATTACAATATAAAGGTCATATCTTGAAATTCCTGATACCAATTTCAAATGCTGCAATTCCCTATACTGACATGTTTTCTTTTCAAAGTAATAATAAAAAAACCTCATAAACAAACCCTGGATAAACTTTACACCTCACTTGAAAATAAGTTTTTTTTTCCCCTTAAAAGTTTATTAATAACAAAGGCCATTAATACATGGACGGGGGTGGGTGTTTTGGCATGGTGGGTGTAGGTGTGTGTGTGTCTGTTCACACGGACCCGCCCAAACACCGAGCAGCTGGGGGGTGGGGACGGGGTGGCTCCGTGTAAAAACAGCCAAAGTTTCCCCTACCTGCATGTCCCTTTATACCCTTCATGAAGCCTGGCAAGAGGGGAGAATGTGGGTACAATTGTACCATGCCCTCAAGCTCAGGAGGTCCCACAAGAAGGACAAGAATTTTCTTTTGCAATCTACATTAAAAAATATGAAATAAAAAATGCTGTAAATCAAATACTAGTATGATCTCCAGAAACTGATTTTATAAAGTTATGATTGGGGGTGGGGGCACCCACAGAATTTATTTTAGGGGGTCAGAGAGGGGAAGCCCCTTCACCCTACCTCTTTGTACCATGTCAATGCCCCTTTCCAATTGTCATGACTTCATAGCTTGGAAAAGAACATAGCTGTGTCAGAAAGGGGTGAAGGGAAGGAACTGATCTGCCCCTTTCAAATGTGTCCACATCTGCTTTCTGAGTGCAATGATGTCATGGCGCTGAGAAACAGAGCTTTGTCAATTTGGAAAGGGTCACTTATGGGCTTGGAAGAGGTGCAAACCAAGGGGGTGCAATTATCCCCCTTCTCCCTCCGGTGCTCATGACAGGGATGGGAGCCCACAGCTGCCAGAATGCACCAGGCCCCCAAATTTTGCTCAGTGCGCCTGCCCTTCATTTCCTGTAGGACTCTGTTCTTTGTTTCCTGTCCTAAACTGTTGCATAGCGCTGCTGTGCTGTAGTAAACTGCTATCTTCTTTCGTCCCAGAAGTAACTGTATTTTACACTGAAGTCAAATAACTCTGCTCTAGAGTATAGCAATTTGTAAAGTGCTTTGGGATCTTTGTGGCTGGTAATTGTTATGCGAACGACTTGCACTATTACTAAGTAAAATGTGTCACCTTATAAATTAATTTTTGATTATACAGTTATTTTATGGGGCATTAATACAAATAATGTCACGTTTTCAGCAAATTCTACTTTAAGTAAATAATTATTGCATACAAAATGATTTATTAAATTAAGTCATTCTTTATTAGAGCTAATTTAGACTTCAAGACATTTTTACTAGTGCAACATAGTAAAGCAATTACATAATTAGTAATTCATTCATCACAACTATAAGTAATGATTTTACTTAGAACAAATTAAAATGGATTTGTGTGGGGTTTTTTTAAAGAGGACACTAGGTCTTCCGGAGTAATAATAATAAAGCATAATTTACATTTACTGCATAAAACTATTCATCTGGGGAGCTCAGAAAGTAGTTTGCCACCTTAGTTTTACATATTCACCTACCTTACTACTAGGGTTGCTGCCTCTCCAGGTTTTACCTGGAGACTCCAGTTTTTGTCCGAGAGTCACTCTCTGGGCTCTGGGGGAAGTTCCAGTTTCTCTAGGTCAACCAGGAGTGCCCCGATAATACAGAGAAGTCAGGGCTTCCGGGAATGGTCATGGGACATAGGGACTTTCTCCCCTCTATCCAACATGGCTCTGCCCTGACGGAGCATCAGGACATTATGACATTTGGTAAGGGGCAGGGTTATGTAGGAAAGGGGTAAGACAGCTCCTTTGCCCCCATCCAGGGGAAAGCCCACAGGGAAGTGGTATGGTATGGTATGGCATGGTAAAATTTATATGCCGCCCCCTCCTACCTCAGGCATCTCGGGGCGGCTCACAACATCTTAAAAACATTTACTAACTATATTTACTAATGGTAACTATATTTACTAATCCAAGGCAGCATCTTCTAGGCAGCTCATAGAAGTTATTTTCAGCAAAACCAGGATACAGTTTTAGGACAGGAAGAGTGTTGTACCTGGTTAATCTGCAATGGGGTTTGAGAGAGGCCAAATATAATAATCCTTATATCATTATCCTTGTTGGCATTTAGCCAGGACACTGGTGCTCACACACTAAACGTCTAACTACCACAAGTGTTACATCAGGGCAATACAAGGGAGGGAAAAGGAGTGGGGGAGACAACCATGCTCGTACTTGCCGGGCTCAACACTCTAATGAGTACAAGGAAACCCTTGCGGGAGGAGGCCAGATCATCACAGGGGCGATGGTCAGCTGTGCTGAGAGTGGAGCCCTTCCATACGTCTCCCAGTTCACCACACCCACCACTGCACAGACACACACCCACTCTAACACAACCCAGGGAAGAAATTAGTGAGATGGTGAGGGTCCAGGGGGTTAAGCTCCAGGAGGGAAGGGAGCCCAGAGCTCACACTTATCCGGGAGGAAATAACAGGATGGGCCCAGACTTGGGGAGGAACAGAGATAAGGCTTCACCATACACTCGGTTCACGCACACACACGCACACTCACCACTCCAGACACACAGCAAAAGATTCAAATCACAATTCTCACACTCGCTAGTGCAGTTGCCCAGTT
Source organism: Sphenodon punctatus (assembly GCA_003113815.1). Classification (NCBI taxonomy): domain Eukaryota; kingdom Metazoa; phylum Chordata; class Lepidosauria; order Sphenodontia; family Sphenodontidae; genus Sphenodon; species Sphenodon punctatus. The sequence goes on from QEPC01005447.1 coordinate 2,781,137, forward strand.
TCTCACAGCAATGTTGATCACTGTTAGCCTTCCTTGCTGCTGGCTTCCTTTTATGCTGAGCTAGCCGTGCCCCACTGCGAGCGTAGGCACGCCGAGCACTGAAGCGCGACTGGTAGCCCCACCCTTCTGCATTCCTCCTGCGTGCCCTGGGGGCCTTCTCCTACGTTGTCGGCTGTGCATGGGGGGGGGGGGATGCTACTGGCTCCACCTCCACTACGTTGCTTTTGGGGTCTGGAGCCCCACCACAGATGTGGACCAGTCGTGGGCGTCTGCCCCGATCCCGCCTCACCAGGTAACCTCAGCGGAATCTGACAACAAGTCAAGACCCCTGTTGTACAGCTTACTAGATCAGAAATGAATATTCTCTGTGAATACCGAATTCAACAAATTTGGCATACGATTGTACAGCGCCAGGTACTGTGTTTGCATAATAAAACAATAATAAATAATAAAATGATAATAACAATCATAATAATTAATAAATATATTCGCTAATTGAAGATATCAAAATGAAATGCCGAAGTGACTGATCCAAAATAAATGAATTAACGAATATGCAAACAGCACATGTGCGACAAAGATGTATTCATCCAATCATCCAAATGTGCAAGTAATCTTCACAAAGGCGAAATGATGCATTCATTTCAGCTTTCCCTAGTCATTAGCCTGTCTTCACATTTGAGCTAAAACTTCTCTACCATGCTCCGCACAGGCTTAAATCAAATGTAGAATCTGGGGAAAGTAGGTGTGGAGAGGAACCCAGAAGTAAATGAACCCTGGAAACTCTTCACCCCAGGAAACAAGCAATCATTGCTGGTCAAGCGGAGATCTACGATGGAGCAGGCAGAGGGAACAGGGGAGATCACCTCCTACAGTGGCCGTCTGCACTTTTCTTTTGTGCCGATTCTAAATAAATTGCATTTATCATTACCTGCTCCCTTTCTCTCCAGGCTTCCAAGGTGTTGAAAGCTCCAGTTAAATGGCTCGCCCAAAGAAAACACATTTTTGTATTTGCATAATATTTTCATAGACACTGAGCTCAGCCTGAGCCTGGAGGGAGTCAAGGAGGTTTCCTGCATATTTTATATTATCTTCCTCAATTTCTACTAAGGCTGGCTCTAAATTGCAGAAAAGATATGGACATATATCTGTCTATATGGCCATTTGCACAGGCAGTGAGGCTTGGATGGAGCCAGGCTGTGTCTGGGGCATTTCCATACGCTCTCACTTTAAAGAGCTACTGACACCCTACGGAAAACTCTGAAATAGTTCCATTTAGAAACAATTCGACTGCCGTTTCATATGTTTTCAGTATTGCACTTTCCTTGTTCTTCATTACCAGGGACATCTGCATGAAACCAAATCTTTTTATCTTGGAAGCTCATCTGTCAGTGCTGATTATCTCCCCTCCTTCCCCTCTGAAGTCATTATTCTGATTGCATTACCCTTATAGCCATGCTATCCCACCCCAGACTGTGTTCTTGTCCTGATGCTCAAGCTAATCATAGGAAGACATGGTCAGTATGTGGATAGGAAATCTATGAAAACCAGGTGCTACAGGAAATAATGTCAGGAACCAGTCAGTGTGACTGAGTCCCTCTGAGTCGGTACTAATGCTGGGCCACATTAATCTCTGGTGAAACTCAATGGATTTTTATCAAGGATGTATGTTGGCTTTGTGACTTCAGTGGAGTTACATCCAGGATGAATGCAGCCTGTCCATTCCCTTCTTGTCCATCACATGCACCATTTTCACTTTTCCTTGACTACTTAGGAAAACCCCCACCATGCTCCAGTATTAGGCAAGCCCCATGTAATCCTGGAAACAGTGTTATTCCAGTGCAGTACTGCTCCAGCCACACTCTGGCATCTTGTATCCATTCACACACTGTAAAACGCTTTACAAAAATTAATGGCATTGTCCTCACATTACAGATGGGTGCTGCATACTGCTTGGGGATGACTCAGGGGCAGTGCTAGGTTTAGGATCCAGGTTGTCTGATTCCAAATCCTGTTCTGTAATCACAAGACCATTATTCTCTTTCTTTCCCACATGCCATATGTAGAGCTGGTCTGCTTGGGAAAACAGCGATATTTGTACTTGTGTATGGCTCCGATGGCGATAGGTCGGTGGTTCTGTGATATTAAAGTGCTTTGATAAACTATTTCACAGGACAAAAGTAATATCTGAACTGCCATTTCAAATGTGGAATGGACCCTTTTGAGGGGTATTCTTTGTTCATGTTTGTGCCCTGTTGGCTTTAAAATGTCACAGCAAAACTGTTCTTGAGAAGTTCTAACACTACTCTTTAGTCTCAAAGGAAGGATAAATATTCAGTTTCTGCCCCCCACAGTTTTTGGAGTTTCACCTATCACTAAACTCAATTTCATAATTCCCTTATGTTCCTACTTCAAACTAAACTGATTGGTATCATGAGAGGAAGACTTGAGTTTATTTCTTGGCTCCATGAAAAACAATGGAAGTTTTGCCATTAATTACAGTGGAGCCATTTTTTTAACTCATAAAGGATATCTTCAGTCTCTTCTATTGTCCCTCTGAAAATGTTGATAGCAGCAGTAAAAAATCTTTGATAAAGTCATGAGGCTACTGAACAATGAAGAAACAGTTGATATAATTTGATGTTAATAAGGAATTTACCCAGTTCAAAAGTTAGGGAAATATGGGCTTGATAGTACTACTATTGGGCGGGTTAATGACTGTTTGCATAGTCTTATCCAAAGTATGGTAACTGTCAGTACATTGTACATTTGGGAACAAGTGGACTTCCCTGAGGGTCTGCCCCAAGTGTGGTGCTATTTAACATTTTCATCAATGACTTGGAGTTAAGAGTATTCTTATCACATTTGCTGACAGAAGGATTGCTAACATTCTGCAGGATAGAATCAGAATCCAAAATGATCCTGATAAATTGGAAAAAGTCAGATGAAATTCAGTAAAGACAATTGCAAAGTATTACATATAGGAAAGAGAGAGCAAAAGTGAAAATACAAAATGAGAGATGACTGACTGGGCAGCAGTACTTCTTGAAAGGATTGGGGGTTATAGTAGATGACTTATTTTAGTCAATAGGCCCATAAATGTCTGTCAAGTCAAGTTGGTCGGAGGACGTTGTTGGAAAGACACAACCTCTCACTCTTGGGAGCCGGGAGTGAATAACAGGGAATTCTCTGAAGTCACAGAAGATGGCCACGGTTGGTGACAGGATGCTGGACTGGATGGACCATCGGTCTAGTACTTATGGTCTCAGCATAATTGGGTTTGAAAAAGGATTGATACAGTCTTAAAAGATAGATACATAAATGGGTATTAGACAGATATAATAGGTAAAAACAGATGCATTGCACAAGCGACATGGCGACTCCCCAGTCTGGTACAGGAAATAGCAGCCACCACTTTCAAGGTCAGGGAGAAGCACCAACCAAACATGTCCACAGCCAGAGAGCCATCCCGCTGCCCGCATGTCCTGGGGGAGGGGGCGACGGACATGAGGGTGGCTGGCCCTGGGGTTCATGTGCCTTTGAAATCATGTGCCTTTGAAAAAGAGCGCAGGTGGGGTTTAGACGTGCGGGGATGCGCATTATCACGTTTCCACATTTTTAAAGGCGCAAATGAAAGACCTTGATCACTGAGGCGCAATTTTCAGGTGTGAGCGCGCTGCGCTCATCTAAAAGCGGCCTCAGTTAAGCACGTGCATCTGCAACTGCTCAACCTTGTGAATGTATCCTTGTGCCTTCCGATGTTCCCCTCTCCCTTGTCTCCCCCTCCCTTGTCTCTCTTAGATTGTAAGCCCCCCTTGGGGTAGGGACCTGTCTATAACTATTGATTGTACAGTGCCAGGTACACTGCTGGAATAAATAATAATAATAAATAATAAATGCTATTTGGGGTTGCACTAACAAGTCTTGTCTGTAAAACAGGTCATGTGATTCTTCCTCTTCCCTCAGCCCTGATCATGCTGTACCATCTGTACTGGGCGCTTCAGTTGTCAGGATATACCGACCGACAGTCAAGGGTTCAGAGGAGAGCAGCAAAGATGATAAAGGATATGGTAGAAAAACCCTATGAGGAGAAGTTGAAAGAACTGGGAATGTTTAGTCTAGAAAGAAAGGAGATTAAGAGGGAACATGATTATAGTTTTCAAACATGTTAAAAGCTACAATAAGCAAAATGGTGCCCAGTTGCTGTCTCTGGTCACTGATCACTGAGGATAGGACCAGCAGTAACAGAATTAAATTAAAGTAAAAAGGATTAAGACTACACATTAAGAAGGATTTTCCAACTACCAGGACAGTTAGGCAGCGGAATAAATAATTTGCCAAAGGAGCTTGTGGAGACCCCATCACTGAAGGTCTTTAAAAATTGGCATGTCTGAGGGTTGGTGGAGGCAGTGACTCCTGCCTAATAGCAAAGGGCTGGATTATATCACCTTTAGGGTTCCTTCCAGCCTTAAGATTCTGTGCATCCATTATTCTGACAGAAATGAAACCCTGACTAAACCTGAACTTCTCCTACCCTTGTGGCACCACTGAAGTTAGGACATTGGAGTATGCATAAGGAGTTTTGGAACTGTTTTGTAAATGGAAAAAACTGACACGCTCCCTACATAAATTTCAAAAAGCTTTGGCTCTTTTCCTCACAAAGGCCCCACAGAGTTAATCCTGTATTTAACAGCTCCAGTACACATTGTATCTTTGCTTGTTCATGCTGACAAATTTTGAATTTATCTCTGGACTTCTGTAAGCATGCAGCAACGCATTATTGTATTTAACACTGCTCCTGCAGTTGTCAAGTGATAGAAATCAGTTTAAATCTAGAGTTATTGGATTTACCAGTACCCCGTTACGCTGTTATTGCTCAAGGGACATACAACTCTTGTTTCTTGGTACATCTATTCCAGGCTCTGCTTCCTAAGAAAAGACGATAGAGTGTGTGACCCATTGGCTGGATGCATATTCCTTATTGATATCCCAAAGTTTAGATCCTGCTTTGTCTCCTATTTCAATAGGAGACCCCTTGTTGTACAACTTCTGTTAGTGTGAGCATGCAAGTTTCTGAGTTAGAACCTGTCTTTAGGTGATTCTGATGTTCTTTTAGTCTTGTCTGAAAACTTAAAAGTTTTGCAAACTTCTCAATAGAAGTTTGTCCAATAAAAGGTGTCATCTTAACGACTTTGTCTCCCATCCACCTTTGCCATGTCTCCCCTCTCTTGCCTATCCTAAATTATTAGCCCCTTGGGGCAGGGACCTGTTTCTGTTCACGAACTAAAAAGTAAAGAACAATGATCATGTTGTGCAGCACGAGGCCCATGGGGTCAACATGGCAACCACCCTCTTTCTAGACTGTTTTGGTGTGATATACTTGCTGATTAAGTACAATCATCTTTGTCTTTACAAAAACCCTGTTGAGTGAGAGATAGCTCCAGGATCCTTTTCTTGATATCGACAGGAGACTGCTTAGCCTCAAGTCTAATATATATTTGCCCTCCCTCCTTCCCCTAGACCTTGCCCCCTCCCAACTGACCTTTGCTAAGAAGCAATTCATGTGATACACATGCCCACTCACACCCTCTTCCTCCTCAAAACCACCTCTCCCTTCTGCCAGGATATTGGGTCCCTTCTAAATAGGCCGCGGTGCAGGGTTGGATGGGTGTGTGCTCTGGTGCAGGGGGCAGGGGTGGCAGTACACAGATGCACACGCATTTCTACCCACTTCCGCGCACAGAGCAATTGCCATTCTGATGAATTGCTCTGTGGCCTGGCTCTGGCCCTTTTCACACAGACACTGGGTGATTTCAGACGTTACGAGATCACGCTGAACCACACTGAACCACGCTCAACCCCCCCGTGGGGCCAAAGGGCCCTGAACATCTGAACGGCGCACGCCAGATGTTCATCACGCTCAATACCCACATGGGGTCAGGTTCAACCACGCTTCCCAGGCTAGCCGGGGGAAGGTCCCGGGAAGCGTGGTCAAACGAACCCCCACAGGGAACCAAGCTAAAGTAACGTCTGGACGCCAATCCCCCAGCGGAACCAAAAAAAAAGTGCCGCAGCCGAGGACGAGGCACGCAGCGTCGCTGCCAGGCAACCAGCATCAACACAAACACCGGAGGGAGATTTAAAGCGAGAGCAGCAGCAAGCAAGCGTGGCGGGATGGAGCGAGGAGGGAAGCGGAAGAGAGCGGAGGCACAGACAGCGACAGTGGCGGGACAGGAGGCGGAGGAGGTGCAGGCAGGCCCAGCGATGCAGGCGGAGGGGGCACAGGCGCAG
>QEPC01005447.1:2792777-2861857 GCA_003113815.1 Sphenodon punctatus
CGTGCATTGTGCCCCGCTGCGGGACCGCTGTGTGAGCCGGCTGTCAGCCTGTTCTCGCTCTTCCCCCCTCCCTTCCCGTTTCCCTTGTGTGGGCGTTCCCTTGTGTGCCTTGTGGCTTCGTTTGCCCTCAGGCGGCCATGTCTGTGTCCCGCCCCTGCCCGGTGCCTTGTGGGGGTTTAGCGCCCGCCGGGGGTTTGGCTGCACGTCTGTTGTGCTGCCACGGCCCGCGATGGTGCGGCCCGGTTCCGGCCCGTGGTCCCGTTCCCGGCACGTCTGTTTGGGTCGTTTTCCAACCCCTGGGCGTGGTTGCGCTGTTCCCCCCCCCTGGTGGTTCACTGTGGTGAACCGGCCGCCCGTAACGTCTGAAAGTACCCACTCTTACACTATTAAAGTGGGTGTTACATTTTATTATACATGTTTCAAGTCTGCAGATGTGCTCTATGGGTGCCCTGCAACATGTATAATAAAATGTAACACCCATTTTATTAGTGTTCGAGTGTCTGTGTGGAAAGGGCCTATGGGTGGAGATGGGTGTACCATGGGAGTATGCATGCACCCCCACCCACCCGCCTGCCCAGGCAGTCACACAGGTGGTGCCCACACGGCAGATCTGAGTGGGCACGCGTGGGCCCATCTTTTTTCATGTGAAAAGGGCCTTGATATGAGCTTGTTCATTTTTATTAAGGGCATCCTTCTGTGTACACTCCAGACACCAATTCCTATTTAAAGGTGGCAGAAGAGCTGGTTAGGTTGTATCCTTTATAGAAAGAGGAGGCAGAAAATAATGTGAGGACAGCTGTATTACAGTATCTGGTGAAGCACAGCAGCACATAACATGTTTCTTGTATATTATGGGGTTTTTTTTAAAGAGGGGAAAAAGGCAACAGAGGAATTCACACTGTTAAAGTTAATGGCTAGATTAAATTGCTATTTGTCAATAGCACTGCAATTTGTATTATAAATTACAGCAGCGTGGCTCTCAAGTGCATTTTATCAATATGTTTCAAATAATTTAATAACAATATTTCTCAAAAATAAGCAACACCACTTTTCCCCCCCTCCACCCATTTTTAAATGAACCTGTTCTGAGGGCTAGGTTTTCATCAGCATGCTAGCCAGCTCTGCAAAATTCCTAGTAAATAAATTATCACCAGGAGTCTCAAAATCTATTACCATAAAAAAAGCCATTTTTCCCTCCCTAATCGATTGCCCGCTGTGCTGCTGCTAATGGGACTGTGCACACATGTTGCACAAAGGGAATTCATTTGCAGGTTCCTCTTAGTTTTGTTTTTATATTGTGTGGAGAATTTCTCACTAAACTCCCAAATTAGCCAGTCCCTAAAATGAGCACTTCAGCCAACAACAGGGAATGCATTAAGGGTATACCTCAGAAGGGAACTTTCTTCCATTTGGATTTATAATTGAAATGTAAGAGGCAGATGGTTCGCAGGCAGGTTGCTGTGCAGACTTCAGGCATCTTTCAGTCACCCAGCTATCATAAAGTTGTAGAATTATAGGGTTGGAAAGGACCTGAAGGGTCATCTGTTCCAGCCTCCTGCTCCAAGCAAGTTAGTCTGAATCAGCTTACAGTGCCACAGGGTGTTTTTAAAAGAGATGCATCCATGCATCCCCCCGACCATGCATTCAACTGCTCATGTGACGGTAGCACATGGGGAGCATGCTCCCGTGAAGCTCACAGTGGCCACTCATGGCCATGCACGGAGCATCACTGAAGAATCAGGAGTGGTCCGTGTGGGGCCAGCCACATGTGACGTGCGTGGAGGCTGCTTCCGTGGCTGGGGTATCCATGCTGGGAGCTGCCTGTGTGAAGTGCTCCCCATGCATGCCACAGTCGTGGGCACCCTGCAACCATGCCAATCTGCGGCCATACCCCTCCGTCACCTTGCTCATTTAAAAACACTCACAGACATCTTATCCAGATGATAGATCTGTCATTCTGGAGATTCCCAGCTTTTCCAGTCCTGAGGGGGCTTCCCACACACTGCCAGTGCACTTCTCTCCTGAGCTGCAACACTCACCAGCTGTTCTAGTGCTCGACCTCATACACAGCTCTGTTAATAGAGCACAGACCTTTATTTCAGCTGATTCTCAGATTGCTCCCCATTAAAGTGGCTTGTGGTGGCACAATACTTTAAGGACTGGAGCTTTAGCATGCAGAGTATTTTTCTCTCTAGAAATTTCAATAATTACTGACAGCTTTTTTTTCTTCTCTCTCCCTTTCTAGGTAAGTGGCTGTTCTTGTTTTCATAAAGCTGGTTAAGAAATGAAGACCCTCCGCTACAGAAGGTACCCTCTCCAGTGTGGTTTCTTTAATTTCAAACCTGGCTATTTTTTCCCTGTTGTTTGTTGACTATCTCAGATGGACACTTGGTTGTAATTAACTTAGTTTTAGTCTATTCCAGAGGTAACTTCTCTTTCTGAGTTTACATGCTTTAGCCTGTCTCTCATGTGGCCCCTAGTAACAAAGAGCAAGAAGTATGGGACTGGTGATGGTGAGATAAGTTTGTAATTTATTTATTTATTTTATTCATTTTGCAAATTTTATATCCCGCACCCTCCTGCTATTAGCAGCTTGGGGCAGCTCACAATGAATCTCATACCAGAGATATTGAATACAAAGTTGTCGGAAGTTGGAGAAGACAAAATAGGCGGATCTAAGTTCCAACTGTGTAGCACGTGTTGGAAAGCTCCCGCAGAGGAGATCTCACAGAGTTCCTTTTCCAGCATGAAGGATTCTGGTTTCCTGTAAAGTTTGCCAATGGCACTTGGTAGGCTGTTTGCAACAAGAGCCATGGAGGAACACACTAGGCTGGGAATGTGCATTTGTTCCCTCACCTGGTGAGGGCAGCTGTTATACCTTATGCAAAGGTGCAGAATGCTCTGTTATGCTGCTACCAGGAGTAATCTGTATGCGAGAGCATTGCTAGCAAGACTGCACAGTACAGTACAGAACTCAGCATATGCAGCAAGGTGGAGACTCTTCTGTGAGGAGGCAGAATTTTACTCTCCATCGCCAAGAAACAATTTATCTTGATGCCCAGCAACACAGTGCCTTGTAAAAGCCCTCTGATTTACTGCATGCCAGTTGTTGGCTGAGAACAGTAGATTCTTTTCTGGTGTGATGAGACTATTGCCTGAAATGAACTAATTTGACCCAGCTCTCAATATTGCTAAGGCACTAAGGCCTGGATTGTGAAAAATATTAGTGTTAATTAATGAGTACTGGACATATGCAGGAAATTGCCTTAAACCCTCAAACCCTTTTGCAAATATCCTCCCTAGGGATTAATGACAGAGATTTGATCTCATTATCAATGCTAATTTCCTTTATTACAGTCAGAGCAATGCTGTTCAAGGAATGCTATCAAGATAAATCACGGGTGGGTTTTTTTTTCTTCTAAAGTGACTTAAAAGTTTTACTCACAGTATTTATAGCTAATCATTTAAAAAAACAACACAGTGATCACCTCTGATACTTCCTCTGTGTCACTTATCCTGGACCATGAATTTAGATCTGGGGCACTTCTACTTTCTGGCTCTAATGAGGTTGGACTCCAGGGATGCTGTTGTGTTGGTTCCAGTTTCCTGACCTTTGTGTGATACTGTGATTAAAATTCCAACCCAGTGCGCCATAAACACCTATATCTCATTAAACATTCAGGCAGGCTCATGTGAAATGTTGTTCTCTGGGGTGGGGTGCTTTCATATTATGGAAGCTGAAGATTTACGTGCTTGTTTGTGAGGGGGAGATGCAGAGAGAGGGGAGAGAATGCCAACAACAGAGAACAGAAGATTTCGTGATCTGGTTCCTGGGTGCACCACACGCAGCCAGAATTGAGAGTGAACAAGGGAATGGCTCTGGCGTCTTCTAAGAAGATACTGAGCCTCTTATCTCATGGGTTTGAATATTTTTGTCATATACATGGATAGCTTTAATTCTGTTCCTAGGGAGATATTTATTTATTTTATTTATTTATTTGATAGATTTATACCCCGCCCCTCCTGCCATGCAGCCCGGGACGGCTTCCAAAAACATTAAAATACAATAAAAATACAATATGAGTCAGTTTCTGCAAAAAAGATGGAGACTATTATTTTTTCTTCACTGCCACAGAAGACAGAACAAGAGGGAAAGTGCTTAAATTGCTCCAAGGTAGATTTAGATGTACTAGGGAAAACGTGGTGTCTGTACGAACAGAAGGGCAATGAAATAGGTTGCCTAGGGAGGTTGTGGAATCTCCTTCACTGGATGCTTTCAGAGACTATCTGGGCAAGCATCTGTGAGATGCTGTAGGTAGAGAGTATCCTGCTGTCTAGTTATCATAGGGAAAGGAGGGATGTTTGTCCTGGGGCCCGGGCTGGGAGGGCACAAATCCTGTCCTGTGGTGGCGTGGCTGGATGGAAACTGAGTGGAAGCACCTGCAGCGCATGTGACCCACCAGGCAAACGGTACAGGATGGAACAAGCACTGACAGCAGCAGTAGCGGCACGAGGCAGGCAGTGCAGCCTCAGGCTCAGCAAGCAGAAGGAGGGAGAGGCACTGTGGAAGGAAACGAGGGGAAGAGTGGGACTGGGGAGAAGATTAGGGGGGGTGTCCATTTCTTGCACCTGGGCCCATTCCAGCTTAGCTACGCCTCTGCATGCTGTGGGGTGGGTGACTGGACTAGACCCTTGAGCTCCCTTCTAGCCCTTTGAGTCTCAGATTCTATGAGTTTACTATTCTCAATCGATACCTTGCCTAGAAGCCTTAGTAGAGAGATCAAGGGGGTGGGGGGAAGATTACAGAGACTTAGGGTGAAAATAAATGGAAAATAACCCACAGGAGTCCCATATTTGATCCAGGAAGCCCCCACTCAGGGGGTTTTATGCAGCATGCTCCACCCACCAGTACCCCTCCCTCATGACTCAGAGCCATGGGGAATTCTGAGTCCAGGAAGCTCTCCCCCGCTGTTTGTTTCCTGGCTTTTGTTTTTTCCCCACCGATTTTTGGAGTGCCAATTTCGAGCATTCAAAGTGAAAGTAAATAACAGAGGTCCCAGAGAGAGTAGTGACCATGCTTACTGCTCTGACCGCTGGGACCACTCTAGGTGTTTTGCCCGCACAGAGGCTGCACACACCCTAATAGACATGGGTGAATGATTGGCAGGACTACACCATGAATGGAGGCTCCATGGCACATGGGAGCATGCATTTCATGGCCACCTAATAAATGGGCAGCAAACACGGACTGAACACCTTCCTGGTGTGGGCTGTCATCTCATTTATAAACACCCTTAGTGGTATGTCCTCTGCTCCTAGAGGTGGCCTCCAGGTTAGGGGGAGGAGACAATAGGCTTGTGTAAGAGTTGGGCAGCCTGCACTGCAGGTCCTGTGGATAGAGAAGTCTCTACTGTTGTTGGTCTAACCCCTTTTACCAGCAAAAAGTTATTTCCAAAGAAGAAGATACCAGAAGTCAAGCTTCATTAGAGCCAGAAAATGGAAGGTTGGACTAGATGACCTTTGATGTACTTCCAAACTTAAATTCTATTATCCTAAGAGTGAGCAGGAGACTGTGCTTTCTGGGTGTGGCGTATGTCTCAGCATCCGCTGAAAGAGCAGTATAGACTCTAAGGAACACTCGGAGAAAAGCTGCCTGTTCTTTCCCTCGCTATCCCTCTGCCTCAGGGGACAGTGAAGCTCGTCTGCTGTCCTGCTGCTTCCATTGCTGACACAGAGTAAATGTTCCTTTGCTTTTGCACTTCATTATCTCTTACTTAGATCTCAGCTAATATAGTAGCTGCTGGAGAAATCCCAGAGCCTCAAATGTCATATTGGAGAATGCGACACACTATCAGCTCTGAATCGTCCAGTTCATTGACACAAATTGGCTCCCAGAAACAGGGCCTCTATGCGGAGATCCAGTTCCCTTTGACACTCTTCTGTTTTATTTTGCCAGCTTATTTTTTATTTCCAAGTTCCTATTCCCAGTCTCTGTCCAATTTCCCTGCAATACTTAGGCTTTGGAGTAGTTTGTTTGGCAAACAGAGCTCATTTGGAAATGTCAGGTATTGGTGCATGCATTTGCTTCTAGCACTGTTTCTACTGGCAACGATTGCTGAGGAATGGCCCATACCTTCACAGCTCTTTCAGATGAGTGGGTGATGCTATAGTAGGGCAAAAGCAGAGTGGAACGGGCCAAGAAGCAGACAGGTTGTGTGGCTCAGGAGATGCATACAGAGTTGCATCCTTCTCCTACTCAAGAGCAAGCAGCCATTTAAAATGTTTGGCTTTTTTAAGAGCTGTCTGTTTTATTCCTGTGCAGCATATCAACTAAGCAATAAAGGTCAATACACAAGATGTATATGAGAGAACCTGGCTAATTCACATGAATGAATGAGACACCCATTGAGAATTTTGTGGCTTAGCAAGCAACTGAGCAAGCATAAAAAAAAAAAAAAGCCATGACTATGAATCACAAAATGCATTTTATTCACTTATTTTGACAACAGTAATTTAGTTAATTGTTTATAACTTCATAATGTTCTGAAGCATATTTTGTAAAAACAATAAAGGCTTGGTAATATGACACCAGGCAGTTCAGTCTATTCAGGGAGATGATGATGGGTGGGTTGTTTTGTTTATTTTGGGTTGTGGGTATGCTAGTGAGGTTTTTTTATATAAGGGAAAGGAGGGGCAAAATATCTCAGGTGCACCCCCTTCCTCTATACTGTAAGTTCAGGCCAGGGTTTGCATTGTGGGGGAAAGTGCTCCTGTTCCCCACCAAACAGCTGATCAGCAGGAACTTAGGCTGCTTTCCCACAAGACTCCATGTGCAGCCTTTGGCACCACGGAAGCCTGTGTGAGTCAAATGATGCGCAGCTCCTGTCTCGTGGGAATGGCGGGAGTGCAGGTCTCCCACCAGAAAGCATGCGCATCCAACACACATGGAGTCTTATGAGAAAGCAGCCTGAAACAGGGGCGTAGCTACCATTGGACAAACAGGGACATTTGTCCCGGGGCCCATACTGGCTGGGGGCCCAATATCCAAGGTAGCTAAGCCACACTTCACCCTCCCCATTTTTTCTTTTTAAATTGCTACCTGGGCAGCTTTACCACCAGCAGGAAAAAAAGAGGGGGTCCCACAGACATTTCTTGTCCCTGGGCCCATCCCAAGCTAGCTACACCCCTGGCCTGAAATCTCTGTCTGCATTACAAGCACCAAGTGAGGACTTCCAAGATGTGCAGGGGCTAGGATGGGAAAAAAGATCCTGTTTCCCACTGAGACCAATTGGGAGTAGGAGCTTTGGGGGGCCTGGCTGACTTTCTGGCTCAGGCCCCTGGGCACTGCCCCCAAAAGGATAGGGTAGTTCAGCGGGCAAGCCAGCCCTGTTTTTGGAGGCATGCCACTAGATCTTTCAAGGCCTTTCATGGAAAGCTTAGTGGAAGTTCTTAGGAGAAGCCATTCCAGTTACAAGTACTTTGAAAATGGGTATAGCACATATTTTTCTCAATTTCCATATCTCAATAATGGCTTCATTGAGACAGCTGGATGGCCTGTCCATGTAAAGGTGGGATGCCAGATGTGCAGGCAGAGCAGAGGCAGTAACATCGAAGAACTGCCCAAATTTGGGGTACCGGCTGGAGGCGGGGCTGCAGTTTGTCTGTTCGGTGGGCAGCTGCTACAGCTCTGCTCTCGGTCAGGGTTTTCCCCAGACAACGCCATACAGCTGCAGATGACAGCCTAGAGTGTCGGGCAATCTGTCCACAACTCTATGGTGCAGTGGTGGTGGAGACACTGTGCGGACAGATTTCAGGCCAGGGCAGCTGCAAATTCAGCAAAGGTGGGTCTGGACCCGGGGGATGCTGAGCTGGCCACCCCCAGTGCAGAATTGAGTTGGCCAGTATTGGGTCTTTTGTTTGAAGACACCCATTGAAGCACCTTACATATTAACAAAAACCTTTTCTTGTATTCATGCTCTAATTGTCCTCTGGATGCTGAGTGAACCAGTATGGAATTTTAAACAAATGAAGTGTTACAGTATTGATATCTGATCTGTGATAAAAAGAGTACCAAGAGATTGCTTGCTTGCTATAATGTTGGAGGACCCCAAGCCTGCCAGTAGCACAGAGACTAACTTTACTGGGCAGAGTCAATCTTATACAGTGCTGAGTGAGCGCTGTGTGAGTCCTAAGGACTTCTGGCAGCACAAGATGCAGACTGCTCCAGGCAGCACACCCACTGCCCACCGTGGTGCAGGCCTGAGCCATGCACCCCTGAATCTTCTTCAGTACACAGGGGGCTATACAGATGTATGATTAGGAGAACCATTAGGACACCTGTTTGGCCATGTTGGAATTAAGCTGATGGCTGGAGATCTGCAAGATATCAGAAAAAGGGGTGGGATTTTTGCTTGGACAGGAGAGGATCTGAAGAGGAAAGGTACATCTCTAAGTCATCTGCAAAGAGTCGACAGCTGAAGTTATGTTTGTGAATGAGATCACCCAGAGATAGGACATAGAAGGTGAGGAGAAGTAGGCCAAGGTCTGACACTGGAGAAGCAAGTAGGATACTGAAAAACCTTGTATTACAGGGCTGGGGAATCTCAGATCCAAGGGACAAATTGGCCTGCAGCTAGTTTTTATTCGGCCCCTTTTCTAGTTCCTGGATTCACTTCCAGTTCCTACCCCAAAGCACTGAAAGATTGAGCTCAGGGTAAAGGAGCAGAGATGAGGTCATGCACACAAAGATAGGGGACAGATACATAATCCAGACTCTGCTCTTCCTGAGTGCCCCCCTTAAGAACCCTTGTTCCTAACTTCTATGTGGCACTCTGAGTTTGTACTAATTTTCAAACTGGCCTCTGAGACGGAAAAGACTCCCCCCCCTCCCCCCCTTTGTTGTAATGAGACAGAAAGTCTCATTACAACAAGGGAGCAGAATGAGAGCAGAACAAGGGAGCAGAAGAGAGCAGAATGGAAGGGACCGATAAATATGTCAATTGAAGGAGAAGAGAAAAGGGTAGGGAGAAGGAGACTGAGAACAAAGAAGCAACTGACACTGATGGATTGAAAGTTATTAAAGTTATGCAGGACAGGAGGATGGAGGCAACTGGGATGCTATAAGAGACCAAGTGGCACAGCTAAAGAGGATAAACTATGGGCTGGGGGAATTAGCTAGAGGGCAGCCTTGTGGGAAAACCTGTCCTACTGAATGGCCATTTTCCTGAAGGTGGGAAGTGAACCAGGGCTGTGCCAAAAGAAGCGGCAGCGGAAAGGACAAGATGCTGAGTGGCAAGGGCACTGGGTGAGCCATCAGCTTGAATACTGAGTCACTGGGGATGCACATAGGAGACGATGATATTAAAAAAAGCAAAAAGAAGAGAATGTGTTGGATGGTTGATAGGACTGCATCAAGAAGAGGAAAAAAACAGAAGAGTCAAAAGTTGTGCTTTTCAGAGGAGAAAGGTGTGTGTGAAGGTCGGAGGAGAAGGAAGCAGCAGCAGGAACAGTAGATGGAAAGCGCAACATTCCGGTTCCACTCTGATCCAGGGTGAGGACTGGGAGGGAAGGTGAGGCCTTGATAGCACAGGGAGTTTGCAGAGGCAGTGTTAGTTGAAAGAATCCAGGTCTCTGCAAGACAAAGCAGCTTGAGGGAATGAGATATGAAGTACACGTGAATTAAAAGGATTATTTTTTTAAATGTTAGACGACTTTTTCTCAAGCAGTCTTGCTGGTGAATGCTACGGCAAACAGCTGGCCAACAGGTGACATGCTCAGTGATACTGGCAGCATGAAGAGACGACCTGTAAATCAGTGTGTACTGCTCTGGCTTTGTCTTAACGATGAGTCAGAAGAGCAACACTATTAATGTTTAATGCGCAAGCTGAATGTCTGGCATGCTGTTATTAGTTACACATCATGTGGGGTGGCAATATCGGCAGCTACTCGATGCAGGAGGCTTCCTTCAGTGTCCTTAATCTGCAGACTTAATTCCTGCTGATTTCCCCCCCCCCCCTTTTCACAGAGTTAAATAACCGTTAAAGGGCCTTAACATCATCTTCCTTAACATCATCTTTCCACTCAATCTTGAAGCTAGCCTGTCTGAGATTTAACCCCCTGGCTACATTTGAGACCAACTCCTGTGTGTTATGATACACTGTCAGCTTTTTAGGGCCTCCTAAATAGAGTTGAAATTAGTGCCTGCAAAACCAGGTATACCCAATGAATTTCCAGTACTTCAACGTCCAGTACCAATCGATACATGAGTGTGACCCGATTCAGGTACCCTTTGTCCTAGAATGTTGACTTCCAGTACTGATCTTTTTACTTCCAATACCTATTTTTTTTATGTTCTGTCCTGAAAAGTCAACTTCTGGTCCCAATTTTTTTGTTTTCCATCCTATTATACTCAGTCAGTAATCGGAAAATTGAAAAATTGTTAATGGAAATTACTGATTTTTTGGGTACCCTGGTAGTCCATTGAGTACTCAGTGCGGTACTCACAGCCCCCCCCCCCCAACGTTCCCCCAACCACCCACCCTCGGGGAGAAGGGAGGTCACAGCGGCCAATCAGGCCGCTGTGTCCAATCCTGTATCGCGGTTGGGGCCATGATCTGGGATGGGCCAAAGGTAACACACATTACTTTTGGCCCATCCCGAATCATGGCCACTCTAACCACAGTTCTCGACCTCCGGCCGGCTGGAGGTCGAGAACTGTGGTCAAGCTTGATCCCAGCCGGAGGTTCACCGTGGTGAACATCTGGCCGGGACCAAACAGATGTTCATGGAAACACCACCACCACAGGGAATCCACTGGGGTTCACTGTGGTGAAAGGCGTTTTCATAACGTCTGAAATTACCCTGTGTTGGCCATCTGCTTTTTGTGGCTTCAGCTTATTTACTCTATAAGGGTAGATGTGTTTGCACTTTAAGACAGTGGATAGGGGATCAATGTAGCCTGTTGTATAGAGTTTGGACCTAGGAGACAACAGTTCAAATCTTACTGTAGCCATGAGTTCAGTGGAACATTGGTCAAATCATTGTTTTTCAGCCTCAGTTCCCCATCTGCAAAATGAGAATAGTAATGACCTACCTCACAGGGTGAGCTAGATAAGAACTGTAAAACACTCTGAACATGGATAGTGCTATATAAATAATGTGTTTTATTAATGTGCCCTTTACTTATTTAATTAGTGATTGTCATCCAAGTGGCCAAGCATTACATCAAGAGCTGGGTGATTTCTTGTTGGGTGAGTGACACAAAACTGTGCGGCCGGCCTGTGTTCAGTCTCATGCTAGTTTTTCACTCTAGTGCCCCATTGCCCAGTGGAGTTAAATTGGTATAAATCAGAAGCACATTAAACCAGATTTAGACCCCAAGAGCCTGTCACTCACATACCCCTCTTGACAAAAATCAAACTGCTCTTGAAGACTCAGTAGCTTGGAAGCTGAGACAATGACACTAAAGAAGCACTAAGCACTAGTAATACTTATTGTTTATAGTTTGTTTCCTCCACTGGCCCTAAAGAAGCTACACAAAGAGTTCTTTCCTAGTCTGTTTTACTTATAAAGTGGACACAGCTCCTGCTCAGTGGAAAATGCAAAGGTGCTTAACTCAGGAACACATAGGCATTCAATGGGATTTGTGTTCTTAAGTCATTTAGACCATTAGTCTTGTACTAAAATGATGAAATCAGCAAATTAAGTTGGATGCAGGTAATTCCACCTTCAGAGCTAGGATTAAGACAAATTTCTCAGCACCATTAGTTGGAAGATACATCTCTGCCTGTCTTAGAGTTTTAATTCCCCCACCCTCTCCAACTCATTTCTCAGGAACTGTATGTCCTGCCTGGAGTCCTTACCTCTCAAGTGTCCTGGATTTTCCAGGACATCCTTGAGTTAACACCTCTTTTGTTATCTGTCTTGCAGTCTGTCATGGAAAACTGCTACAGAGTCTCCAGGGAAGTCTTGCAAATTGCTGTTTTTCACACAGACAGCAATTTGTAAGCCATTGATGGGACAAATGAGGGATTTTAAAGCAGGGATGTCTTGGAAAATCCAGGACATTTGAGAGGTAATCTGGAGTCGCACCGGATTCTTCTCTGCCAGCAAGAGCGTTCATACCCACATAGGAAAAGAGAAAGACTGCAATCCTGCTCGCCCTCCCCCACCAGCGCACTGGCAGAGGGCCTGTGCACCGGCAGAGGGCCTGAGATCTACCAAGCGGCTGGGAGCAGGGGGGTGCAGCTGCCGGCGGAAGCAAAGTTCCGCTGGCACATGGCTACACCCCCTCATTATCCACAGGGGCCAGAGTGGGGAGCACACCCCAGGTCAGGCTCCCCTGGGCTGGTGGACACCCCAACAGGGTTCACCCCCATTTGGAAGCCCACTGCCCTCGCCCCTCACAAACAGGCTGGCTGTGCCTGTGCAGACTTACATATGCTCCAAGGAGGCGTAAGGTAGGCGCTGCCATAGGGAGACAGTCACCGGCCACCATGACCCTGAGAAGCTGCTGCACACACCAGCCCTGGCAGCCCCCGAAACCGGCCCGCAGCACTCACCTTCATTCACAGGAGCTCTGGACGGCTCCCTGTGTGACCCAGCTCCCATCCCAGCACCGCGGCACAGTGAGAGGTACGGGAGGGGCAGGGTCTCATGGGGGGCTGGTCCAGGGCTCTCGCTAGCGACAGTTGGTGCTGTGGGCCGGTTTCAGGGGTTGCCTGGGCTGGCATGTATCAGCTTCCTGGGGTCAGGGCACCCCCAGCCCCCCTTCCTGCTGCAGCTCCTATGGCCCCGCCTCCTCCAGCTCCCCCTGCATGGCGCAGGGACCGGAGTTGGATCTGGTTCTGTGGCCGCCGGTGGCCCAGGGTTTTTCGCCAGTGCAGGTTCTGCCTGCGCAGCAGAATAGCCGGATCACGGTCAAAATGTATTTAACACCAAGCTGCTTAACAGCAAGCCTGCAATTTTGGTGTAATGTACTAGAAACAAACAAATCAACAAAAAATAACGTGATTATGCCTCCACCACTAGGCCTGATGGCTGCTGCGCCATTAAGCCCTAATCGCCCACCCTCCACCACTAGCCAGTAGGGACGAGACACGTCAAAGAGGACTTTTGAAAAAATTTGCTTTTTTTATTCCTGACAAGTGGAAGTATCTCTTCCAATAGGTTGTGACTTCAGACAGTGCATGCTAATTTTGTCCAATTTACTTAGCTTTTTCAAAAAAAAAAAGATAGATCTTACTTGCTCCAATGATAGGCTCTCCCTAATGTTCTTTCAAATGGGAACCTCAGTTGAGGTCATTAATGATCCTGTAGCATTTTCACTGGCACTGTTATTGACCAAGGTATTCAGCACAGGTGTCTGGTAAAGGCTCATCTTAAGTAATTCCTTCTTTCTCGGTTTTCCTTCATGCTCCGCCCTGCTAAACAATTGCTGTGTCCCACCCTAGAATTAGCTGCATTTCAATATTGAGTGAAGCGCTTTGGGCCTATGTAGTTTGCACAGCACTTTAGAATTCCTCTGGATGAAGACACTATTTAGCACAAACATCAATTTTTATTATTCTCCTTACCAGGGATCCTGTGTGTTTTAAATCTACTATCAGGGTAAAAGGATTTTGATCTGAATTGATAAAGGCTGCCTGGTATGCTACTTCTGCACTCTCCTTCCACATGGCATATTCTTAACTAAGTCAATCATTTATATGGGCTTTAAATTTAATTTAAATGTAATGAATTTAAATTGGTCTTTCCTCTATTTCAAGGTTGTTGAGTTACTTTTCTGCAAGTCAACATTCAGCATGTAGGCTTCATCCCTCCTCCTTGTCTCTCACCCCCAAAATAATCTCTAAACATGTTTTCTCTTATTAATCTATGATAAGGAAAGTGTGGGGGGGTGGTTGGGATGGCGTACAGTATCGGAAGCAAAGGGATTACGTGGTGGAGGTGGCGCAGGAGGGGGATTACATGAAAATCAAACAGATATATTTTCAGGAGGAACCACACAATTCTCTCCGCACATTATTGTCTATCTTGGTAATCATTCTCTTCTGAGATCCGGAGCCCTTGTAATCCTCCACCTCGTCGTTCCTCCTCCATCAAATCTCCAATACTTCTGAAACAAATCAAATCAAGAATTAACCTTTCAACCGTGAAACATCCCTTTGTTACGGTACGTGTGTCCCCTGCTAATCATTCTGCTGAAGAAGCATGAGAGCAAGGAAATACCATGCTGCTACTAAGCTATGCTGAGTTGTCATAAAGGACTCGGGGACAGCTGCTTGCCATTTGAGCCGGTCTTCCACTGGGTGGACTGTTTACAGCCATAGTAAATCTGAGAAACCTCATAGGGATGCCCATGCCTTTAATGATAAATAATAATCCCACCGCCGCTCATGTGTGGAGTTGCTCCATGAAACCCTTCCCACCCCCACCCCTGGCAGCTGACACTCGTAGGTTGCATGTGACGAACTCGACAGGCGACTCACAGGGGCGGATCCAGAAGTGATGTAGATGGGGAGGCTGAAGTCAAAAGTTACTATAGCCCCACCCAGGTGAGCTGGCCCTGCCTCCAGCCCCACCTCTAGCCCCACCCCCTGCCAAGCAAGCACCAGTGCTAGGCCAGTTTAACCCCCACCCCAAAGCCATAGGAAACCGCCCAAGCCACAGCTCCAACAGGGGAGGGGGACTCAGGTTCAGTGGGGCAGTGGATATGGCAGCTGGGCTCCAGCTGCCGCCTGAAAGTGGGCATCAAACACAGATGGATAAATAACCCCTTCCCCTAGTCTCACTACAGGAAAATATACAGTCTAGGGACAAATCCCCATTGTATCCCATGCCAAAGAGGGCAATAAAACAGGGAGGGGCAAATCCCCCATTAAACCCAAAGTAGATGAGGGGCAAATCCTCACTGCGCAAAAGAGGGCAACAGAAGTGAGGGGGCAAATGCCCCCTTGCAAGCCAATCGGGTAAGGAGCCGATACCCAAAGCCATACCCAAATAGAGCAATAAAAGAGAGATGGGCAAATCATGCCCCCTTGCAAGCCAAGCAGGGGAGGGGCAAATCCCCACTGCACTCAGATGGCTGATTCAGACCTGGCCCCACCCCACTCCCAGCTGCAGGGAAGATAGTTAGGCTCCAGGGAGTCCCCAGATAGGGGGACTTAGGCGCACCCTCAACCAGCCTCCAGCCCCCACTCAGTGGAGCCAGAAGTAGGGCCGCCCTGTCCCTGCAGCCTCTCTCTCACCCCCTCCCCCAAGCAGCACCGCGGTTGCTCCCAGGGCCACCCACGTCGCCAGTTATCCTGGGCCCAGGGGAATCCTATATGGCTGATTCAGACACATCCCCAAGCTGGGCGGGACAACTGGCTTGGCTCCGGGGAGTTCCCGGAGAGGGGGGCTCCGGGGAGTTCCCGGAGAGGGGGACTCAGGCACACCCTCAGCCAGTCCCAGGCACACCCTCACTGGCTCCAGAGGTGACCCCCCCTTCAGCCTTTCTCTCGCCCTCCTAACCCAAGGGGCAGCAGTTTGCAGCCAGGCCAGCACCCATGCTGTAGCCTACCTCGCCTCCTCCTCAGCTGCGGGGGAAGTGGCACCAGCTGCTGCCAACAGACCCTGGGTGGGGGATGCTCAGGTTCCTGACCCCCCCATGCAGCTCCCCCATGCAGCCCCCCATACTTACGTGTGATCAGCACTTACAGAGCATGGAGCAGAAGCAGCTGAAGAAGCATGGCCCCTAAGTAATTTTCCAGCCATGACGTGTGGGTGAGGGTCCAGCATGATGTCAGCCATGGCTGACCAATGGGGGGGCTGAAGTCTCCTGAGCCCCCCTGGTGAATCCGCCCTTGGGTGAGCAGGCATTCCTCCCCCCTGTGATCCACCTCCCACCCCCTTCACCACCAAAATGCAGCCCCTCCCCGGACCAGGGACTCTATGGTCCTAGCGGACCTGCACATGCATGGAGGCTGTGGATACACTAACAGATGGGAGCAGGCCCTGTGGGCACACGCTAACCCACATCAGCGAGCAGCAATCTCCATGTTTGCTGGTACAAATAGGGGCTAGAGAGTGGGTAGGTGGTGGACACTGGCAAACATCTGGCGGCCACCTAACAGACTTTAAAGACCTTTATTTCTTAAGAGTTTGCTGTAGGAGTTTATCTTTGAGTAGTATATTTTGCAATATCTCTTGTAGTTTATTACTGTTCTAAGTTGACTTATGTTTACCAGCTAAGGTGCTTGTTTTTTTCTATTTTGGCAAAAGCTGTAAACAAATCTGATCAAGTACAATCAGGGGTCAAGCTCTGCCAAACTAATCCCCGAAAAGAGCAAGGCAATATTTTAATAAAAGGAGGCTAAGGTTTAAATTCTGTTTAAATTCTGTTACGGCTAGTCCTCTGCGAAGGAAATGATAAGATATTTGCTGATTATATAGATTTTTTGTATTAATGAATTTTAGAATTATTTTGTATGTAGTGTTGACATGGTCATATATGGAGATATGTTTTCTCTAGTGTGTTTTGGCCTATGCCCATAAATAAATAAATAAATAAATAGGTTGATTTTATTTGTTTATTTATTTATTTATTTATTTATTTAACAGACAGGCAGGTGGGCACACATCCAGAGGGAGCTAATGTGGGCTACTGTTTCATCTGTTTTCACCCTATAACAGTACTTGCTGTTACCATTTTCCCCCTGATCCTGCCAGAGGCCTTTGGGAGCTGCTGTAATGTAGTACATTACTGGTACTACTGCTGCTGCTGCTTCCTCATCTCCTTGTGTGGAGGCTGAGATTTACAGCACAATCCTCAGGGTATTTCGGATCACCCCTGCCACTCAGCATTACTGCTAAATGCCCTGTGAATTGTGCTGCTCTTTGGGTTGGGTCCCAAGCGTAACAGGCTGGCAGTGTTTGCCTAAATCACTCATCCTTCTTAGCCACTGATGATCCTTCCAGGGAATGTGAAGTGGATTCCTGGCTACAAAGCAAGCAGGAATAGTGTGGAACTTCTAGAATATGAGCCATCTGTGGGGAGGAATCCTAGAAATGGTCCAGCCTGATGAGAGTGTTCAAGGTGAGCTCATCCAAGAAAGAGGTGAACTTGACTAGGAGACAAACTGTGTTTACTTCGACTGCTCAGCACATTTCTTGCAGGAATAAAAGCTGAAGCCCTTCTGCTTTGGGTTTTTGCTCTTTCATTAATTGCCCCAGTTAGACTCAGTCTCATTGGCCAGGACACTCCTTCACCATTAAACCCAATGGGAGTTTTGTCACTAACTTCAGTGAGTGAAGGATTGCACCTTTGGTCTTTTCTTCACCTAAAATTAGATTGACTGACTGTTATGTAAACACCTCCCAAGCCCATATGCTGGTCAGAAAATGTGGGAGTGTTTGTTTTTGTTCTTTTCCCCGAGGGCAGCAGACAGCACTGATGTATGAGCAGGGTGGTAAAAATCCACTCACATACTTGTTTCTGGCAGGTATATTTTTTGAGCTGATGAGTGTATTTTCACAGCTTTCCTCATTATAACTCCTGTTGTGGTGAGTAGATTTTTAGGTCTGGCTAGTGAATTATTTATATATATTTTACAGTACTATGAATGAGCGTATGAATGAGAGCAAGAGGTTTTGATAAGCGCCTGACTTTGCAGTAAGGGTTCAACAAGATAAGTAAGAAGATTGTAATTAACATATTTACAACTGTTCAAACTGCCGGGTGGACAGTATACAGGACACTCCTCTAAAGAACGCGGTCAGTTCATGAATTCAGAACCCACCAGCTGTTCTAGAAGTGCATGAAATTATCAAGCCAGTGATTGAGCAAAGTCCCTAGAATGTGATCTTCAGCAACGGCAGTTTTTGCCCACTGTGGGGTAAAGGCTTTTTTTTGCCAATGCCCATCTTTTTTCCTATCACTTTTGAGCTTTGCAAAGACTTATCCAGTGTTATTCCTGTTCATGCTGCTGCTGCAGCATTTCTGCAGAGTTTTATGCTATTGGCTGTAAAGGGCCTGTAAAGGGGTGGAATTGTCCTACTCATCTTACTACAGCTGAGTTTGCTCACTTTTGTTAGCAATGTCAGATTTCTTGCCAATGAACTATTGCATAAGAGGCAGTGCTTCTTGACTTGTGGCTAAGGGTGTTAACAAATGTGGTGGCCCGCTTTGGCCCACTGAGGCCTGCTTTGGCCCATGAGTGACTGGCACATTTGTTGGTGCACCACCAGATGTTCGCCTGGGATTGCTTCTGGGCATGTCAGCAACGAGCTTGACATCTGATGCCAGAGAACTATGGGGTCACAGTCTAGGCTACCGTCTGCCTGTTCGGGCCAAAGTGGGCCACAGCAGGCTATAACGTTGGTTATGAGTCTGACCTAGCCTGGATCAGGTCCGCCATGGCTGCCTGTCATGGCATGGGGTGGGGGACTGGGCACAGTATGGGGGGTGCGCACGTTTGTGTGGCTCCCTGCCTGCCCTGGCAACCCAGCTGCCGTCATGTTTCTTGGCTGGCCCAACCAGGTCGGGACTGTGATGCTGGTGGCCAGTATGTTTGTTGGCGGGCCCAACCCGGTCAGGACCGTGTTGCTGATGGGTTCCTGACTCAGGTCAGGTTGTGATGGCGGCACTCCACCATCGCTTCTGCTAACATTCTAATTAGATGGAGAGCAGTTGTTTTTATCTAGTCTTTTAAAGCATGTATGCAGCATCAGATTCTTCCCACCCCCACCCCTCCTCAGACTGCTCATCACTTTAGGAGTTGGACAGTCAAGCTAGATGTTATTTGCTGGAGCTGCAGTGATGTGTGCTTCAGTTTTCTGGTGATCACCCTGGGCTCCATGGCTATATGTGTCATACAAATTAGGCACAAGAGAAAGATAAGAATTATCTGAACGTTCTAATTAGAACAGAAAAAAGAGAGGAAGATGAGATTTCTAGAGCACCATGTACCAGATGGCAAAAGAGTTGTCATAAGATGAATAGACACTGTGTCCTACATTGGAAGGCGGGTGGAGGGGGTGAAGAAAGCATAATTCTGGAAACAACTCTAATTTTTTCATCCTTCAGGACCAATGACTGACTGAATGAAAGGGTTTGTGGAGGGCAGAGTAGCTGCAGACATCAGAGCATGTTGATTTTTCCCTTGTTTGTCGTGATATCTCAGTCAATCAGCAGAACAAACTTTATCCCATCACAATGGTGTCAGTCTAAGATCTGAGGGATGATTGTATTCTGCACCTTGTGAGAGAACCAGAAAGAGAGGAGGTGGAAAGGAGAAGATGAGGCTGAATGGTGTTGCATTGAAAGACCTTGTGAGTCATGACTTCCCCTTCCCCTAGAAACACTAGGCCTCTTACATGTATGCATTGGCCATTCATGATGACTTGTGGAGCAGCTAATGGTGAGTCATTAGAGAAATATGACAGGAGCTAGACAGAGATTTATGGAGGCTGTTGGACTTGTTGCTACATAGAGAAGCAAGTCTTTAAATGGATCTCTGTGGAGGAAAAGTAGGTCTGTGAAGAAGTAGATTATTCATGTGGTTCTCTTGACCTTTATAGTCCCAGGAGAAGATGAAATCCTGACAGTCCTATGTAGCTCCATCTGGAATCTCTCTCTTTAAAACTTGACTGGATCTATTTATAAGGAATAGCTGAAAAAAAGTCACTACTGTCTCATTCACTTTTGTGTATAAAAAGCATGAGACACTAACTGCACCTACTTCCAATAAGTCACATTTGGTGGTAGGGAAGAGGACTGGGATTCCAATATCCTGCAGACCTGCGGTAGGAAAAGAGGCGCCTGAGAGGCGGGGGGTGAGGGGGGAGAATGAAGCATTTGAGGGTTGGTAAATCCTGCGACAGCTTTATAGATGAAACCACTGCCAAATGTTAATTGTTTTCTCTGTAGTTGTCGATTGATCTGTAATTTGACTGTAGATTCCAGGCTTTTATAATAAATTGTGTACAAAGCTAGCCACTTAAGAAGATAATAAAGACTCAAAGGCAGACTGAGTCATAAATTTGGGCTTATCCATAGGGTGAAGGATGAGCTAGGACCATTTTGGCAGCACTATTTTTTCTGTGGCAGTGGGGGCAGTTGAAGTGGCTGGATTTCAAGGTTCCCGCAGACAGAGGAGAGGGAGGAGGTCAAATTCCATGCAGCAGACATAGGAGCATTTTTTTTTCTAGATGGCGCCTTAGCAACTGTAGAATCGAAGGGATTAGAATCTGTTTGCTCCAGTGATGCTGGGATCTTTTGTCTGATGAGATTTTCCTGTCAGCTTTGTTTCGTATCAGAAGCACCAAAGACACAGGCACAGATCAGAACTGTGATGATCAGACAGAGCTACAGACTGGATAGGCATGTCCAGGCCCTAACCGGGATTTAGCCCAGGCCCCAGACCATATGTCCATTTGCTAGCCCAGGAACTTCTCTTGTTAAGTACAGAATTCCTGTCTACTAGCCTAATTTGCCGTGGTCCCGCACTTGCTTAAGAAATCATCTTTGGACGCTGATACCCCAGTCAACTATCAGCCTGTCTCTAACCTTCCCTTTTTAGGGAAGGTTATTGAACAGGTGGTTGCCCACCAACTCCAGGCGCACCTTGATGTGATCAGATTACTGAACCCATTTCAATCAGGTTTTCATCCTGGGTATGGCACAGAGACTGCACTTGTGGCTTTGATTTATGATCTGCACCTTGAGATGGACAAGGGGAATTCTACTTTGTTGATACTGTTAGATCTTTCAGTGGACTTTGATACAGTTGATCATGAGGTGTTGTGATCATGATGTGTCATGACCCCGCCAGCTTCCATGACTGAGGCACCTGACGGGGGTGCGCAGGACTGCTCTTGAGTGAATCTGCTCTTTCCTGTTGGGGGAGGTCCCAGCAGGTGGTGATGGGTGATTACTCATCGTCCCCTCAGGGCCTCCCCTATGGTGTCCCACGGGGTTCTCTTCTATCTCCCCTCTTGTTCAACATGTATCTGAGGCCGCTGGGTGAGGTCATTTGGAGGTTGGGGGTTAGGTGTCACTCTGAGGACACCCAGATCTATCTCTCTTTTTCTTCTGACCTAGGTCCTGCAGTCTTGGTGCTTACCTCATGCCTGACTGCTGTCGGGGAGTGGATGAGAGTGAGCAGATTGCAGCTGAATCCAGACTAGACCGAAGTGAAGATGGTTGGCCAGTCTTATGACTTAGAGGGGATTGGGATACCTGTTTTTGATGGGGTCCAGCCCCTCTGGTCAGTCAGGTTTGCAGCCTTGGAGTGCTTCTGGACCCCTTGCTGTGCGTGGATTGTCAGGTTGCAGCAGGGGCCAGGAGTGCTTTTCACCAATTTCATCTGGTAAGGAGGCTGTGGACTTTGCTTTCTGATTTGGATCTGGCCACCATCATCCATGTCTTCATCACTTCAAGGCTGGATTACTGCAATGCACTCTATGTGGGGATGCCCTTGCTGACTGTCCAGAAGTTGCAGCTGGTGCAGAATGTGGTGACTTGACTCCTCTCGGGGAGCACATTATGCTGGTGCTTTGAAGTCTGCACTGGCTGCCTATAGCTTTGTGGGCACAATTCAAGGTGCTGGTTTTGACTTTTAAAGTCCTAAATGGTCTGGGTCCCATATAACTGAAAGACCGCCTGTCTTACCATGTCCCACTGTGGCTCCTATGGTCGGCCAGGAGTGCCCTCTTTCAGGTTCCATCGTTTACCCTTGTCAGGGGTGGGCAGGGGGGCATTCTTGGTTACTGCCTCTGTTCTGTGAAACTCCCTTCTCCAGGAGGCTTGTTTGAGCCCGAGTCTAAGCATCTTGCCAATGCAGTGTAAAGCTTTTATTTGTAAAGGCATTTGGTGGATGGGGATAGGGGTTGGATGGGTTTGTGAGGATAAGGGTAGGACTGAGGATGATAGGAGTTTTGAGTGGAGGGTGAGAGGTTTTATTGCAGGCAGCAGATAAGTCTAAATAAATAAATATAAATTCCTTCCTCTGCTACTTATCATCTTCCTGTCCACAAGATGCAATGAAAAGCTATACATCATGAGTTGTCCTCCATTTCCTAAAGCCTTGCAGACCCAGGTTCAGGTCCCAGGAACTCAGGTCCTTAAACTCGGGTTCTGTAACATAAATGGGGATTGGGTGTTTGATTCAAGATAACAGCAAATATTTTAATAATGGTTAGAGCCAAAATGAATATCTTTGGTAAATATATTTATCAATTTCACTCGCTTCGAATCGGATATATATCTTCATCCCTGCTTCATTTGGGTATTTCTCTTTATATTACCAGGTTGGTTCATCTGGGAGTGGGAGTCAAGTGATTTTAGTTTGGATATTGGGTTGAATAACCAAGTACTTTGAACTGAAAGGCCAGAACATACGAGAAAAACTAGTACATCGGAAACAAA
This sequence comes from Sphenodon punctatus, assembly GCA_003113815.1. Taxonomy (NCBI): domain Eukaryota; kingdom Metazoa; phylum Chordata; class Lepidosauria; order Sphenodontia; family Sphenodontidae; genus Sphenodon; species Sphenodon punctatus. Next base: position 2,815,186 of record QEPC01005447.1, read on the forward strand.
ATATCCAGATATATGAATAAATAAATATTGTTTTTGGTGTGGATATTTATTTGGATGACTATCTGAAAATGCAAACAAAATTCACAAATAAAAGACCGCCTGTTAATTTCAGCCCTAATATTGTTCTAAAGTATGTTCCAAACCAGAACCTTGGTGAACCAGTGACGTACTAGGCATATAGCAGAGATCATGCAAATTATGGGGTAAGTTCTAGGATATGCACTAGGGGATAATTGTACAATAAGAGCCATAACATGCAGGGCAAAAGTAGGATTATTTCTGTTCTCTGAATCAAGAGTCTGGTTGCCTGGTGACTACCTCACAGTACACCCTGTATATTGATTGCTCATTGTTGTGCATTAGTGTGGAATTCTTATATATGTCTTAGTAAAGGTATTGCAATGAATCTGCTGCTGTCTCCCTGATTAATTTGGATGTAGTGAACAGTGTATGTCACAGATTCCCCCTGGCATCTCAGTGGGGGCAGGAGAGGAGAAACATTTGAAGGATAGACAATTGTATTTCACTGGTACCTTCGCCCTCCATCCCTACATGGGGTAAGGCAGGAGAGAGTAAATCTTGGCTGGCTGGACAGAAAAAGGATAGGGGCAGCATGGTATGTTGTCAGCAGGAGGTTACGGCTGTAGGGGGTTTTGTCCGCTGTGCCTGCAGGTAGGTCTAGGTGAAAGAGCAGGTCTGACAGGAAGAAGGCAGGCTGGACAGAAGGAGAGAGAACATCAGGGACTAGCCCAAGCCCAGTCAGCAAAAACCAAATGTCCAGCCTGGTGAGCAGGGACCTGGGAGCTGTGGAGTGAGTGGTTGGCTCCCCAGACTGACCATATCAACATATGGGGGAGTGCTGGACCTTGAAGTTTGGCAGTGCCCAGACAAGACTCCACAAATGATCCTGCCTAGGTTACATGCTGTAAGAATCAGGGCTTGAACCAGCCCCCTTGGGGCCCTGAAGGTGGTGGCTGACACCACCGCATCTAGGCCAGGGCCCAGGGTTCGTGCTGAAGACCTTGCCCAGCTCCACAGCCTTGCTCCACACCCCCAACTTTCTGGTTGGCTGCCTGCAGCATAAAAGGTGGTGGTAGCGGCTGACTCCACATTCACCAGCTCACTCTGGTCAGGGCCCACAGTTTGGCGCTGAAGGCCTTCCCCAGTGTTGGTCAGGCCACAGCCTTGCTTCACACCTCCGGCTTCTTGGTTAGCTGCCACAGGAAGCTGGATGGATCATCTGTTCCTGTTCCCTCTTCCCTCTTACTGGCCCTTGTTTTGGTCTGCTGGATTTGCTTGCTGCTCCCGGATTCCAGTCTGTTTGAGCTTGGACCGACTCTGCCTGGCCCGGCCCTGCTTTGGTTTGGTTTGTCTTTCGGATCTGGCTTGCCCTGGACATTGTCCTTTTCTGGAGTCTTGACTGTCTGCTATGTTTGTAACTAGTCCGGACTCCTTTGCCCTTCTGCCCTATCTGCCTGCCTCTCTGTCCCAGCAGACCAGCCTGCTTGCCATGTCCCTAGTGGTGTGTGTGTGTGTTGATCCCCAGTGTGCCTGTAATGTCTTGAACCCACACCCAATCCTGCAGCGACCCTTTCTGGACCTGCATCTGATCCTGCATGACTTTCATGGACCCCAGACCCTGCTTTCCAGCAACCCCTAAACATGCTTGCCCCCAACACAGGGTAGATTGTTAAAGCATCTCACATCATAGGCCACAGGAGCTCTCCCTATTGAATTTCCCCAGAGGAAAGTTAGAAATTATAAGCTTATGTAGTTCTGCATTTATTCTTTAGGTCCATGGCATTTGGTCAGGGTGCATGATCTTATAGACTGCATTTTTAATAAGGACAAATAAGGTATTAGAGTTTTCCAGCCCAGTAGTTGAAACCTTGTATGGTGGGCTTAAGGAGTCAGTGCACTGCCACACATTTGTGACTTGGTTTATTGTGACATTTATGTGCAAAATCTCTGTGATTACCACATAAATCAACAGCTACAGACTTTTAGTAGCCTTGTGCTATGGACCCTGTCAACCTAACGTACTTCCAAATCATCCAGGAGGCTGAGGGGTAGATCCTCAGCTGGTGTTAGTTAACAAAGCTAGTTTTACTTGGAACCGATTGACTTGAAGTGTGATCCGACTCTGCATTCCTTTCCTCTCCTTTCCTCTCAACTCACGCCCCTTCTGGTCTTCTTGCTACTTCTTTCTGCTTTCTCTTCCGCTTCTTTTCCTTCACTCCTTGATTTGTTCCCTCTGTTTCATGGCCTAGGACAATTTTGCCAATCACTGCAAATAGCAGGCATGCTGTGGAATGAGTCAAAACCCTCAGCACTGAAGGAAGGACTTCTCTGAGCTGCTGGACAAGAAGTAACATCAGCATTTCTTTAGACTTGTTATGCTCGCAAAGGGCACCATGAGCGGCTGCCAACTGTGTGGTTTTTTCGGAATCCTCTGCTCCAGTCCTGCTGTCTTCTCGAAGGAGGCTTAGTCAAGAGCTTGCACTCAGTTCCATGTGTATCTGTGTACACATACCTAGGGCCATTTTTTGCAGTGTGTGAGTATGTGGGATTAAATAGAGCACACCTGTGTTTGCACAGGTGTGTACCTGTGTGGGCATGCAGATGTCTGGAACTGCAGGTAGCACATGGTTGAGCTGGCCCAGGAGCAGATCTGTGTGTAGTGTGTGCTGTGGTTATGTGAGCTCACAGACAGATGAAACAAATCCAAGATTTATTATTCATGGATGTTATTAGGATTTTCTGATAGGCCTCCCAATAATATCTGCATCCACAATGGGTATTTGCATATCGGCTTTTTCGGATGCTCCAGTTTCTTCATTTATTTTGCTAATTTGGTTATCTAGTTCATTTATTTTTGCTATTTCAGTGAGTTCATTTTGGCAAATGCACATGCGCGATACTTCTAGTAAAGACTGAATGACATAACCAAATAACAAAATGACTAAATAACTGCATAACTGGCCAGAAATAAGCAAAATAACCAAAATTATCCAAAGAGCCTAACAGAAATGGGTATTTCACAAAACGGGAATGAAGAGCAGGTCGTTATCCACTTTGATAAGCTCACTTCGATAGCATAAGTTCGAGAGATTTGTTTTGGTAGCTGTCCGTTCCACCTCTAGTTCACAATGCACAGCTGTTTTACACAAGTATATATGAGGTGGTGGTGGATAGCACTATTTCAAGTGTCTGTGTGGTACTCACTTGTATTTCCAGAAGTGTTTGTAGTGAATTCTCTGTGCAAGCTTTCTCTAGTAGGAAGCCAGTCAATGCTGTCTCGTAGCCTGACATGGGTTTCTCCAGGGCCAGCCTTAGCATCTGAAGGGCCCAGGACAAAAATATAATGTGAGGCCCCCATGCCCCACCTCCTTAGCCCCACTACTTTAACAATTGGCAGTCTGGTATCTGTTTATACAATCAAAGAAGCATCATTTTTTCATACACATGCACACATACATACATGCAGGCGTTCTCATGGATACAAATACACACATACGTGTGCGTGCGCACACACACACACACCCTTTGGCAGGAGATTAATGGATTGGTGATTTACTGAAAGTGGAGGTGCGGGGGAGGCAAGGTCCCGCAGACCAGAAGGTATTCACAGACACTGCAGTATTAAGACATAAATCAGCTGAAAAACCTAAATTCTGCACAAAAGCGGAAATGCACAAGACCAGAAGATATTGCCACTTTTGTGCAGAATTTAGGTTTTTCAGCCGATTTGTGTCAATACTGCAGGGTCTGTGGACCGTCTTAAGCAAAGAGTTTGGGATGTGGCAATGCAAGTGCAAATTGATGTGGTCATTGGCCAACAACAGTTCTTTGAAGATTGCCCCTCTTTATTTGGCTCTTAAAACAGAATTTGGCATCACTGGCTATCTTTTGAAATTGGATCATTTTCAGTTGCGCAGAGCATTTTCTTCTGCCCATTTTCAAATGATAGAGTCAGTGGTGACAAGAAGCTAATAGGCCACTTGAACACAGACTTTGTCCATGTCATTTATATTGTGTTGAAACTCTTGAACACATTTTTTTCAAGTGTCCATTTTATCCATTGCTGAGACAGGAATGGATTGACCCCCTGGTGGGGCAGAAAACATATTGGCCCCCTGAGTATCATTTGCTCTTTTTATTGAATCATTATCATAATGATGCTTCAATTATTTATGCAGTTGCTGTATTTGTGTTGTAAGCTTCACGTAGGCAAAACTTACTTCGTAAATTCTAGCCTGATAATTGCTCTTTTATTCTTTGTATTTTATTCTTATGAATGGCGATCAGCCAAATAAAAAGAACTGAATATTATATCATTTCCCGCAGGAAGCAACCACCTCAGCGGCTGAGAGTCACAGGTGGGGGAGCGGGCAACAAAGAAATAGCCAATTCCAGGGCCTCAGGAGTGCTGGATCTGAGGCTACCAGGACTGGCCTTCCTGTGGGGCCCTCTCTGACTGCTAGGCATGTCAATTACAGGTATGGATTAATCCATAACTGCCCGTAACTGTGGGAGTAAATCCATACCAATGCATAACAGTAGTCCACAAATTGTGGATCTGCTAACGGACCTGAGTTTCCCACTCCCCACGCTCCGGGGCTCTGTTACGGTACTTATAAGCCTCGGAAGGCTTGTTTAAAGATCCGGGGGTGGGGGTAGGGGGCTTCTCCTATGCGAAGGAGCCTCCCTCTCTATGGCGCACTGTGGAGGTTCCTGCTCCACAGTGCGCATGCACAAAATGGCCACTGGGGGCATTTTTCGCATGTGCACAGTGCTTAATTTATAAAAAATAAATTGCCAGGGCCCAAACCTGCCTCACAAGCCACGCTCCTTGCCCCAGAACTGGACAGAACAGGGAAATGAACCCTGGTCTCCAGATGGTAATCTAATCACTAAACTAACCTGCCTCTCTACAGCTGAATATAAATCAGGAATTCTTGTGATTTATGTATTTATTTATTTAATTTAAAATGTATATCCTGCCCCTCCTGCCCACAGGACAGTTTACACAATTTAACAATTTAAAACAGTTTAAAATACAATATAATGTGGGGAAACCCCCCACCCCTCCCTCACCAAAAGTCTGACGGAACAGCTAGGTCTTACATATACGCCAAAACAGTAGCAGAGTGGGAACCAACCGAGCCTCCTCCGGGAGCGAATTCCACAGCACAGGGGTGGCCACCAAAAAAGGATCTAACATCGGTGGCCACGTGCCTCACCTGGGGAACCTCCAAAAAGGCTCCCACGGACGATCTCAAGGGTCAGATGGGCACATGGAGAGTAAGGCGGTCCCACAGATAAGCAGGGCCCAGGCCGTGAAGGGCTTTAAAGGTTAAAACCAGCACCTTGAACCTGGCTCGGTGCTTTATAGGCAGCCAGTGCAGAGCCCGGAGCACTGGTGTCATGTGCTCCCTGCGACCCGCCCCCATAAGGAGACGGGCCGCAGCATTCTGCACCAGCTGCAGCCTCCGGACCAGCTTCTCGGGCAGCCCCACATAGAGCGCGTTGCAGTAATCCAGTCTCGAGGTGATGAAGGCATGGATGACCGTGGCGAGGTCGGAGTCTGAGAGATACGGCCAAAGCCGCCGGACAAGATGTAACTGCCGGAACGCACTCCCCGCTACAGCCACAACCTGAGATTCCAAACTGAGCCGCGAATCGAGGAGCACACCCAGACTCCGCACTTGAGACACCATGGGAGGGCGAACCCCCCCCAACAAGAGGAGATTCAACCACCCCCAGGTCCCCAAAGCCCTCGCCCACTAACATCACCTCCGTCTTGTCAGGATTCAATTGCAGATGGCTCGACCTCATCCAAGCCCCCACAGCTGACAGGCACTGGGAAAATAAGGAGACTGCATGGCCTGGGTCGATGGAAAAGGAGAGGTAGAGCTGAGTGTCATCAGCATACTGATGTCACTGCATGCCCTGAAACCCTCTCACGATCTCCCCTAATGGCTGCATATAGATGCTAAACAAGAGGGGGGACAGAATGGCACCCTGAGGAATTCCACACGTGAGGTCCCGGGGGGAAGACGTACACTCCCCCATGACCACCCAGTGAGTTCTCCCAGCCAGGAACGAACAAAACCAGTCCAAGACCATTCCGCCAATTCTGACACGGTTCCGCAGGCAAATCAGAATCACCAACACCTCATGATTGAATCTATATGATGATCAGCACGGGGATGGGGCACATAAGTCATTAATAAAAGCCCAATAAACCATGCAGGGTTCTTCTGGCTGTTATTTCTAACCCTGAAATGGCCAATATCAGCCTTTTCCTGGTTTTTCACATTTTGCACTCTCCTAATGGGAATATTTCCCAGGGCTCAGTCCCCCCTTGAATGTAATTGCCCAGCCTGAGCCTTGCAAATCCCCCCCAATTAAGCCCTGCATGTGCAGCCCTTTTCTAAAATGGCACCGACACTCCGGGGGGTTCCTCTACACAGGAGGAGCTCCCCAGACATTCAGTCAAACCCACTGGACCTATAATGAAGCCCTCCAAGGCCAGTAAGTACCAGACCAGGGCACCAGAGGGGTGGGAAAGGTGGGAAAATGAGCCTGTGGGGGTACATCAGTTGGTGGTTGGTTTTTTAAATTTAATTACGGGTCCGTACCTGTACCTGTAATTATTTATTTTTATTTATTTTATTTCTTAACATTTTTATGCTGCCCCCTCATGCCCACAGCATCTCGGGGCAGCTAACAATAGGGTAAAACAGTAAAATACATTTAAAACCAACATCACTTTTAAAAAGTTTTAACAACCCCCAACCCTAACCCTACTCTCCAATTCCCCCAATTTCCCCACCCCACCAATCTCCCCCATTTACCCCTTCCTCCCCCCTTCCCCTCCAAAAGCCTGGGCGAACAGCCAAGTCTTGTATGCCCACCGAAAGGTGAGCAGACCTGGGGCCAGGCAGGCTTCCTTCGGAAGGGAGTTCCACAACCGTGGCCCGACCACCGAGAACGCCCTCTCCATGGTGGCCCCCCGCCTTACACGGGGGACCTCCAGATAGGCGCCCCCAGTGGATCGGAGGGTCCGTCCTGAGTCACAGAAGGAGGTGTGGTCCCCAATATAAGAGGGGCCGAGACCGTATAGGGCTTTGTATACCAATTCTATCACCTTGAACTTGGTTCAGTACGCTATAGGCAGCCAGTGTAGAGAACGGAGCACTGGTGTAATGTGCTCAGGGCGACCTGTCCCCGTAAGGAGATGGGCCGCCGCATTCTGCACCAGCTGCAGCCTCCGAACCAATATCAAGGGAAGCCCCACGTAGAGTGCGTTGCAACTCTATGTTAGGCGTGAAACAACATGCAGCAGTGTCCAAAAATTCTGTCAGAAACCTCCCATCCATTGCCGTTTTCCCGAGACGGCATGGACACTGTATCCCCATACTTGTTCTGATGCTTGTTGCCACTTTCCGCTATTGCCTGTCGCTATTTCTCAGCAGCAGAGAAATCGTTGGAAAATGCCGCAAAGTTTCAGAAAAACTGTTGGAGATGTCAGAAAAACTGTTAGAAATGTTGGAAAAACTGTCGGAACTATCAGTAAAACTGTCGGATCTGTCGAAACTTTCAAAACTGTCAGAAATTGTCACTATTATCTTAAGTGCTGCAGAATACCTGGAACTGTGGCAAAATGTTGGATAGTACCAGAAATTGATGGCAAATGCCATCGGAGCAGTGGCAAAACTGTCAAAATGTTGACAGTAAACAGCAAAATGGCAAACAATGCTACCGCTTCAGGCCTACCCATAAATAAGTTAAAAAACAACAACAAATGTACCGTAACCAATCCGCAACCAAAGTTTGGTGTGGGTTGACATCCCTACTGACTGCGGTGCCCAAGCCATGGTCCCTACTGGCCTTGCTTAAGTCCAGCCCTGGGCTTCTCCATTCTTAGGATTGGCTCTTCTAATATAGTTTACTAGACTTGCTTTTGGGGACAGATATTTATGGAGTCCCAGCTTTGTGTAAAGTATCCAGGGCATTCTCTGTGGCACACAGTCCTTCTGTCCTTTCTGTATGTAGCTCAATCCAACATCTTTGTTGCTCAGAAGATTCTTAGTGCATTAGCCTTTAATCTCTTATGTGAAATCTTCCTTAAGGTCACAATTGAAACTAAATTTGATGGGTCTCAGTTGGAGAACACTTTCCCACATCACAAGAACTACATAAAATTCAATTCTTATAACAACACTTCTATTCTCTGTTCAAGAAGATGCCTGGTCTAGAATAGCAAGGAGTGAGTGCAGCAGGGATAAGATTAAATGAACTGGCAGTGTAGGAGGGACTGACAAAGCAATGAGGTACTGCACGTCAAGCGTGAGGGACACTGGAAGAATCGTGTTGGGAAACCCTGGACTGGAATAGGGGAGAGACAGGTAGGGAGCTACAGGTCAGGGGTGTGGGAGGGACACTAGCAGAGCTGTGTTGGGTGGAGGAGAACAGGATTGGGCTAGCAGGGGGTGCTGCAGGTCAGGATTGAAGGGCACTGGCAGAAGTATGTGTGGGGAGCCTTGGCTTGGACTAGCAGGGCATGATTTGGGTCAATATTGAGATGAGCATTGGCAGAGCTGTGTGAGGGGATCCCTGACTGGGTTAGATAGCCAGCCATATGTGCTGCGAGTCAGGATTCAGGGGTGGGGGATAGGATGGCAGAGTAGTGGTGTGGAGGCTACAGAGCATGTGACTTGATACAGCTGCCTCTAGTCCATGCTGTGACCAAATATCTTTCACCGAGCAATAATTCTGCCTACCTCATTGCTTAAATCATCTGCTGACAGATAAAGGGCTTAGGTGATGCTTAAGAACAAATGAACCTAAGTAGTGCCATACTGAGTCAGACCAATGGTCCATCAAGCCCAGCATCCTGTCCTCTGACTGTGACCAATCTCAATCGCATGGGAGGAGAACCAACAGTCACAATGGGCAATCCATTCCCTGTTGTTCACTCCCAGCTCCCGATAGTAAGAAGTTCATCCCTTAAGCTACTTGGTTAATAGCCATTAATGGACCTATTATCTAAGAATTTATCCAGTCCTTTTTTTAAACCCAGCTATACTACTGGTCTTAATAATGTCCTCTGGCAACAAATTCCATAAATTAATTATGTGCTGAGTGAAAAAGTACTTCATTTTATTTGTTTTAAATCTGCCAGCAGCTAGTTTCATCATGGAGTGTCCTCTAGTTCTAGTACCATTTGAGGGGGTAAATAACTGTTCCCTATCTACTCGTTCCATACCACTCAAGATTTTATAAACCTCTATCATGTCCCCTCTCAGTTTTCTCTTCTCTAAGCTGAAGAGACCCAGCTTGTCAAGCCTCTCTTTATACGGAAGCCATTCCATACCCTTTATCATTCTCATTGCTCTTCTCTGTACCTTTTCTAGTACAGCTATGTCTTTTTTGAGATGGGGCAACCAGAACTGCACACAATATTCCAGGTGCAGCCGCACCACTAATTTGTATAGAGGCATTATGACATCCTCAGTTTTATTCTCTATCCCTTTGCGAATAACTCCTTTCTGTTTGCTTCTTTGACCGCTGCTGCACACTGGGCTGAGGATTTCAGTGTATTGTCCACAATCATGCTTGACTCATGTGAGTCTCAGTGGGATTTTCTTTTTGAATTCAAATACTTTCCCCACTCTTTACCAACCTGGCCAGCAGGACCCACGCCAGGAATACCATCTGTAAAAGGGACGAAGGGCTCCAAAGGCAGCTATTGCTACTGCTGTTGTTTCTTCTGTTGCCGCCAGTTTGGGGAGGTTTATGGGGGTTTGTTTCTTTGTTTTTTCTTTCAGGTTTTTTTTTTCCACAGGAGATCGAAACTGGGCTGTAACAATACACTATCTATCCTGATATTCAGTTTCTAAGATCAACCTCTTTTGAGCAGACACAGGACTAGATTGTGCTGGGGATTCTCAGTGTGAAATCAGCAGGTGTCCCTGGATGTGGGAAATACTGAAGAGAGAAGAGATAGGCCAAGAACGGCTTTTGTATTCTGTTTCTTTTCTTTCTCCCTTTCAGTCTCTCCCTCCTTATTTCTCTCCCTTTCTCTGGATTGCCTTGATTGTCCCTGATACCCCTGTCCGTTCATACCTGTGAAACCTTCAATAGAGTCTTCAGACGAGAAGCTTTTTCCCAGGAGCAGTTATACAACGGGAGGGGAGAGTGGGATTCAGTGCCAATGAGGAGGGGTGTGTGTATCTCTCTCTTTCTTTTTCTGCTGATAAATCTCTGCAATAAAAGTCCTGTCTCAAGGGCATCTCACTCTCCTTCCCCTCTGGAATCACTCAGCCACTGGGACAGAAGCTAGGAACACGTTCAATGAAGCTTAGGCCTGTGATGGAACTTTTATGCCCACTAATGATCTAGATCACCATGGCGGGTGTCTCTAAGAGACACAGAGGCAGCACCCCTTCACCACTAGACAGCCCCCTCTTCCTCTTGCCAGCTCCGATTTCCAGTAGATCTGCCCCTCCTGAAATCCACAGCAGTGAGAGGAGTGGTCTTCTACCTTTGGGTTCTTGGTCCATGTTCTCTACCAAGAAACACTACAACTAGCCTGACTCCTAAGACGCAAGTGTCCTGTTCACTTCCATTGTCATAGTTCCGAGCACTACAGTGCAAACTCTCATGCAGGGCAGCTGTACTGCGCTCCAGTTGTGCCAACTGTGCCAGCTCTTGGCCACATGTCCCTAGCTTATACAGTAGCATCACTCACCCTTCAGACAGTGTCCAGAAATAGACTTCATTGAGAGGGACCTAACCCCAAGACCTCTATTATTGAATTATAATCACATTTTATTAATTATTATTATTGTTGTTGTTTTGTTGTTGTTTAAATTTTTATGCCACCCTTCCCACAAGGCTCCAGGTGGCTCACAATCCACACAAAAGAACAGTTAGAAACATTAAAATTAATACAATAAAAACAGCCTCCTTTCAAACCCTCATCCTCCCCCACAGCCCCACCCAGAAAGCCAACCAAACCCCACCTCTCCCTGCCGGCCAAATGCTTTTCTAAATAAAAACGTTTTTCACCACCTCCGGAAGATGGGCCCCACCTCCGGAAGATGGGCTCAAGTGCACCAAGAGCGTTCTTGTTTGCTGCCCCCATGTTGTGGAGCTCCCTTCATTCTACAACATGGGGGCAGCAGACAAGACTGCTCTCCCGCGTGCCCCCTCCCCAAGAACAAGGGTAACAGACAGAACCCGCAGGAGGGTGCCCCTGGCCAACAAGAGGTGCCACAAGGGGCCATGGTAGGAGAGGCAGTCTTTCAGATATATGGGACCCAGATAGTTTAGGGCTTTAAAGGTCAAAACCAGCACCTTGAATTGTGCCCGGAAAGCTACTGGCATCCAGTGCAGACTTCAGAGCACCAGTGTAATATGCTCCCGGCAACTCGTCCCCAAAAGGAACCGAGCCACCATGTTCTGCACCAGCTGCAGCTTCTGAACAGTCATCAAGGGTAGCCCCATGTAGAGACCATTGCAGTAATCTAGCCTCGAGGCTCAAATGACAGTGACTGCTTTCAACTCCTATAAGTTTTCTGGGCCGCTGGGATGTCCCTCCCCCTGTCCCAGAGCCTTGTATGAGCAAGAACAGTGGTGGGATAGACTCCCAATTCTCCTGGCTTTCACTCCTCAGCTGGTGTTCAGGCTTCTGGCCTCCTCTCCTTCCTTTAGGTTGATGGGCTTCTGCTTCAAACGGTCTCTCTGGGGAAGTGACGGAAGCCCTATTGCTTGAGGAGTTGGTAGAATGCTGAAGGATGTAATGTAGAAATAAAACCTGGACTTCCTCCAGAGGTATGATCAATCGGATCCTCTCTCCAATCCTGCTATTCATTTAGGAGGCATCTAGGTTTTGCATACCATTTGCACCTATGAATATAGCATGCATACTGCAGCTCCTTTGGTACCTTCTGTGTTTCAAGGACATTTCGAGGACTAAGAGAATAGGCTTAAATGATAGTGACTTGAAGGAGCAAATGGTCAAGGTGATCATTCATTGCTCACGGATGATAACACATTGTGGCAAAATCAGGGACAAACCCACGTCTTCTGATATAAGATGGGAAGGTTAAAGACAACCTGTTCGTTCTTTAACTGAGTGGCTGCTTATGAATCCAGCCCACACACAAATAAAGAAGAACGTAGAATATGATGATGTTTGTTCTGCATCATTTAGAATCCTCTGTTGCACACAAGCTCCTGGATTATAGGTTTGTACAGGAAATGCCATTAATTTCTCAGCCACACTTACAAACAACGCCAGTTTTGTTTTGCAGACAGAGCCGTCTTTGGTTTTTAGATTTTGCTTCTGTAACAGCCCTGCAGATGGCACCATTGACCCCTTCCTCAAAATGAATCTATAAAATTATAAAGTGGGACACCTGTGCCATCTGCTGATCAAATGGTTAATTGCAGCGTGTAAAGTGGCTGTGCGCATCTCCAAATGAGTATTTGGATAGAATGAATGGGAGCATCTATGACTGGATTAGAAACAAACTGTACTGAACAATGGACAAAGGGGAAACTTAGCGTTTGTCTGACCCCTTTCCTTCCAGGGTGGTTCACACCTGCCATGAAAACTGAAATGTCTGTCATTTCTAGGGCTGAAATGAGATTTCGCAAAAATGGCAATTCCTGTTGAAATCTCAGTTCCTGATACCATCTCAATTGAATTGAGAACCTCTCAGTACTTGGTAATGTCTCAATCGACGTTTTGTTTATCTGTTTACCAATTTTCCATTTACTGGGATCCCCTTTATCACTTTGCCATTTACTGCTTTGCTGTCCATTTCAAATCCTGAGAGGTAATACCGACGTAATACCAGATTTCTTGCACTCAGTTTTCCCTTGTACTTCCTTGTCACTCATTGGCTGATATGCAGATTCCTTTACTAATCTGCAGTCCTGAGTCCAGTTACAGATTGGTCAAAGCAAAGGGAACAACATAGAACAACAATTCTGAGTGGAGGCACTGGAATGGAGGTTAAGGGGCACGGGGGTGAGTGTGTGTGTGTTAAGGGGTGGACTATTCGCACAGTGATTGGCTCGGAAACGTGGTACAACAAACACTAACAGACAGAAAGCTGGAAGTAAAACAGTACCCGTGACAATGTGGTAAACAGTAAATGAATGGTACACGTTAAACGGTAAGCAGAAAGTCGGTAAATCAGTGACAGTATTGCATGGTATTGCGGGAATCAAGAAATCTCATCAGTATTGGGAAATGGTCAGGAAATTGATCCTAGTTCCCGATATGGTGAAATTTCCCACAAGCAGCAATGTAGCTGCTTCTTTCACCCTTAGTCATTTCCTTAAGGTTCATACACACAACACTCTTTAAGAGTAGGTAGTGGTACAAACTCACTTCTGAGAGCTCATTCACACAACATCCTTCAAGACTTTGTTCAAGTTAAATTTAGCTAAATAAAACCAAATGCCATCATGTGCCCAGATTAAATCCAACACTATGAAATGCCCAAACTTCACTTCCATGCCATCAGATACTATCAGACATCATCTGGTGCCCTAGTTAAATCAAGCACCATCTCCTGGCCACCCTTGCTTGAGTTAAATCCCATTAAATGCCACCATGCCACATCAGATCACTACATTAATTCAAATGTTATCAAATGACCATGCTAGATGAGATGTCTCCTCACTCCCACACATGCATGCAGACCCACATGTGCATACACATGTGCCTTGGTGCCTGTAAAATTGAACTGATAGCAAGGAATATTTATTATCAGTTACATTTATTAATTCTTTCATTTATTAATTATTTATTATTATTTTATTATTTATTATCATCATCCATATAGTGAAAGCAGTGTACCTGGTGCTGTACAATCAATAGTTATAGACAGGTCCCTACCCCCAGGGACTTACAATATAGGAGAGACAAGGATACATTCATGAGGTCGAGAACTTGCAGGTGTACGTGCTTCACTTAGTTACAGAAAACTAGATTCTGAGTGAGGGGGAAGAGGATGCAGTTTCACTCATGGATCACTCTTCCTGGCAGCTGCAGCAGCTGATGGTGGCAGAAGCAGTAGAAGGTCCCAGTGTTGGGGCTGCGTCAGTGAGGGCCGCTATACTCTGAGCATCCCTGATCTTAAGCTTCTGCCTTTCTCCTGCCTTCTGAGAAGCTTAGAAGACACAATCCTTTCCTGACCTACTTGTGAAGCAGTAGGACTTCACACTGCTCCCTAGTGTGCTGCCTGTGGCAGGAAGGGTGGGGTATAAAATTCTTAAAATAAATAAATAAAATAAATAGTCGAAGCTGTGGTTGCTGCAACATAGGTGACTGGTATCTGTCGAATAGTGGGGGAGCAGAGGAGTGGGGGGCTGGGCAGGGGACCTATAGGGTTCTATAGGGCTTCTGAAAATCTGGGGGGGGCACATGCCTCCCCATGCCCCCCCCCCCACACACACACACACACTATGTGCTGCAACCTAGCCTTAGACATTACATGCTTCCTCTGGTTAAATCCACCCCTCTCCATCTATGTGGCTGGGCAAATAATAACATATTTGTTATATCATGCTAGTCAGAGAGTCTTGACTTTGTCTATTGAATGAACTGTCTTGAATAGCTGTAGGGAATCAGTTCTGCTAAACAGCAGCTGGCTGGGAGGGGCAGGAGAGTGAAGGTAGAGTCAGAGAGAACAATGAGGTGCCAGACAGAATGTAGCATGTGTGCACAGGTGGGGCTGGGGATTGCGGGAGGGAGCAGGGGAATTACTTTCTCATACTTACAAATTCCAGAAGAGTAGCCTGTTAGTCTGTAATTCTAAAACAGCAAAACAGAGTCTTGTGGCACCTTAAAGGCTGACAAGAAAATCTCTTTATTTTGGCATGAGCTTTTGTCAGCAAGAGTTGACTTCTTCAGATGCATGAGGAGCTCCTACTTTGCATAATAGGTGATCAACCTTGATCAGCTTTAGAAACAGGTACTGGTTCCCTTGGATTTCTTATTTTATAAGGTGCTACCCCTTCATTTTTTCTTTTACTTTTTTGTGAGGCTGTATAAAGGCACTCAACTTTCCCTCAGACCTCAAGTGAGTGTATACAACATTGCTCTATACTTGGCCAACAATGCCCTCTGGCTGGTATCTGTTCCCTGCTGTCCAGCACAGGGGCATGTGGGCCTAACCCCTAAGTACTTACTTACTGTACCCTTATATTAGTGGAGAAGGGGGCCCCCAGAGGTTCCTGGAGACCTGCAGGTGGAGGGGGACTATGCCTCACCACCTTCTTTCACCACCCACTATGTTCAGCTTTCAAAATTCTAACTTTTAACGAAAAACATTTTTACTTGAAATTGAACTTTTAATTCTTTTAATGTTTATCATTATGCACTTATAATGCTTATAATTCTGCAATTTTAAATTCTTTTTAAACCCTATTCATTAAAGAAAAAAGACTCACGTGGGACCCTCTTTTGTGAAAGGTCCAGGACAAATTACCCACTTTGCCAAGGATGCGGTGCATCCTCAGATCCTCGGCAGGATGGGGCAACTCATGTGGCTGGACCTCTTCTGCCCGCGCTGTTGTGAGCCCTGTGGTGGGGTCATGAGATACACGTGCTGGCACCTGCTGGGGATGGGATTTTGATCTGGCCGAGGGTAGTGGGACACGGTGCTACAGCCCACACCAACTGTAGTGGTGGTTCCAGCAGGGGCCAGACCACCTGTCATCCCTGCAACAGTCTGGCCAGTTCCCCAGACTGGCCTTGCAATTTGGTGGCAGCAATTAACCACCACAGGGCTGCATGGGGATTGGACCTTCCCCACTCATGTGGAGACACCCTTTGTGGTGTTTCTTGGGTTCTATGAAGGAGCCTTAAAACAGAGAGCTTGTGTGAGGTGAGTGTTTGTTTATAGGCTTAGACTGTGTCTCTTGGTGTCTGAAGCAGGTTACGTCTCCAGGGTACATGTAACAACTCATGTACCTCTGAAAAGCTAGACTGAACTCAAGGCCAAGCAGGCTCTTAAAGGTGTATCATCCATGTGTTGCAGGGAGAATAGTGTTGATTAGGGTTGCTACACAGTAGTGCCAAGGGTGGAGAATGAAAGGATGTGGGTAAGGAGCAGTAGAACAAGAAGGAAGCAGTAGCAGGAAGTCAATGAGGAGAAAGAGACAGAGATTGAGATGGGGCCAGGAAGATATATGCATATGGAGAAACAAGAAGTATAGACAACCTGGGTTTTTGTTCTGCCATAAGCACATGAGAAAGGTGGAGTCACCACACATGTAACCATGCACCTTTCAGTTAGCTGACTGCTAAGCTGCATACAACCAGCACTGAAGAGAGAACCCACAAATCTCCAATGTGATTGTGCAGGCTTGCACCATTTCAAATAAGGAAAAATCCCCTTTAGATGTTAGTCATATTTACATTCTGGCTCCTTCATTTTCTTGGCGCCTTCATTTCCTACAAAAAAAGGAGGTAGTGCGGGACATCATCCTCACTGTGCTCTGTATCATCCAGCTTCTGCAGAGGAAGGACAGAGGGGACAGAAGTCTGGAGCTTTAGTTGAGGAGGGAACTAGCCTTATTTTCCGCTCTCCCCCACCCCTCAAAACTCTGCATCTACAGTGGAAGTAGTCTAAATTTTCCAGCTAGTGAACTATTGAGCAACGTGCAGAAGCTTGCATAGCAGGCTCCATTTTCTCCAGAAAGGTGGTTCAGTAAAGGCAGACAGTGCCTCAGAAGTAATGTCTCCCCTTGTTACCTAGCGTGGCGTTTCCTTGTTTCCCAACTCCCAAGTATAAGAGAGAAAAGAGTTAAGATTTTATATACTGGACCAACTTCTTTTGATGAGAGTGTGTGAGTGCTTAAGTTACCGTGTAGCTCTGTGTAACTGAAAAACTCACATACTCTCACCAATTAGTCTAAATCACATCTTACCTCGAACCACGTTTCCCCTGGCTTCTGACAGCGGAGGCTGAGCAAGAGAAGCATGATGTTGAGACCCTATTCAAACAAAGATACTGACAGGTTGGAATGGGATCTAGTGCAGAAAATGGTAGGGGTGGGACTCGAGGCAAATTATCGGTTACCGGTTTTATCAGTATCGGATTAATCCGATATCGGATTTATCGGTATATCGGTTTTTTAACATTGCTGATTTCTCGGTTCTTTAACATTGTGGCCATTGTTAATGGCATCAATGTTAAAAATTTGAGAGAAACCGGCAATGTTAAAAAAAACGATATACCGATACCGACAATTATCGGTATTATCAGATTAATCCGATACCGATAGTCCCACCCCTAGAGAATGGGATGGGGCCCCCTTCTTCCCCTCCCAGGGCAGGGGATGCAGCCATACCAGGAAGTGTGGCCGCCGGCACCGCTGCACTGTGCTACACTCTTGGACAATACTGAGCAAAGAGGGAATAGCTAGATAGTTTCATTAGGAACAATCTGGTTGTTCGCCCGGGCCTTTGGGGAGGGGGGTGGGTAGTGATTTTTTATTCCCCTATCCCAATGTAAGCTATATTCCTGGCCCTGTTTTAAATGGTATTTTAAATGTTTATATGGAATATTTAAGTGGATTGTTTTAGATTGTTTTTTATTGTTGGAAGCCGCCCGAGCTGTTGTTCAGGAGGGGCGGGGTATAAATTTAATAAATAAATTTAAATAAATAAATAAATCAAGAAGATGGAGCTGTCTGTGGTGCTGGACTAGAATCCCAAACTAGCTTCCCTGTGTTAAACTAGAAGTTTTGACCCCAGATGGGACCCTGCATTTCTAAATGAGCACCTGAAGAGACTAGATCTGCATAATTGAATATGCAGATTTTCAGCGTTTGAAGTCATGAGCATTTTTTATGTTTCTCACAGGGGACATAGCCTGAAAAAGTTTGTGAACTACACTAAACTGAATTAATTCAGGGTTGGAGTGTGGTCAGTGACTGTATATGTGCATTCACATGGCACTTGGCAGGGCATATTGGAATCTGCCCTCTTGCCTGAATGCATTGAAGCAGCCACCATGCTTTTTTAAGGAACCCCTTCATGTCCCATCAGGGCAGTCAGAGCATCGGCTGGGAACAGCCATATTGGTTCCATTTGAGCCTGGCTGCACTGAGCTATCTCCCCCAGCAGAGGGAGTCCAGACCCCACAGTTGGCGTTGAAAGCTGCTGAGGCTGACTTTCAAAATGGGAAAAGGGTAACAGCCCAGGTAATAGAGTGGTTCAAATTCAGTGCTGAAAAGGTGATCCCAAAATGGCTTGGTTAGTGTTCCCAGCCCATGATACTTAATAATTAAAAAAATTGGGGTGAATCATATGCAGTTTAGAAAAGAACTGCAAACATTTCTAGAAAGCTGACTTATAGATGAGATCAAAGCAGCTTAACCTGTGTGACTGAGCTGATGGGGGTTTACATAAACTAGTGTCTGTGGGCTCGTTCACACACTCTTTTAGAGTAGTTAGTGGTACAAACCTACATGTTGCGTGTTTTGTGGAATCCTTATTTCTTTGCTCCTTATGCTGAGGCATGGGGAGGGAACCACTGAAATGCAGGGTATATCTGCAATTTTTATAATTTCTGTAGCATTTTCAGCATTCAAAGTACTCTACAAGGTTATTGAGCAGGAGGCCTGATTATTGAGCTCCAGGCCCATCTGTATGCTATCCGATTCCTAGACCCCTTTCAGTCTGGCTAGTAGATCTATCAGCAGCTCTTGACACTGTTGATCACACGGTGGTGTTGACTCCGGGACCTGGCGGGCGTGCGTGGGGCCGCTCTTGAGTGGTTTCGCTCCTTCCTGTCAGGGCGGTCTCAGTGGGTGGTGATGGGCAATTGCTTATTGTCACCCCGTGATCTCCCCTGTGGGGTCCTGCAGGGTATTTTTGTATTTTTCATAAGTAAATTTGCATAGGTGGCAACCCTAGTTTGAAGTGAAGTGTCATCAGTATGCTGATGACACCCAACTCTACCTTTCTTTTTCATCTGACCCAGGTCCTGCAGTCTCGGTGCTTACCCATTGCCTGGCTGCTGCAGGGGACTGGATGATGGTGAGTCGACTGAAACGGAATCCTGACAAGACTAAGATGATGATGGTTGGCGGGTCTTGTGACTTTGGGGGGGGGGGGTTTGGGACCCTGGTTATTGATGGGGTCTAGTCCCCGTCTCCCCCTTGGTCACTTAGGTTCGCAGCCTTGGCGTGATCCTGGATCCGCTGCTGTGCCTGGATTCTCAGGTGGCAGTAGTGGCCAAGTGTGCTTTTCACCAACTCCATCTGGTGAGAAGACTGTGACTGTTGTTATCAGATTCGGATCTGACTACCATCATCCATGCCTCCAGAGGTTATGAAACCCCACCTTGTCCGATTTCGTGGGATCAGTTTCAGTGGGTCTCATCACTGAAACTGATCCCACGAATTCTGTGGGCTGTTAGAGTCACTTCTTGTGAACTAGACCCGTGCCCATCCTGGCCGGTTAAGGCCATCTGGGAGACATTGAGGCCATTGCTGGCAGGGGTGGTCAATGTTTCCCTTCTGGAGGGCAGGGTGCAAAGCTGCCTTAAAGAGGCAGTGGTTCGGCCCCTGCTCAAAAAACTATCTCTGAACATTGACTCCCACGCCAGTTATTGGCCTGTCTCTAACCTTCCCTTTTCAGGAAAGGTTATTGAATGGGTAGTGGTTCTACAGCTGCAGGAGCATCTAGACCACTCAGTTTTCTAGATCCTTCACAGTCCATCTTTCGTCGGGGCTATGACACTGAGATTGCGCTTGTGGCTTTGGTCGACGACCTAGACCGTGAATTGGATCAGGGCCGCCTGACTCTGCTGATTCTATTAGATCTGTCAGCTGCTTTTGATACTGTAGACCACTACAGTGCGCGCCATAAGATCACTCACCAGCAGAATACTACTACAACAGCTAAGGGTAAGCTTACGGGTACTTCTACCACCTGGTGGCTCCTCAGTGGCCAGTAGGTCAGCCACTCTCCACTTCGTTCTTCTCTGTCTCTTCTCTATTACCTATCCTCCCCACCATCATGCCTGCCCTAATCTCTCGTCTTCCCCCTCCCTCCTTCTCGACTTTTCCCCTTTCCCCTCCACCTCTTCCTTCCTCTACTTCTTTTCCCCCTGCTCCTTCCTTCCTTCCTCCCTCCCAGCCCAGCCCATCACTTCTCTCCAACCTCCTCACACTTCCTCCTCCCCCTTGGCTACCTTTCCCTCCTGCTCCTCCCCCACCCTCCCTATCTCTCGCCTGCCCCGCCGCCCCCTTTCTCCCAATTTTATCCCCATTCCCTGCCTTCCTCCTGATCAGCTCCCATTCTCCTGCTCCCTTTGGAACTGTCACTCCTCTGCCAATAAAGCACCCTACATCCATGATCTCTTCCTCTCCCACTCCCTCCAGCTCCATGCCCTTACTGAAACTTGGATCTCCCCCTTCGACTCTGTCACCCCAGCTACCCTCTCCTTTGGGGGTCTCTCCTTTTCTTACCAGCCACGCCCCAAAGGCCGGGGTGGTGGTGTGGGCCTCTTCCTCACTAACTCTTGTCAATTCCAACCACTTTCTCCTCCCCCCTCTCTCTCCTGCCCTTCCTTTGAGGCTCACTCTGTGCGCCTCTACTCCCACCTCCATCTCTGTGTCACTGTCATCTACCGCTCCCCTGGCTCTCTCTCCTTCTTTCTCTCTGAATTTGAGTCCTGGCTTACTTTCTTCCTCTCCAACGATACTACCACTCTCATCCTTGGTGACTTCAACATTCACGTTGATGTTCCTTCCCAGCCGTACATCTCTCGCTTCCTCTCACTAGCCTCCTCCTTCAACCTCCACCTTTGGACCAACTCTCCCACCCACGCTAATGGCCATTCTCTTGACCTTGTCTTCTCTAGGAACTGCTCTGTCTCTGATCTCTCCTTCGATCCTCATTCCATCCCTGACCACTTCCTTGCCTCTTTCAATGTCTCCCACTATCCCCCTTCCTCTTCCCCTTCTCCACGCCCCTTCCATGACCTGCAGGCTATTAACCCCCTGGACTTTGCCTCCTATCTCTCCCCCCTTCTCCCCTCAGCCTTCTCCTCCTCCTCCTCCTCCCAACTCTGCCATTTCTGCTTTCAATGTTTCTCTCTCCAACACCCTTGACTCCCTTGCCCCCCTCTCCTCCCGCCCTGCCTGCTCCCACAACCCCCATCCTTGGCTCACCCCCAGTATCTGCCACCTCTGCTCCTGCACCCGTGCTGCTGAACGCCTTTGGCGCAAATCCCACTCTCATGCTGACTTCCTTCACTTCAAATTCGGTCTCTCCTTCCTTACTTCTGCTGTCTCCCTCGCTAGACAGAATTACTACGCCTCCCACATTGAGTCCTGTCCTCGGGACCCTCACCACCTGTTCTCCACCTTTGACCCTCTCCTCAAGTCCCCCTGTCCTCCTCCTCCCTCTTCCCTTTCTGCTCAGGATCTTGCTTCCTTCTTCACCTCCAAGATAGACAAGATCCGCCTCGACATCGCTTCCCACTCCTCTCTTCCCACTCCCACCCCTCTCCCTCCTCCCCCTCCTTCTCTCATGTCCTCCTTCTCCCCTGCCTCCCTTAAGGAAATCTCCTCTCTGCTCTCCTCCTCCAACCCTTCCACTTGCCCCCTTGATCCCATTCCTTCCCGCCTCCTCACCTCCATTACTCCCACTGTCGCCCCTTCCTTCCTGCACATCATCAACCTCTCCCTCTCTACTGGCTCTTTCCCTTCTGCCTTCAAACATGCCACAGTCTCTCCTATTCTCAAAAAGTCCACTCTTGACCCCTCTGACCCTTCTAGCTATCGTCCTGTCTCACTCCTTCCTTTTGCTTCCAAGCTGCTTGAACGTGTTGTCTACTCCCGCTGCCTTGACTTCCTATCCTCCAACTCCTCCCTTGACCCCCTCCAATCTGGCTTCCGCCCCCTTCATTCTACTGAAACTGCTCTCGCTAAGATCACCAACGATCTTCTGGTGGCTAAATCTAAACGTCTCTATTCCATTCTTGTCCTCCTTGATCTCTCTGCTGCCTTCGATACTGTTGACCACTCACTCTTGCTGGATTCCCTTCACTCCCTTGGCTTTTGTGGCTCTGTCCATAACTGGTTCTCCTCCTACCTCTCTGACCGCTCCTTTAATGTGTCTCTCTCCAACTCCGCCTCCTCCTCCTTCCCCCTCTCAGTTGGTGTTCCTCAAGGCTCTGTTCTTGGCCCTCTCCTCTTCTCGATCTATACCTCATCCTTAGGCAAACTCATTGCCTCCCATGGCTTCCAATACCACCTCTATGCTGATGACACTCAACTCTATCTCTCTACTCCCTCTCTCTCTCCCTCTGTTCAAGCTCGTCTCATCAACTGTCTCTCTGACATCTCTACCTGGATGTCTCAACGTCAACTCAAACTCAACATGGCTAAAACTGAACTCCTTATCTTCCCCCCTCATCCTTCCTCTCCTTCCTCACTGTCAATAACTATTGATGGAGTCACCATCCTGCCTGTCCCCCAAGCCCGTAGCCTAGGCTTCATCTTTGACTCACCCCTTTCTTTTAAACCCTACATTGACTCTGTTGCTAAATCCTGTCGCTTCTCCCTCCATAACATTGCTAAGATTCGCCCTTTTCTCTCTGTCTCGTCTGCCAAAACTCTTGTTCATGCTCTGGTCATCTCTCGCCTCGATTACTGTAACCTCCTTCTCACTGGCCTCCCCCGCTCTCACCTTCCTCTCTTCACTGGCTCCCCCTTCCTGAACGAATCCTGCACAAGCTCCTAGTCTTCACCTATAAAGCTCTTCACAACCTTGCTCCCCCTACCTCTCTGCGCTAATTTCCCTCCGTACTCCAGTCCATGAACTCTGCTCCTCCTCTGTCTCCTCTCTCGCCCTCCCCTGCCTCCCCTGCTCCCCTAACTACCTTCATCCCTTCTCCCTAGCTGCCCCCCACACCTGGAACTCCCTCCCTGCCCACATCCGCCTCGCCTCACCCCCTCCCTTTGTACCTTAAAATCCCTCCTCAAGATCCACCTCTTCCGCTCTGCCCTCCTTGACTCCTCGCTCCCCTCACCTAACTCCCACTGATACCCTCCATCCAGTACAATCTGTTACCTACAGTCTGTGTACTCATATCCTCACCACATGGACCAACCAGCCATCACTCTCGATGTAACCAAACCAAGCGCGTGCACCTGGGACCTCGTATCCTCGTGAATGTTACACTCCTTGTCTCTCCCTCTGTTCCCCTTCCTTCATCTCCCCCCTCCCTCCATCTCTCAGATTGTAAGCCCTAGGGCAGGGACCGTATCTATTCAATTACTTTGTAAAGCGCCAGGTACATTGCTTCCGCTATATAAACATTTGCTAATAATAATAATAATGAGATGTTGGTGACTCGCCTGTGGAACCGAACAAGGGTGGGCGTGACTGTTCTTGAATTATTCTGCTCATTCATGGCCAGAAGAACTCAGTGAGTGGTGCTCAGGGATCATTTTTCATCTCCCCAGGACCTCTTGTGTGGAGTCCCGCAGGGTACCATTCTGCCCCTCTCCTGTTCAATGTGTATATGCAACATTTGGGCGAGGTCGTAAGGCGCTGTGGAGTTCGGTGTCATCAATATGCTGATGACACCCAGCTCTATCTCTCTTTTTCTTCATCCGACCCAGACCCTGCAGTCTCGATGCTCACATGATGTCTGGCAGCTGTGTGCGAGTCGACTGACGCTGAATCCTAATAAGACATAGGTGTGATGTCCTCCGTCATTGATGGGGTTCGCCCCCCATTGGTTCCCCAGGTTCAGAGTCTGGGGGTGCTCCTTGATGCGCAGCTCACCTAGATGCCCAGGTTGGAGCTGTGGCGAGGAGTGCTTTCTGCCAAATACATCTGGTGCGACAGCTTAGGCCGTATATCTCAGACTCCCTCCTGGCCACTATCATCCACGCTTTCATCACCTCAAGACTGGACTATTGTAACACACTCTACGTGGGGTTGCCCATGGTGATGATTCAGAGGCTGCAGCTGGTGCAGAATGTGACGGCCCATCTCCTTATAGGGACGGGTCACTGGGAGCATATTACACCGGTGCTCCATTCTCTGCACTGGCTGCCTATAGTCTTCTGGGCCCAATTCAAGGTGCTGTTTCTTACTTATAAATCCCTACATGGCTTGGGCCCCATGTATCTGCGAGATCACCTCACTTCCCATTAGCCCCTGTGGTCAGTCAGGAGTGCCCTTCTTGAGGTTCCCCAGGTTTCCTGAGGGGCAACTATGGAGAGGGTGTTCTCGGTGGACGCGCCAAGGCTGTGGAACTTACTCCTGAGGGAGGTCCGGGTAGCCCCGGACCGCTCTTCTTTTCAGTGTCATTGCAAGACCTGACTGTTCTGCTGGGCCTTTGGTGAGGGAGACCGGTGAGGGTGGCTCTTTATTTACATTTAGGGACAGGGTATTTATTTTTCTGAATTTTTATGTTTTTGGCATCCCCTTCTTTTCCCCCTTTTATATTGTTTTCTATTACTTTATATATGTTTTTTATATTATAAGCCTCCCCAAGCTGCCTTGGCAGGAGGGGAAGGATATTAAAAGTTTTAAAATAAAATAAATTACCTCTGCATGGGGCTGCCCTTGTGCTCCATGCTAAAATGTGCTCTATGTGGGGCTGCCCTTGTGCTCTACGTTAAAATGTGTTCTACGTGGGGCTGCCCTTGTGCTCTAAGTTAAAATGCACTCTACGTGGGGCTGCCCTTGAAGACAGTTTGGAGGCTGCAGCTGGTTCAGAATGCAGTGGCCTGGCTCCTTACAGGGATGAGTCTCCAGTGGTCCAGGATCTGCACTGGTTGCCTATTGTCTTCTGGGCACAATTCAAGGTGCTGGTTCTAATGTTTAAAGCCCTAAACAGCTTGGGACCCACTGGAACCTACCATGTCCAATTGCAGCCTCTGCAGTCAGCTGGGGATGATTGTCTGGAGGTACCTGTTTTTAACTTAGTTTCCATGATGCAGAGGATGTTCTCGGATACTGCCCTGCGTCTGTGAAATTCCCTCCCCCGGGAGGTTTGCTTATGTCTGGGCTTGAGCGCCTTTAGGAGTTTTATTTTCAAGGACATAGGGGGCTAGGGAGGGAGGTATTTATGGGAAATATGGGGGAGGTAGGAGGTTGAAGTTGGGGTGGAAAGGGGTTGGGGAATTATGTTGGGTTGGGGGATGTTTTATGTTTTTGGTTTTTAGTTTGTTTTATATTTGTATTTTAAGATTGTATGCTGCCCTGAGCTGTCTTTGGCGGGAAAGGCAGGGTAATACATTTAAATTTTAATTAATTAATTAATTAATTAATTAAATAAATAAATAATATCTAGTTCACCCTCACAACAACTCTGTGAGGTAGGTCATTATTATTCTCATTGTACAGATGAAGAACTGAGGCTAAGTGACTTGACCAAGGCCACTCACGGCTAAGAATGGATTTGAATCTTGGTCTCTCAGACCCAACTCCAACACCTTATCCTCTAGACTACACTGGCTCTCAAATCTCAGGGTAAAAACAGAAGTGATGGCTCCTGCCACCGCCACAGACTTACCTGGGGGTGAGGTAGGGTGGGATCGGGACCCATCAATCCAACAGGTATCCGGCCCAACCACCAAACAAACATGACAGCAGCCAGGCCAGGGACGGGGTGAGGAGATGCATGGATCTGCGCCTGCGTGGCCCCACCCCTACACTATATGAAGCAGAACCCCCTGGCAGACAGGCAGCCATGATGGACAATGACAACCATCATGGCACCCACCCACCCATCCCTACCACTCCAGACTGTGGTAAGTAAATCAGGGTTTCAGATGTGAAGGCCCTCTTTACTCTAGGTCTAGTGGCCGTTTCCCGGCCATGTTGGCACTTAGCCTGGGCTAAATGCCAGCACCACCCAGGAAATGACCCGACCTAACATCTGGCAGTGCTTCAGAAGTGATGGTGGCCTATGGGTCCACATCGGTCAAAGCGTGGAAATGTGGGCTATCATCACGTCTGAAAACACCCACAGATTAAGGAACAAGTAGTGAGTTTGTATGTGGGAAAGGTGTCGTATGAATGAGCTCTAAATCCCAAGAAGGGAGAGGATGTGGTAAGGATGGGCAGAGAGGGTATTTTAAAAGAGCTGAGTGACATGTTTACTGAAATACTTGATTGACTTTTAAATAGCTGAACTGAACTCTTTTAAAGCTGACCTTGTAATATTTGTTTTCTGCAAACATCCGAACAGACGAGTTTCTTAGTGGGAACTGTTTTGGACGTGGGGAGAATTGTCTATCATAAGCAATTCCTGGAAAACAACTTTTGAATTTAGAGAAGTGCACAGGGGACCTGATTTGAAAAGTTAGACTCATCAGACTGAGAAGATACAGTCATACCATGTGACCTATGTTTCCAATCAAAACAGATTGCATAATTGTAGCTATCTGCTCACAAACAAGCAACAGACCGAGAATTAGGCACAAACATTCATTCAGGCAGGCAAAACCCAGCAAAGCACTTAATCAAAAGCCTAACTTTCAGCACACGAATAGTCTCTCTGACTTCCATGGGGTTTGCTGCATCTGGGCCCAACAGATTTTGAAAGGAGAATACATTTGAGAAATTAATCTAATAAATGATTCATTATGAATTATTTGCCCAGCTTTAGTTATAACTAGGAGTAAAATGAGGAAATGAGAGTGGAAATCAGAATAAATGTCAGGAATAATCTTCCTGACAGTGAAATGTTTATGGCTGTGGAATAGTACTCCTAAGGGAAATGATGGAAGCCCCGTTGCTTGGGATAGTTAAACCGGAACTGGCCAGAGTGGTGGAGAACAAATGATGTGGAGGAAAACCCTTTCCTAGAAGAAAGGAACAGCTGCTGCTGTACAAGCTCCTTTTCTCCTGTAAACTGATTCTTTAGGCTGCTCACTTCTACCTGTGCAGAAATCCAAGCACAATTCACCAAATGAAATGTGCATCCAAAGAAACGTATCTTAAGGGATAAACAACAATTGGTTGCTATTACACCACCATAGTATTAAATTCAAACTGCTAAACTCTCCAAAAGTCTCTATTTGATGCCCTGCAGAAATGTCACCCAGCTCCCTCTCCTGTTCCTGGTGGTGAGAGAGATAAGATGTCTGGAGTGTGGTCCACCCTCCTGTGCTAATAACAAGAAACTGAACACACAAGGCAAATCTCACACTGACAGCATCAATGAACACAGCTCATTTTCGCCGCTTGTCAACCTCCTATAATGAGGCAACCTGCAAAGGAGGCGGATGAACCTCAGGAATGGGTCATGTTAGACACAGAGAAAGCATGAGAGCAACTGGTTAAAAGACCTGGTAAATAAATAACCACTAGGCAAAGAAGGGAAATAAATGAAATAACATCTCTCTGAGCTACCATAACTATGGGTATTTTCAGACGAGATGGCTGGAAAGCTGTCACATCCTAAGGATGAGCTCCTTCACCCCTGGAGCAGAGAGAGGGCGGGGGACGTGCAGACATGGGTACACATGGCCCCAGCCCCCGCGCCCCTTAGCGCAGTCCCGCCTCCTCCCTGATGGGCAGGTGCAGTGGTCTATGAGGCTGCTGTGTCTGCCTGGAACTGTTCTGGCCACCGGCCGGGGTTAGGTGGAGAGAGCCATCAGATATGATGGCCCACTCTACCACGGTCTGGGGTAGGCTTCCCCAGCCCATGGCAGGGCTTAACCCAGGATGTGGCAGGGTGCCCAGCACACATCCCAGGTTAAGCCCTGCCATGGTCTGGGGTGTACTCTGTTCCTGTCTGTGGTTAACATCTGGTGGGCAGTAGCAGACATGACACCCTCACACGTGGCCACGCTGGGGTAAGCATGGCCACAGTTGGGGGTGTCACGTGTGAAAATACGCTATATAGCTGAGCTGGTCTTTGTCTGAAACATCCAATGATAGCCAATGTCAAAGACTGTAGTCTAGAAAACAATTGGTTGAAAAATTTGTGTCAAAAATATAGTTTCAAAACACTAAAAAATGTTGTGAAAAATATATTCTGAGATCCTCGTTCGCACCGGCTCTTTTCCCGTCGGCCGGCTCCTCAGCGCTGCCGCATCTTCCCTCGTCCCTTCCGCTACTGCCGCCACCGTCACAGGTGAAAATACAGCCTTATAAATGCTGGCGGTTTGTAATGTGTGAACTTACTATTCCAGATGTGACTCTTACCAGGCTGCGAGATCGCGCTGCATAAAAAGGGAATAATGCGTTCACACATTACAAAATTCCAGTATTTATAATATCCGGTCTTATCTCGAGCACTTATAAGAACCCATTTTCGTCATGTGTAAAAGCGGCTTGAGTCTAGGAACAGGGGAGGTAGGAATAGTCTCTAGGGGGAGGTAGGAATAGGAGACAAACCAAGAACAGGGATTTCAACAAGATTTCTCATTTTTGAAGAATCTCGTTTCAGCCCTACCTGGATCTTTCTTTTTATAAAATTGTTCCCTCTTATTTCAGGCATTGGTGTGCTCTGGTTGGTCCCACTCTGTACTTATGGCAGATTTTTTGGTTTTGTTTTTTTAAATAGCCTTAGTTTCTTGTTGGATAGATTTTTCTCTGCAGGTAGTTTGGGTGCGGTGAATCCTGCAGTTGTTCGGGGGGTTGGATTAGGTCCCTTCCAGCTCTGTGACTCTATGTATGAGCCAGGGGCTTACTCTAGTCCACATTTTGATGGGCAAAGCATTAAGGCAAGGGGCATGGGGTCATCAGTAGGTCATTTCTTGTGACTAATAAGGAAGACAGGAAAGGGAATGGTGTGATCTTTGGGAGAAATTCCTAGCAGAAGGAAGAAAGGAGGTACTTGCCACAGTCCCCAGGCTCCTGTCTCTCTCTAGATAATCCACAAGCTGAATGCTGCCCACACACATACTGAGGTTTCTGCTGTGAACACTCAGGGCACTTAGAGAGCCCCACCCCACTCCATTTATCACATGGATGGGACATAAAAATATGTTTTAAATAATTCAATAATGAAATGAATATATTAATGCAGTGAGAGCCAGGGAGGACTCCTCACTGGCCTACCTTGCAAACAAAGAAAAGAAAAGGCAGGCTCACCATTTATTCCTCTCCTCCCTAACCCTGCACAGGTTAGGTGGCATCTTACACAGGTCTCTCTTATCCAATGCAGTGGCCTTTATTTTTCTCCTCTAATCTTTTTAAACAATTGATTCTATCTCTTCCACTCTCTTCTTCTTTCTCACACACACTTCTCATTTGCTCTTTCCCTTTCCAGGTATTCTCTCTCTTTTATTTCTCCTCGCTCCCCCGCCTTCCTCTTTCTCTGGCCCTTTCTACACGGCCTCTTCCACTCATGAACATGCAGAAATCATACTTGGGTTTACATAAGTACTTATTTATTATTTATTTATTTATTTCAATTTATATCCCACCCTTTCCTGCAGGCTCCGGGTGGCTGGCAAAGCAAAAATATAAAAATAAAAAAATAAACCATATAAAATTTGAATTAAAACTCCCACCTCCACCCTCCCAAACCCTGTCCCCGCCCACCAAAATGTATGTATAATTTAACAAAAATTAGCATAATGTATGTAAAATTGTGTGCATTTAAAATAGCCCATTACCTAGCTTTGAAGATAGGCCGGGGGAAAAAAAAAACTTTTTAAAGAAAAAGCAAATACGAAGTAACTCATATTCTCCCACGCAGTGTGTCTCTCTCACACAGATACACACACACACACGGCACATGTGGTGGGAGGCAGGCCTGGCTCTGACAGTATTCCGAGATGATAGGCGAGTCCCTGGCTTTGGTAAGCTGTAAAGGCAACAGGCAGAAGCCTGGCTCTCACACCACCCAACCACACCACCATGGAAGCCTGTCATGCTGCGTGGGTCACATTTAAATGGTCCCACCTAGCCTTCCAGGGACAGTGTGATGGAGCAGCTCCAGTCATGACCATCCCTCCTCAAGAGCAACCGCTGGTCACCTTATTCTGTGCCTTCATGCATAAACCCTTATTGGCAGAATATATGGCCAGTAAGACCATAGGTGCTGAATGTCGGTAACTCTGAAGACATTCTGAGTCAGGTCTCAGGAAGGAAGGAAGTGTGGTTTGTTATTAACCCCAAATCCATTTGGATTTATTAGTGGACAAATGACTCCTCAAAATGGCTTAGAAACTATGCAGACAGATGCCCTAAAATGCCTGGAAGAAAGAACCAGAGAGAGCCGACAAAATGCCAGTAACCCCAAGAATAGTCACCAGTGGCCACCTAGGAGCTCTCCTGCTACAAGGAATTGATCACAAGGGATGGGCCACTCTTTGTTGATTCTATTCAGACACAGGGTCATTTCAGACATTATGAAATCGCTGCTCACCACAATGAATCCCAGTGGATTCCCTGTGGTGGCAGCGATACGGTAACGTCTGTTTGATCCCTGCCAGATGTTCACCACGGTGAATTTCTGGCGGGGATCAAAGCTAACCATGGTTCTGGACCTCCGGCTAGCCAGAGGTCCAGAACCATGGTTAGATTGGCCATGATCCAGGACGGGGCCGGCAATGGTGGCGCTACACGTCTGCTTGCCAGTCCCGTCCTGGAATCAGGCCCCAACCATGGAACAGGGTCGGGCGCAGCGGCCTGATTGGCTGCTACGCCCACCCGTCTCCCCGTGGGTGGGCGGTCGAGAGAGCGCGGGGGTGTGAGGCTGAGCAACCGCACGTCGCACTGCGCAGCCCCACCCCCTCCCCGAACCCCGGTAGGGATCAGGCCGGCACGTCAAAAGAATGGCTGGCCTGATCACGGACCAGGATCCGAGATGGATCCCAGTCCAGGGTTCAGCATGGCAGGCCAAATGGCCCGTCACGTCTGAAATTACCCATAGAAGAACAATCTTCCTCTACCAGTAATCTGGTAATCAGTTGTACCCCACAGGTGAGCAACGCTCACCATTCTTAAGTGTCCTAAGTGGACCCTCTTAATGGGGTCCAAAGAGAACTGTGGGATTACTGAGCAGAGGATGAGAGTGACCCATCACCCCACAAGGCATTTGAAAAGGAATTTGCTGGGTAGGGATCATAGGGGACTGAGATGGTTTTGGAGGTTTGGGAATGGGGTGATAGTATTGGGTGGGTTTGAGGGGGTTGTGGTAGGGTTGCGGGGGTTAAGGCTTCTGTATTTTAAGGTTTTTTATTATTTGTAAGCTGCTCTGAGCCTTTGGGAAGGGCGGCATATACATTTAAACAAATAAAATAAATAAATAAAATGTTCCCAGGGAGGTTACCTCTTGTGATGGCATCTTGTTCTTATGAAGCTAGTCTCAAAAGGGAGGGATAGTTAGAGGCTCTTGAAAGATAAGGGGTTGCAGTAGGAAATGATATACCACAGCAATGCCTGGTAACTGGGACTGTCCCAGCACCAGCAGAAGAATGATATTGATATTATGCATGATAAAGGGGGAGGAGGAAGGCACAGAGGACACTGCAGATTCTGAGGAACCATCCATCATCAGCTGCTCTGCCTTCTACTCCCCGTGCCAACAGGTGATGAAGCCTCATCCATAAAACATTCCCTGGGTGTCACCGACTGGAAGACACAACGGAGGGTTACACTCACTCTGCATGAGAAATACCTCCCAGAGGAAAGAGAGCTACCACTTTTAAATGCCTTGCACCCACCACTCCACATACTGTATCCAGAAATCCGCCTCAGGAGATGTGTCCTCTAAGCAGATCATGGGGTCATAGTAGAGAACGGAGACTTTGGATATGCAGTAGGGTAAAGCCCATTTAGGCCTCCATAGATCGCAGGGCAGGGCCTATTTGTGGATCACAGGGGGCACAAGGGTTTATCAGGTTCTGCCACCTTACAACCGCCATCATCCCTGTCAAAAAGAAAGTAGACCTCTGGGGCAACCTCTCCCCCTTCCAACTCTGTATCCCAAGGGGCAATATTCTTAGCTTTGTTTCCTCCCCCGCCCCAATCACCAGGGTTTTGTCCTGATTGCCGGCGAGCTGGGAATTCATGCTAATAACAAGTCCTCAAGAGTGACTTTTTCTTCCCTGCATTTTTTTTTCTCCTTTTCCCTGAGTGTTTAAGCTCTGAAAAGAATAATTTATCAAATCATTTTTATTCAACTTTGGAGGAGGAAGAAAAAGGATGGTGGGGAAAAAAGGGCCCTTTGCTGTTTTAATTGCTTTGCGGTGTACTTGTGAGGATCGAGCTGAGCTTATCAAAGGCAGCACAGCTGAGTCGCTGCCTCACACTAATGAGAGCGGCCATGTGACTAGCCCAGTCTCCTCCGATGGACCAGATAGTGCTGCAAACCATCCAGTGACTCAAACACGTAGCAAGTTAATTTAAATGATGAGCCATAAAGTTTAAAGAGGGTGACAGAGGGGAGGCTTGTTTTTTTACAAGGGATTTGGAATCAAATTAAGAGAGTTATTTGTATTTATTTTTCCACATATATTTTTAGAAAGAAAAAAAAAAAGTCTGACGAAGTCTAGAATGTTATTTCTTTCCTTTGATGATGATTAATTTGTGAGTTGGAGAGGAAAGTGTCTCCTTGCTTGAAACATATAATCAGATTTGACGTCACCTTTAATTGCAGGAACTTGCTCTTGCTCTTTTGTGTATAGGGCTGTGCTGCTCTTTAAGCATCTGGTTCTGGAGCTTGCCCACAGGCAGAACTGCCATTGGAGTCAATGGGAGAACTGGACACGGAGCAGCTGAAAGCTGTAGTCTTTAGGTTAATGCACCAAGGAGACTGGCGGAGGCCTGGGATGTACTTGATGGGTCCCCGTTTTGTTGCTTCTAGAAGGTGAAGTATGGCAGCTGGCAGGAGGCCTATGGAGGAACAGGCCTAGTGCTAAAAGGTGCTCTGCAAACTATCACTGTCATGGTCTTTCCAGCCTTGTCAACGCCTTTAATTCCTGACCTGCAGCTCCTATCCAGTCCTGGGCGCTGCCACCAGTGTTCCTCGCTCCTGCCATCCTGCTGTTCCAGCCCCCAGCTTCCTCACACAGCTCAGCCACTACCCCTCAATCCTGCCTTGCAAAGTCCCCTGCTTTTCCAGTCCTGGGGTCCCCACACACAGCTCTTCCAGCGCCCCTCACTGCTGCTCTGCACTACTCCCTGCTATTCCAGCCCTTCGCTCCCACACACAACTCTGCCAATCCCCCTCTCTCCTGCCCTGCAGTATTTTTTCCTGTTTCAGCTCTGGATCCGCCTACACAGATCCACACGTCTTTAGTCATTGCACCTCAGTTCTAACGTGTAGTAGTACCTCCTACAATTGGCCCCATTTAGCTATGGCAATACCTTTCAGTCCTTGCTTGTACAATCTCTAGATATTTCCAGGGCTGACGCAACAGCACCATTGAAGGAGTCATGTACTGAGCTGATGTAAACTGGTACTGCTCCATTAACCTGAATGGAGCAGTGCTTATTCACACTTGCTGAGGATCTGGCCAGGTCCTGGATGGTGTAAAGGAGGGAACTTCAATATCTACCATAAAAGCCTTCTTTTGAGAGGATTATTCATGTCTCTTCTGTCTGTCATCCCACTTAGGTTTCACATTTTTAATTAAAAATCCTGTAACTGCTATTTCTGTGATATTGTTTAATCAGTGACTAAATTCTACCTGATCACTTGTCAGTTTCTTCTGATGAAGAAACAATGTCTTTTCTCTAAAATATCAAATGTTAATAAAAATACTCGGCTTTTTTTTTTAAAAAAAAACCCACCTTAATTTAAGCAAAAAAAACACATCATCCACCCTAGTTTAATAAAAAGCTTTTCTTTCAAAAGCAATGATGGGACAATCTATTATTAAATGAAACAAATCAATATTAATGCAATGTGATGGTGCTGAGCTTTGCTTGAATAGTATTTTATATTCATGTGTATGCTGTTAACTTGGTCTTATTAGATATGTGCAACATGGGTGAGTTAAAGTTCCTGTGAGAACTGTCGGTTTTAAAATTTTCCTGACTTCTAGGTGTGTAAAATCACCCTCAAGCTAACCTACCGTTAACATCCACTATGGCATGGAATTTCCTCCACTGAAAGCAAAAAGCAAAGGAAGGATGGCTGAGCATTTGCTTGCCTCTGCATTTTGCAATAAATAGCACATCCATAAGGAGAAATGTGATTCAAGTCCCCTCGTTGAATAACTGCGGCAGCTGAGTTCAGCCTAGATCTCGGAAACAAGCAGCAGCAGCAACTACCACCATGGGTGTCACCAGACATAGCATCAGCTACTTGTTATGGCTTTAAAAACACGTTTGGTTGTTAAGTCTGTTTGTGCAAACACACATGCTTAACACAGTTTGAGGAGGGTGGAAGACAAGTTGCTACTGTTAGCATCTAGCCGTTGTTACATCTAGAGGTGTGCACTGCCCTGCTACTGGGTTTTAGTCATCCAGAAACCTTAGAGACATGGATTTTCATGAAGGGCCTGTCTACTTCCTGCACCTCTCCATAGTGTTTCTGGTGATTTGGGGATGGCAGGATGGAAGAAAGAACAGCAAGGAGGTGGGGTATGGGACTGAGGGGAAGTTACCGGGGGGGGCGGGGGGGGGTGTTACTAGGGGGGAGTACTTATTGGGTATCTCCAGGTATCTGAAAGATTGCCTCTTACCCTATGTCCTGTCGCAGCCTCTGAGGTTGGCTGAGGGCACCCTGTTGTGAGTGGCAACTGCCCACAAAGTTACTACAATGAAGGTGCACAGGGGGGCATTCCCGGTTGCTGGCCCACAGTTGTGAAAATCCCGCCAAAGCCTGTTCATCATCTGGAGGAGATATTAATATTATTATTATTATTATTATTTTATTATTACAAAGCATTTATATACCACCAGCAATGTACCTGGCGCTTTACAAAGTAATTGAATAGACACGGACCCTGCCCTACGGTTTATAATCTGAGAGATTGGGGGGGGGGGGCGAAGGAAGGGGAACAGAGGGAGAGACAAGGAGTGTAACATTCACGAAGATGCGAGCAGGGCCGGCCCCAGGGTTTGTGAGGCCATGTGCGAAGTCTTTGTGTGGGGCCTAACTTGCACAATTAGGCCCCACCTCATTATGCAAATGTGTACATTTACATAAAAATTACTCCCTCTGGACAGGAAGGATTCCCATTCTTCACCCCTCTGAGCAGCCCCCATGCTTCTCCCCGCCCCCCGGCTTGCCACCCCTTGGCAGCTGAGCAGCCATAAAGATGCATGGCCTCCCAATGCTTCCCCCTCCCCTTCCAGGAGTGGTTCCACTGCAGGAGCAGCTGGGCAGGCAGTGAGGCAGGCACAGAGAGACTGTCTACATCCACTGCCTTACTGGGGGAAGGGGGTGAGCCTGGCCTCCAGGGCCTGTTGCTTCTTGCTGCTGGTGCCGCTTGTGCACGCACGCGGTGCGACCAGTCCAGAGGTGCTGCTATAAAACGCACAAAACACCCAAAATGCAGCCAGTCTATTAAGTGCATTATGCCATGAAAACAGACATATATAACCAGTTCAGTTGTGCCCCCATAATCAATTCAAGCTATCCCCCGATAACCAGTTCATTTGCGCCTCCGCCCCCCATATAATCAATTCACACGCCCCCCCCCATAACCATTTAATTTGCGCCCCTGGGGCAGCATGAATTAATTATATGAGGGGGCGCAAATGAACTGGTTCTGGGGTGCAGGTTTAAAGACAGTATTCCTGTTAGTAATAACTTCATTAAGAAGAGTTAATGAAATAGCAATCATAATAATCTCAGAACCATATTTGCAGATTTTCCAAGACAGAATAGATATTGCTTTACATCCTAAATTTGTACCTAAGATAGTATAAGTCAGACAGTTGTGACAATGTGGCCCTTTTTACACAGGCCTCTCCCAGCCATGAACACGCAGATTTCTGTATGTTCATGGGTGGGGAGCCCCGTGTGAACAATGCAGAGCACACACCCATGGTGAGTGGGTGTGTGTGCGTGCATACGCCTAACATACATCCCACTCAGCCCCCACTCGTCCCCACGCACGGAGAAACCGGGGAAAACGGCGGTTACTCCGTGGGTGTGGATGAGTGGGGGGTGAGTGGGGATGCGTGTGCGGCCGTGTACACACCCCGCCCACGCACTGGCGCCCCCACGGACCCCCCCACCCGGCGGAATCATGTAAAAATAGCCAGTGAGGAGCCACTCGAAGAACAGAAGATTGCTGCCTTGTAAAAAAAGTTCTTCGAGATGGCTCCTAACATTCTCACAACACCCAGCCTTCCAGCCCTGCATGGAATTTTTGAATGTTTTTGAAATGTTGGGTCCCCCTGTGTGGGATATAGACCCTAGCGTTGCTGTATTTGTGTGTTGCTTTGATTGTTGGGTTCCCCTGCGTGGGGGAAAAAAATCCAATTTGCTTATTTGCTGTTGTGAGCCGCCTCGACCCGCCTTTGGGTGGGAGGATGCGGGATACAAATTAAAAATGAAATAAAATGAAAAAAATGAAAATATTTTCTTATATTCCTAGAAAGGGTTGGAAAAAACTGTCATTCTGAGGGGGGAGAGTGATTTTTATACTAGAGGTGCTTGAGACAATCACGTGGTCTATTATTTGAATAAGGGGAGCATGCAGAACCTAGTTGGGAGAATGTTGGGACCCATCTCAAAGAACCTTCTTTACAAGGTAACATCCTTCTGATCACTCACATGGGGATGGGTTGTTTGTAAACAAACAGCTTTATCTCCCAGTCTGATCATGTCCCAGTGTCTGCTGCTACTACAGCAGCACTACTAGGATGGAGGCGGAGGCAGAGGCAGGTGAGGGATGGGGACCAGAGCCAGGAAAGGAAGGCAGAAGAACTTATTGGGGGAGAAGCTGGCTGCAGCCTGCCGCCTAGCCAGGCAAGCGCGGGGACCCAGCTGACCGCGGGGCCATGTGCGGCCACACATGTGGCAGATGCCTGGGGCCGGCCCTGGATGCGAGGTCCCAGGTGCATACGCTTGGCTTGGTTACATCAAGAATGATGGCTGAATGGTCCATGTGGTGAGGATATGAGTACACAGACCTTAGGTAACAGACTGTACTGGATGGAGGGTATCAGCAGGAGTTAGGTGAGGGGAGCGAGGAGTCGGGGAGGGCAGAGTGGAAGAGGTGAGTCTTGAGGAGGGATCTGAAGGTACGAAGGGAGGGGGCAAAGCGGATGTGGGCAGAGAGGGAGTTCCAGGCGTGGGGGGCAGCTAAGGAGAAGGGACGAAGACGGTTAGGGGAGCAGGGGAGGTGAGGGAGGGCGAGAGAGGGGACAGAGGAGAAGTGGAGTTCACGGACTGGAGTACGGAGGGAAATTAGTTCAGAGAGGTAGGGGGGAGCAAGGTTGTGAAGAGCTTTATAGGTAAAGACTAGGAGCTTGTGCAGGATTCGTTCAGGAAGGGAAGCCAGTGAAGAGAAGAGAGGAGGGGCTGCACGTGGTCGAAGCGACGAGTGAGGTGGATGACCCTGGCAGCAGAGTTTTGGACGGAGATAAGGGGAGAAAGGTGAGAGCGGGGGAGGCCAGTGAGAAGGAGGTTACAGTAATCGAGGCGAGAGACGACCAGGGCATGAACAAGGGTTTTGGCAGAAGAGACAGAGAGAAAAGGGTGAATCTTAGCAATGTTATGGAGGGAGAAGTGACAGGACCTTTTTGTTTGGCCAGGCATTTGGCAGGCAGGAATAGGATTGGGTGGGATTGGATAGAAGGGTTTGGGGAGGCGGTGTGTGTTGGGTGAGTGGGTGGGATGATGATAGGATTTTAAAGGATCGTAATGTTGTTGTTTTTTATGTAAGTCAGCCTGAGTCTCTGGAGAAGGGCAGGGTAAAATGTAATAAATAAATAATTTAAATAAATAAATGTATTCTCTACAGTTAGGCTGTAACTGGAGAGCAATAAATACATTCAGCTACTGAATATGTTGCATACACAAGACTCTGAACAAATGAAATAAGCAGTCAGACCTCCCAGTGTCATTCCAATTTAGATGAAGCAGTCCCACTTTGAGAGTGGAATTCCTTGCCTGCCTGCAAGGTTCACAATCCCACTTTGAGGACAGGGTGAGGGGTAGGAGGAAGAGAGAGCATGCTATACCCTGGAGCATTTTCCCTAAGCTGAGGCACAGAAGGGCATGAGTTTGAATCTCCCTTTCATGAACTTTGTTTTCTGTACATCTCAGCTGTTTTTTCTTTACAACAACACTTTGCAAGATAAGGAATGTGGAACTGCTCTCTCATTAAGCTAACAAAGGGTGGTTTCAGATGAGATACTACCCCGCATGGCCACCACGGATCTGACAGCCCACCTCAAAGTGGAGTGGCCAGATGCGCGCTCCCGTGAGCCGTAGAGCACCCACTCATGGTCATGCACAGAGCCATGTTGGGAAATCTGGATTGCTCTGTGTGGGACCAGCCGAATGTATAGTGGCTGCTTCCGTGGCCAGGGTGAGCATGCTGGGAGCTGACCATCTGAATCACTCCCCATGCACTCCACCTGCGTGGGTGCTCTGTGGCAGACCACACAGCAGCCACCCACCCCACTCCACATTGGCTTGCTAGTTTGAAAACACCCAAAGAGGTGGCAGAAGAAGACAGTGATTAATACAACCCAGGATTCTTAGTACAACGGAGAACCCAGGATTCTTAGTACAATGGTTCCAAATCCTATGTGCCAAGCTACACTAACACTCTTGCAATTGTCTAGCAAACAGCTATTTAACTAGTGAGCAATATACAAAGTTCTTCTCTAGTGGCTGAAATACAACCACCAAGCTGTGCTTACTTCTATAACTCAAGTAGCAAGGCTTTGGAAAAAAATCTAGCATTCAGGGGTTTAAGTCTGATATATATAAGACAGATTGCTTTTTGAACATTTCCTATTTTAAAACCATGATTATTTGTTTTCAGTCCTGCCTCCAAGTTAAGCAAGTAGCTATTTTAAGTTTACATATAATAACAATAAATCAACATTATACTGTAAGAACATATTTGTATTATCTGAATGTGGGGTCACTGGGTGTGATCCCATGGCCCACGGAAACCGTTTGCTATCTGCAGACGCGCATGTGCACGCAAACTGTACTCAAGTCCATAGTGGAGACATTGTGCCACATGGAATCTGCGCAGATCCTGCGCAGAGCAGTTTGAGATTGTGGCCCCAATGCACTAATACAAGGTGTGGTGGGTGTTCTGGGGTCAGAGGGCAAGGCTTCTGTCCTTCTTTTGGCACTTGAAATGTTGGGAGGGATGCAAAGTGCATCAAGTGATTTTCTGTTAAAATAAACGTTGATGCTGGCAAAATATGCTGGGATAGTGCTGCTGGAGATGACATTTTCTAACGGCCTCCCGTTGTCCATCACTAATATCCTTCTCCAGTGTTGTGAAAGGACCCACTTCTATGGATGAGATCGAAATTAAGTCTCTTGGCTTTTTCAGTTCTTGGCGTTCCTGCTGAGACTGCCAATAAGGAGGCCAATTAGTGCCACCTGTGATGGTGGATTTGTGCCAATTTTGCAGCATGGATGCTGGTCTAGTGGGAATTGTCGAGACCTACCAAATCCTTTTGTACAGCCTCACAGTACAATGCACAGTCCATCATCTCTGTAAAACAGCACACACATTGACACAGCTCATCCTACTAAATCCACAGAGCCATATTGACAAGGAAATTACAGAAACAGCCTGGTCACTAAATTACCCAGCAGCTATGCAGCCAGCATTCAGAATTGCCTTGTTATTATTTCCCTAATACGGTCTGTTATAGCATCTGGCATTGCGGGATCTTTCACAGCTAAGTATGTAATAAAATTGTGTGATTAGATAGTAACTGTCATGTGATAGCGGTGTAGGGAGTTTTAACCAACGGAGAGAGGTAGAGGAATTTTCTCTCTTTAAATAGAAACTGAGCCCAAGGTGCAGAAACGGTTGATTCCATGAGTTACAATCACCCCCTCTGACAGGGACAGCGAGCAAACATCTTCAGAGCTTTCCTTTTGAATATTTCTGCCTGCTCCATCACAGCTGGATTGGGACAGGATTTGCTCCCTAGTCTGCACCCCACAGAAAAGGGTCTTCTCCTAAATCCTCAGGGAATACCTGGTTGTCTGGTGATGAGTGGTGACCTGTGCAATTCTGACCCTACTTGATGGAACATAGGTCTATCTTGAAAGTCGCCACAGGGCTTGTGGGTGTGTGAAAAAGCTGGAGGCCCTAGGGGTTACTAATAGTGGGAGAATGAGACTCATCTTCTGCTGGTCTGCCCACTCTTCCTGTGCAGATCCTCAGCCCTGCCAAATGACCTTCCCAAGATCCATGAGAAGAAGGGGTGGAGGACATGGCAGAGGAAGATGTGTGGGAAGGAATAGGAGGGGAAAGATGACGAGCCCTGCAGAAGTTAACCTTTGAAAAATATCTCAGACTGTAATTACCAGAAAACGTGCAAGGCTACATGATCACCATGTAGTTACAGGAAATTTGCCATGTAATTTGCTGTGGGCTGAAGTTAAAGGGATATTTATCAGATAATTATTAAGTACTGAAAAGGATTTATTCAAGGGCTTAACCTAGATGGCCAAGGACATTCCCCAAGGAATAAACAGGCCAGGAGTAGGACCAAGAAACAGAAAAATTCCATGCACATAATATCCCCTGCCACCACGCACACTACCATGTGCCCTGCCGAAGACCATGTGTGTGTGTGTGGCCACATATAGAATGTGTTCACACCTTTCATATGCAACTCCTGTCACATCCATTCATGTATGTTTATCTGTGGGTTCCCCCTAAAGCACATACACATCAGTGTACTGCTTGTGTCTAGGGTCTCTGTGAGGTTTTTTTGCACATCTTTGTGCAAACTGAGCTGTATGCCTGAGGCCACAGTGTCTGTGCACCTCTGTGTATTCTGTCCATTATTTTCTTCTAATGGGGTCTGCCCAGATTTTTTCATTCATATCCTGATGGTGTCATTCAATCCTTTTATCCCCCTCTCCCTCAGCCCCTTCCAGTCTTTCCTAGTGCAATCCCCTTTCTTCTGCTACTTCACAAGTGATGTTAATTTTCACATTGTACTGAAGCAGCTTTCTGTTTTGTTTTTCTCCTTGTTAACCAAGCAGGTAGGGAGGTAGTGCACAGTCATTTGTAGTTATTTCTTATGCAGCTCTGGGATAGCTCTGACCTTTTCTGTTTATATTTACAGTCTGTTCGTATGTGTCCAACCATATGCAGTCCCTCGCGCCTGACATGGCTTGTTTTAATTTGTCCTGCTGCTACATATTTTTCCATGGCAATGGATAGTGAAGATCTTCTGCACATCTGGAAGGAGTTTGTACAAAGCTTTATGAACGCACAAATTCCCTACTCCCCGTTGTAGACAGGCACAGCCAGTCCTCCCAAGCCTGGCTAGGCCTTTGTCATGTGCTCCACAGCTACAGCTTAACCTCAGGGATGCCCTGACTCTATCATAAAATTTCAAATGAAAACACCCTTGAACTTTGGCAAGAATGGCATCTCGGTCTCTTTCTACTCCTGACAACTTTCATTCCAGCTAATCTTGGAGGCAGGGTCTGACCAGTTTGCCCTCAGCAGAGCTGTTCTACATCTTCTATGCCTGAGCTTCCTTGTAAGGAGGCACCGGGCTCACAACGTTTAACCTCTGGTCCTTCACAGGGTGGTTTATCAATTTATAACATGGCACTGCTCCATGCAGCTACTCCGGTCCTTCAGTAGGGAAAGGCATCTGGACTAAATTATGTCTCTGGATCTGTTCTGGATTTGAATCTGTAATTTCCAGACTGGTTATAGAGTTAGATTCGGACCCTATTGATGTCAATGGGAAATTTTGGAAAAGGGCAATCCTTCTGTGCATGTGCAGCAGCCATGCTCTCTTCCAAAATGGTGGTGACACTGCCACCACCATTTTGGAAAATGGCTACGAATGCACAAAATGGCCCAGGCAGTCTTTTTCACGTGTGTGCTCCACAGCCAAGAGCACGACAGTATGCTGCAGTGAGGGAACCGGCGGGGAGGCCCCCCACAGCAGTGGCTGGCGGACAGAGCTTCAATCAAGCTTCCCGAGGTTGATAAGTACACTCCAGGGTCTGAGGGTGGGTGTGGGTGGGAATCCAGATCTGGAGTGCCAGATCCAGAACTGGCAGGGCATAATTCAGATTGATCACTAATGGCCCAATCTGGACAGTTATGGATCAATTCAAATCTGGACCGTCCAACCCTATCTTTCAGTATCATGGAGGAACCTTCATTCTCCGTCTCAGTTCCAGTAGGCCACCCCCTCAATCCCCTTTCCTGACCTAGAGAAAGCTCCCCTCACCTGCTCAAGCAGGCTTACCACCTTTCCAGATTTGACCTGGAGTCTCTGGGTTTAGGGGTGCATAGATAACCTAGAGAATTTATTTCAGGCAGGATCAGAAGAGGCTAAGAAGCTCTCCCAACCCCTTTCTGACATGACCCTGATACACTACTACCCTGTCCCTTTGGGTCACAGCTTTGGAGAAGATGGCAGCTCTAGTCTCAACGCTTCTTTGGTTATCTTTGTACTGAGATACTGGCTCAGCTTATAAAGCTCCCCTCCTGACTGTCAGCAGTCCTAGGTGTGGGCAGTTTACCATTGACATGGGATGGGAATTAAGATCAATTTCCAGATTTGGATCAGTCACAGATGCACATCTCGAATTTTGCGGATTTCCAGATTGGGATTTCTTAATTAGGATTTTCCCATTGACTTCAATGGAAAACCAATCTTCCATTCATTTCAATGGGCCATTCATTCCAATAGCCATGGTATTAGAATGAATGGGATGAGAGAGAGAGAGAAAGTGAGCTGTCAGGGCTAGAACAGGGGTTAGGGGGTTTGGGGGCTAGAAGCAGTGCAGGGGTTTGAGGGCTATAAGTTGGCTGAGCAGAATAGAGGGCTGGATGTGGGGTGGGCTAACAAGAGAGTCCACGTGAATAGGAAAGCAACTACACTTACCCGACTAGTGGAGCCTGCCTGCAGCCCTGAGAAGGACCAAAATGGCTGCAGACTCCTTGGGGCAGACAGTTTTGCTCTTTTTGCCCCTGGTTACATCCTATCCCTGTCCCCCCTACTGGCTGGCTGCCATCCAAAACTGACTGGCAACTGGCCAGCAAAGCCCCTCTGCCTGCCTGCCTCCCCCCCCCCTTCATTCTCCTTTCCCCCATTACCCTAAAGCTCATTGGAGCAGCACAAGGCCAATGCCATGGCTGCCGTTCCAAAATTTGAAAAAGGCTCCCTGTGGCACTGCTCCAGCTACAGTGAGCTTTTTGGATATTCGGAGATCCGTAATCAGCACAGCAAGTTATGGATTAATTCGTAACTGTCATTTTTTTTAACAGTTAAAAATTAATGCCCATTCCCAGTATTTATTTCCCATGTGGACATAAACAGAGCCCTCAAAGGAGCTCCAAGAGTCCACCCACAGATCAGCACTGTCTTCCAACCTTCCCCCAGTTGAGAGGCCAAACAGAATTAGGGGATACAACCAGTTATAGACACTGCTCACAGCTGCCGCATCTCTGAGGACCCCACGCCTCTCCTGCCACTACCAGCTCCCCCTACCCCTATACCCACTGCTACCACCGTCTCCCTATCACTCCTGGAACTGGCAGCTGTAGGAGTGTGTTGATCTTCCAGATTCTGACTCAGGAGACTTGTTCGTTAATTATCAAGAACATTTATCAACTCTCTCTCTCTACTCTCTCTCTTTCTCCATCTATTCAAGCTCGCCTCACCAGCTGTCTCTCTGACA
Source organism: Sphenodon punctatus (assembly GCA_003113815.1). Lineage (NCBI taxonomy): Eukaryota > Metazoa > Chordata > Lepidosauria > Sphenodontia > Sphenodontidae > Sphenodon > Sphenodon punctatus. The sequence continues at coordinate 2,859,000 of QEPC01005447.1, forward strand.
TCTCTACCTGGCTGTCTCAATGTCAACTCTAACTCAACATGGCTATAACTGAACTTTGTATCTTCCCCCATCATCCTTTCTCTCCCTCTTCCCTGTCAATCCTCATCGATGGCGTCACCGTCCTTCCTGTTCCCCAAGCCCGTAGCTTAGGCTTCATCTTTGACTCACCCCTTTCTTTTAAACCCTACATCAACTCTGTTGCCAAATCCTGTCACTTCTCCCTCCATAACATTGCTATGATTCGTCCTTTTCTCTCTGTCTCCTCTGCCAAAACCCTTGTTCATGCCCTGGTCATTTCTCGCCTCGATTACTGTAACCTCCTTCTCACGGCCTCCCCGCTCTCACTTTTCTCCCCTTAGCTCCGTCCAAAACTCTGCTGCCAGGGTCATCCACCTCGCCCGTCACTTCGACCACGTGCAGCCCCTCCTCTCCTCTCTTCACTGGCTCCCCCCTACCTGAACGAATTCTGCACAAGCTCCTAGTCTTCACCTATAAAGCTCTTCACAACCTTGCTCCCCCCTACCTCTTTGTGCTAAATTCCCTCCGTACTCCAGTCCGTGAACTCCACTTCTCCTCTGTCCCCTCTCTCGCCCTCCCACTCCTCCCCTGCTCCCCTAACCACCTTTGTCCCTTCTCCCTAGCTGCCCCCATGCCTGAAACTCCCTCCCTGCCCACATCCGCCTCGCCTCCTCCCTTTATACGTTCAAATCTCTCCTCAAGACCCACCTCTTCAGCTCTGCCCTCCCGGACTCCTCACTCCCCTCACCTAACTCCTGCTGATACCCTCCATCCAGTACAGTCTGTTACCTAAGGTCTGTGTACTCATATATCCTCACCACATGGACGAACCAGCCATCATTCTCGATGTAACCAAGCCAAGCACGTGCACCTGGGACCTCGCATCCTCATGAACGTTACACTCCTTGTCTCTTCTTCGTTCCCCTTCCTTCGTGTCTTCACCCCCCCTCCGGTCTCTCTGATTGTAAGCCCTAGGGCAGGGACCGTGTCTATTCAATTACTTTATAAAGCGCCAAGTATATTGCTGGCGCTATATAAATTTGGATGATAATAATAATAATAATAATAATAAATTAATAATAATTAATACTTCATTAACATAAGGCTGTTGGCCTAGTCCTTTAGGAAGACTCTAAGGCTGCTTTTAAACGAGGGGTGCTGAAGCGCCTCCTGAACGCTGCATTAAAGCAAAGCCGCCGGAAGTGACGTTCTCCCCGTTGCTGGCGGCGGCAGCGGCTGGAGACACGGGGCTTTGGAGTGGTGCGTTCTTAAGTCTTCCATTTTCAGGCTTTAAGAACGCGCCGCTCCAAAGCCCTGTGTCGCCAGTCGCCGCCGCCGGCAATGGGGAGAACGTCACTTCCGGCGGCTTTGTTTTAATGTGGCGTTGAGGAGGTGCTTCAGCACCCCTCGTTTAAAAGCGGTGTAAGAAGAGGTCTTAGCTCTCATTTCTGGTAAAGCACTGCCCTCTGTCTTCAACCTTCCAGTATGACTAGGAGGCATTGGTAACAACATACACCTTTTAAAGACACAGTACACCATAATCTTATTGTTACCTAACTAGTAATTCAAGCACTGTCTCCATCTCAGCATCCCCCCCACCCATTTTTAACAGAATTCAGACATTGACAGTCAATAACACAACTTTAGCCGTGTTCAATAAGTCTCTCAGGAGCTCTGCTTTCTCTACTAGATCGTCGAGGAAGTGCATCCATATTACTTGTTACTCCTGGGATGTCCTGTACAGTACTATGATAAGCTGTATCCTTGACAGGCTCTTCAGAGCTCTCTTCTGAGCTCAGTTTCAGACCAACTGCTTCCTTATCCCTTTCCTGTTTAGGAAGGTATCGCAGATGCCTCCTGTTGCGTATATAGGTTTGTCCATCTGGTGTTTGCACTGCGTACAAATGTAGTGCCACTTCTTTCACCACTATGGCCATTTTGACCCAACAGGTACCATCATACAGTAAGACAGCATCATTAGGCTTCAAAGGTGGTAACTCTTTTGCCCATGTATCATAGAAATGTTTCCGTTTCATTTTATCTTGCTGTTTATACCTGTTTAAGCGTACCTTGTTTGCAAGTCCTGTATCTATGAAACTAGATCCTTCTGTGAAATAGGAACTCTGCAGGGGACATGCCATGACTCAGATGAGTTGCTCTGTAATTTAACAGTGCTAGATAGGGATCTGCTCTGAGTCAGCAGCCTTCTTTAACAATAGTTTCGCTATTTTAACACCATTTTGAGCTAGCCCATTAGATTGTGGGTATCCTGGCCTGGAAGTGATATGTGTGAATTCATAGTCTTGTGCAAACTCACGGAACTCATGTCCCCCAAACTGAAGTCCATTATCAGACATTAGAATCTGAGGGATATCATGGCTAGAAAAAAATTGATTTCACATGCTGTATTACATGGCGTGATGTAGTGGATTGCAATAATACAATTTCAGGATAATGAGAGTAATAGTTTAAGACTATAAGATAGTCCTTGCCACTATATTGAAAAAGATCCACCTCCAGTTTATACCAAGGGACTTGAGTGTTTTCTGGTCAAGCACCATAGGTTCTTTCTGTTGCTCAGTTATTCACAACATGCTCATTGTCGACGCACCCTCCACAATCAGACACGGAGACTTAGTTCTGGTTTAAACAGGCCGCACTCTTTATTCAATCATAATTTGAGGCCGGTGGGTAATTGCCAGAGCAATCTGGGTCCAGTATGCTAGCTAATTCAACTTTTATTAACTTGTGCTGACCTGGATGTGCCTTCCAGTGTCAGCTGCCATTTAACATGAATTGAACAACCCCCTCGACCGATCCTAGTCGTGGCCGAACGGGGG
>QEPC01005447.1:2868834-2886482 GCA_003113815.1 Sphenodon punctatus
CCCCCCCCACCCCAGGAATCAGTACAGTACCGGTACTACTTACCTGCTGCTGGCTGGTGCTGGCTCTGGGTCACCGGCAGCGGCCCGGAACCCAGCACACTAGGGGACTTAGGGGATTTTTTTTTTAAATCCAGGCTGGGCAGGGTGGGTGGGTGGTGTCCCCCCTTCCACCTGCACAGTCTGGGAGGGGGATGGGGGAGGTTTTTGTTTTTTTCCATTGATTTCAATGGGGACACAGTTCCCCATTGAAATCAGTGTAAAAGATCCGGTACCGGTAAACTGGTATTAATCCGGTAATCTGGTTTTTTAAAATCCGGGAACCGGTAAAACCGGTACCCGGTATTTGCCCTGATGTCCCACCCCTACTGTTTTCCCGCCAAAACTTGCATTTTTGCCTTTGTTGCTTCTGCAGCCTGGGACGTTCATATGGCTTTGTCCAGGGTACGATCACAGTCCTCCAGGAACCTCTTTTGCAGTTTTATGTCTCTGGTTCCAATGACTATCTGATCTCTGATTATGGACTCTGCTAACTCCCCATAATTGCAGGTTTGACTCATCACCTTCAGGTCTGTAATAAATTCTTCAAAAAATTCACCTTATTTTTGAGTCCTGAGACAAAACGTATATCTCTCAAAGGTTTCACATTTCTTCAGAGTGCAACATTCTTCAAACTATCCCAATACAGTTGCACAACTTGCCTTTTCTGCTGGAGTCAGTTGCATGCCTTTAAAGATGTGTTCAGCCTCATGTCCTTCTAGATTAAAAAAAATTGCAATTTTTTGAGTATCTGGCTTCTTTTGCAGAGCTGCTGCCTCCAAGTAGATCTCCAGATCTTGCTTAAAGATCTGCCATGACTCTGCCATATTACCAGAGAGCAGGGCATAGCTAGGTTGGAATGGGACCAGGGACAAGAAATGGACTTTGCCCCCCCATCACCATAGACTCTCCTGTCCCTCTCCCTCCCCTCTTTCCTCACCTCAATGTCCTTATTGCATAAAACGGTCAACAAACATACTTGTTAAATTAAATTAAATGTTATTTATTAAATAAAATTACAGTGTAAAGGAAACACACTACAGCACTCACCCCTGCACAGGTAACAGGCATACATGAGAGAGAAGGGGGCTGCGGGGCTTTTAGAGCAGAGGGTGCTCTAGACAACCAACAGGCCTTAGAGGGCTGATGGGATGATGAACAGCACTGTGGCTGGTTCTATTCAGCTTGGAACAAGCAAGGATTTGGGTCTCCCCCATGGACACTCCTGCCTGCCCCATTAGCACCCACCTCCCCAAGAGCAGTGATGCACTGGGGCCACACAACAGCAGCCCAAGGGGAAAACCCACACACACACCCCATCTAAAGAGTGAGGGAAGCTGACACAAGTCCTGTCTCTCTACAGCAAGTGGCCTGGCACCTCCCTTGGGCTGGGCTCCATAGGCCGAGAATATGGCCTATGGAGGCCTATGGATAGGCCGAGGATAACTGCCAAGGTCCTATCCCTCACGGGTGTCCCGGGAAGGATTGGCCCCTGCAGGAGCTTGAGCCTTCCCCGTACCCCACCAATCAAGAGAAGCCATCTTTAATTCTAGAGCCCCGACCTCCTCGGCAGACAAGGCTGTTTCCTACTCAGAGCTGGGCACCACCTTCCCCTCCCTCCACCCCGAGTGAGGGGAGCTGCCTCAGGCCATCTGGAGCCGAGTCCGCCTCACCTTTTCCCCCCACCCATGCCTAGTCTCCGGCCTCCACAGCAGCCCCCCAGGTGGGCGGGGACTGCTGAGCACAGCTCTGGGGCCCCACAAGGAACAGAGCAGCAGCCTCCATGCCACCCTGGCTCCATAACAATCGGTCGGGTGGCAGGTCTGGCGTCTATGGGGGAGCCGATCTCATCTCCCCCCCCAACCCCAGAGAAGAGAGCTCCCCGCGGGCCCCTGCCTAGGACTGGGCTCCTCTTCTTCACCAACTCCCCGCTCCCACAGAAGGAGGAGAGGGGAGCGGCACCCGGATGGGACTGAATCCTACCTGCATCCTCCCCCACCCCGGCCCATCGGTCTCCTCTCCCCTGCGCATTCACTGCTGCTCCCCCAAACACGAGCTTGAATTTGCGGAGCGGGTTCCCGAACTCGCCGCCGCTGCCGGGCGCGGACATAGCTGCATCTTCCACCCGCTGCTCGCCCGCCGCCTTCAGTTCCCCCGCCCCCCCCGCCCGTTCATCGCTGATCTCGCTTTCTGGCAGTGGTGGTGGCTTCGCGCTTCTTCTCTGCCGCCAGTGTCTCGGGTGCTACCGCACCGCCGCTCAAGAGTGAGGATGACGCCGATCCATGCGTACATTGCTTTGGCGTCAGGGAGGCAGGGCTTGGCGGCATGATCGAGCAGGTGAGCGGGGGGCCCATTGTCAGTCAGTGGTGGGGTTGGGGGGGCGGACCGGCCAGGTCCGGAAATGATTTTTTTTTAAAACACAAAAAATCAGGGATAGCTACCATAGGGATGGGACAGGCCCATGGGCCTGCAGCCATGGTGGGTCCCAGGACAAATGTCCCGCCTGTTCCTATGGTAGCTACGCCCTTGTGTGTGTGTGTGTGTGTGTGTGTGTGTGTGTGTGTGTGTGTACGCGCACATGCGCACGCAAAAGGATATTTGGAGAGAATAGTGTTCATCTACTGCTGTATGATTCTGTGTGAGTTTGAGATAGGGTTAACCTGAGAAGCATAGTGTACTGATAGACTGATCTTCACCTGCAACCTTCACTTTTTTGCCTGTGCCTTTTAGCAACTAGGCTGCAAAGAAGAAGCAAGGAAAGCATCTTCTTAGAGACTGCTGTGTCAGCCTCAATAACCATTACAATGCACAGTGCAAGGGAACACAAAGCAGCCTAACTGAGAGACTTCAGCTAAAAAGGGATCTGATGGCATCAACTGGAGCCTTTGGCCAAAGGGGCTATTAGAAGGATTGTGTGTGATGGCAGTTGGGGTCATTCCACTGTCCCCCTCCTGAGCAGCCATGACTCAGCTCCCTCGCTTACAGTCTCCACTGACCACAGCTCTCTGGAGAACTGTTCCAATCTGTAAGGGGGTAACTATTCTGCCACCCGTGTCTCCAGGGGTTCCAAGTCACAGAAATTGTATTAAGACTTGCCCTAGTATCTAACCAGGGATGTTCCATCAGCTGTGTTATCTAATGTCAGTATCACGCAAGAACAGCAAAGCTTGGTTAAAAGAATTTGTATCTATTTAAAAATTTAGATTGGTTACAAGACAAAATTGATTCAAGTGTGCATGTCCAACAAAAGAATTCAAAAGTAACAATTCACTAGAAATCCCCTAACATCTCACCCTCCATACTAGTCCATGTTACACAGCTAGATGTTTTTAGCTGGGCCATTTCAAGTACAAATGTATTGTTCATTCAAGTGAAACCACAATACATGTGTGTTACATATGTGTCGTTATCATAAAACCTGTAATTTTGTAAAAACAAATGTGACCGCGGCACGGTGGGGAGCTACGTCAGACACGGACCAGGCTGGGCCAAGCTGAAAAAGAAATGTGCAGCTCCCAAGGCCCAGGGAAGAACATGAACGTGTGGCCGGCCAGCCCCGCCCCCATGCTGCACCCAGCACCCGCCATGATGGATAGCCATGGCAGCCATCCAATGTGGCTGGTCGTGGTAATAGCCCCAGTGTGGTCTGCTTAGGCCTGGTTGGGCAGGCCTTAGCCAGGGATGTGGCTTCTGAGGTTTTCCGAGGTCAGAGCCTGGGCTAGCTGCCAACACAGCCCAGGGCAATCCCAGTCCAACATCTGGTGGCGTCTGCACAGACATGCATGTGAGATGCAGGCCATAATGGGCCACTGTCACATCTGTTTGTACACACTGTGTAAAAGAAGAAGGGATTAGTTTGATTGGGAAATCCAAGGGAGAATCCTTGGTTTTGCCAGATCCCCCTGTGGGTATTATGTGCAGGTGGTGAAGGACCACACCATTCAGCTTGGATGAGCTTGAACACTGTACAGGGGCTTAGTCAGAAGCATGTCTGTGAGTTTCTGCTTGGTTAAAGGGTACCAGGCTGTGTTTGTGGTTTATCATTATTAATTATATTAATTATTATTTTTGTTGTTGTTGTTTTGTTTATATGGCACTAGCAATGTGCCTGGTGCTGTACAGTCATAAGAGAGCAGAATCAAAGCAGAGCAACAAAGATGATAAAGGATCTCGAAAGCAAGTCTTAGGAGGAAAAGTTGAAGGAACAGAATATGTTTAGCCTAGCAAAGAAAAGATTAAGAGGAGACATGATAGCAGTCTTCAAATATCTAAAAGTCTGCCACCAAGAAGATGGTAAGGAACTGTTCTGCATTGCCACAGAATGACTAGAAATAATGGTCTCAAGTTGCAGGAAGATAGATTTCAGCTAAATATCGGGAAAACTTCCTAACAGTAAGAGCTGTTGCCTAGGGAGGCTGTAGGTTTTCAAAAAGAGGCTGGACAACCATCTGTTGTCGATTTTCTAGCTGTAGTCATCCTCCATCCAAACAGGGGGTTGGACTAGACCCTCAAGGACCTCTACAAGACATGTCCCTGCCCCAAGGGACTTATAATCTAGAATGGCTGGCTCCTCTGTTACTTCAGCTTTTGGTGAACCAATCAACACAGCACTGGGCAGTGAGCGCATTCAGTTTACCCCCCTGTTGTGTCTCCTGTCCATGTATGTTCAGCAAGCCAAGTCCCCCTTTTCTTCTCTTGTGTGTTGATTTGGCATCTTTCTAGGATGCAGGCACAGAAAGGGCTCAGCCAACAGCTAGGAAAGAAGAGAGCCAGCACACTTGTAATGCCTTCCCCTGGAAGCCCTCAGGCACCTAGGAACAATGCCTCAGCCTGCCTGAGACATCACTCTCATTCCTAATCCAGAGCCTCAAATGGAGTGGAGGCACTGAGGGGGGGCTGCTCTGAGAATGAGAACACAAGTGTCTCACCTTGTCCTTCATGCCTCAGAGACACTGCTTGCTGCCAAACATCCTGCTAAGGGAGCCTGGAATTCACTCTGGCATGTGCAGGCCTTGACAGATGCTCATCTAGTCTTTTGTGGATTATTACACTTACACACTACACAGGTACCACTACAATAATGCAAACATGCTCACACTTGATGCTGTACACAGTCATGCAGTGATGAAGGCCTACACACGCTCTGTGCTGATTGAAAGACAGGAAGGGCCAAGGGGATTCAGGCCTTTGACATGAAAGAGACAGGCTTCTGTGAGCATCACTGGAATGGGCATTCTTTTAGGAGGATCCAATTTCTGTCTGAATGTCCCAGAGAGGCCACCATTGAGGTTTTTCCTGATTGGGCAATTTCAAATGAATTTTCATGGATGGTATATGAGATCTGTTAAATTTGGAAATTTTCTGCAGGAAAAGCTCGAATTTAATTAAACTTTCCATTGGAAAAAATATTCCACCCCCCCCAAGTTTTTTTGTCAACGTCTCACCAAAATGAATATTCCATTTCAATATTTAAGTTTGTTGATGTCTCATTTGAATTTAACACTTAGGCTGTGTTCTCACCTGCGGTGGCGGTGGCAGCAGCGGGAGGGGTGAGGGAAGACGCGGCAGCGCAGAGGAGACGGTCGACGGGAAAAGAGCCGGTGCAAACAGGGATCTGCCGCGGCTTCTCTCACGCATGTCAGGGCACAAAATCCCAGGCTCAGAAGAACCCAGCTGCTTTGGGTCCAGTGTAGTCATAAGTTGAACAGGTTGGGATTGGGCCAAACATTTTAGCCCAAGCATAGATCTGCTTTACTGTACTCCACAGCAGACTACATCTCCCATGGTGCAGCTCTGTGGGTGACTCCCAACATGCCCTACAGCTGTCTAGCCTCAGGAGACACCATGGTGCACCATGGAGGTGCAGTGTCGCAAGGCTCATAAGAAAGGATAGAATCAGTGACCAGAAACTAATACCAGATTTGAATGCCCAACCCCAATGTAATACTTGAGATGGGGCTGGCAAACTGAAATGAAATGAAACATTTCGGAAATGGTGAAACATCTTGAAATTTTATATTCTGTGATAAACCCTGATATTTTTAACCTTTCCTTCCAAATGAGGATGAAGGCAAACTGCACTATACTGTATTAGAATTTCCTTCAGGATGGAAATTCCATGCCTTGAGCAGCTCTAGTTGAGTTATTCGTTTCCTCTGCACCTCCACCTTCTTTGGTGCTCGGTAGTAAGTGAGAAGAGAAGCAGGCATCCAACATAGCCCATATGAAAAGTAATTATCACATCATGCCACCAAACAGTTTCTAAGAGAAGGGACCTTTAGGAGAAGTTCCTTATACGAGCACTGGAAGGATCAGTTCTATCCAGGAAGATCTTGGAAGTACAGCTGGAGTTGATGTTTTATAAAGGAAAACCTCCATCCTGGCAAATCTTCCAGGTATCAAAATAAGGATCAGAGTCCCCAAAGTAGCCAATACAGTAGCTTCCACAGAGTCGCCTATGGCCAGGTCTTTAGAAGAACTCCACCTGTTGAATAGCAGGGAGCTGAACTCTCTTGAAAACCTGAGTGTAAATTGGCTACGAGATCCAGTAATGTGTCCTATAAAGGGTTACCACAGAATTGTAGGCAGAGGACCCAAGCACAGCTGAAGTCTAGCCTAGTGTACCAGCTATTAGAATGTAAACCAACAGTGGAACTCTGCTAATAAAACTGAATTAACTCTAAACCTCTCTGTCTGGAGCTACCGCAAAGGACGGCTCTGGCTACCTATAGTAGGGAATGATATCATTCACCCACCCACGTGTGTGCATGCAGTGCACACATACACACACGTTTGGAGGCTAATACGTTTACCAGAAGCACTCGAACAGTCTGCTCCAGACCCTTAGTGGCCGATGTGCTAGAATAATCTGCAGTGCTGGGATTCCTAGCTTGCATATTATTAGAAATAGGGAATGCTTCCCAATTGCCTTGTAGTAATTATGAATTTACATAAGATGTGAAAGGGCTCAGTGATTGATTTATTTATTAATTATTATTATTATTATATTATTATTAACAATGCTAGCAATGTGCCTGGTGCCAAAGTTGTGATTTTTTTATTTATTTATTTATTTAGTACCAGCAATGTGTCTGGTGCTGAACAATAATTAAATAGAGACAGGGCTTACAATCTAGGATGGATGAAAGAGGGTATACAAGAGGGGAGGAAAACAGAGAAAGACAGGGATACATTCATGAAGTTGAAAAATCACACATACATATACCCGGCTTAATTAGAGGAGAGAAGGGGACCTTGACTGAGAGGATGGCAGAATATTCTCTCTGGTCAATCAATAGACCTAATAGTCCTCAAAAGCCTCAACTTAGCTTTCAGACTCAGTCTGCCACCTCTATTCTCCTATCCTAAGTCTATAAAGTAGTGCTGAAGAACTAGGACTGTCAATACCATTCATTCTTATCCTATCTAGTGATTATGCTGTTCTGATTCATACACTGTAAGTCTCCAATTCTGTCTATAATAAGCTATTATTAGCTAAAGATTCCCAAAGTATCATGTAGTAGCGATTTTCACTGATTATATGTACACTGTGGTGCATATAAGTGCATTCCTCACCTTGTAATTCTCACTGAGTGCATTCTCACCTGTGCTACATGGGACATGCTGAATAGAAGCAGCCATATCCTTAATATACTGTAGATACTCTGCTTTGCAGAACTGCACAAGGAAGCCAGCTCAGACCTATTAGTTTGGTTGATAATGGGGGTCTGCGATTGAGCAACGTTTCTTCACACCTTCAGGGTCCTTGCTAACTCAGTCAGAAACTTGTGTAGTCAGAAACCTCTCTCTCTCTCTCTCTCTCTCCTTAGAGTTTTAATAGGTTCTGTTAATGGGTTCTTAAGCCAAGCTTTGAATATCCCATCACTGAACCTCTGCAGACAGCATGGCAAATTGGTTTCCATGCCTGAGATGCTGGCCTTCGGAGAGCCGGGTGATGTGTTGTGAAGAGTGAGGAAATGGGTCAGACAGGCTGTAGCTTGGAAGTATCCACAGATTGTGGCTTCCTGTGACAGGGAAGAGGAAGATGGGAAAGAGACACTAATTAAGTTACCCTGCTGAACTTTCAGTCCCTGTGAGTATTAGGCAATGCATTTACAGAGAGGCCTTTGCTCACGGCTTTGTGTAGCTCTAAAAAATATAAACAGAACTGGTGTCAGGCTTTTCAGTACCTTAGGCACAAACTTTTTTAAATGCTGTAGTTGTGTGTGTAATAATTGTAAACATTTGCCGTCTTATTCAGTGGTGTAACAAGGTGGGGGAGGCAGGGGGAAGATTTCTGACTGGATTTCCCAAGGTCTTCAAAAAAACCTTCCTCCCATTTGTGGCTCGCCTGCCCTCCTTCTTCCCCCCACATCCCAGTTCACACAGCGCAACCTGGAGCCAGAGGTAGCAGTGACAGCAGTAAGGGGGGGGGGGGAGGAGACAAGAGCCAGGGGTATAGGTGACTTGTGGGGGGATATAGGGGCACGTGCCCCCTGATTTTCAGAAGCCTTATAGAACCTCTACCCAGCCCGCACTCCTGTGCCTCCGCCCCCCAACACACTATTATTGACAGTTACCAGTCACTTATGGCCCGGGGAGGGGAAGAGACTCCCAGGCAGGCAGCAGAAAGTATCTAGAAGCAGGAGAGAGCTAGTGAGCACTGTAAGTGTCGTGTGGGTTTGGGGCATACAGTGATCAGGTTGTTGGGCCTCTGGTGTTTGAAGCCTTCCCTGACTCAGAACCCTTGTTATCCCCTTGCACGTGTTCTTGCATGCAGCAGCAAAGAAGAGAAAGAGGGACTATGGAATAGGATTTTATGATGGGTGCTTTTAGATGGATGCCAGCTCTGAGGGGACCATCCCTGGGTCTGCTCTGGCCACAGTGGGTTTACATGGAGGCAGCAGCCGCCGCTACAGTCCACCATCCATCTGCACATGCCCCCTCCCCTGCACCATAGAGCCACAGGTGGACTGGCTGCCGCGCAGGTCAGCCCTTGGCTGGGAGTGGAGCTGTGGTGGCTGTCTGTCCTTTAAATCGGCCACTGGTCCACCCCTGGCCAGTGCTCTGGGTTTGAGCGTCCTGCGCCACTTGTAGTGCTCCTGGATGTTCCGGAGCACCGCGAGTGGAGTTGGCCGGGAGCAGGCGGCACCTGCTCCACTTCTGCTCTGCCTCTCTCGTGGGTGGCTCGCCTTTACATGGACGGCCCCAGGGCCGCCATCTGTCGCGGATGCTGTAGCTGCTAGGGGTGTGCACCTGGGCACCATGTCATTTTTCATTACTGTTTTCATTATTCAAATGTGTCATTTTTGGTGTTGTTAATAACTAAATTTTATTAATGATGTTATTTAACGATGTTATTTAACAATGTTAAATGTTAATAACGAAATGTCATTTTTGTTAATAACGAAATGTCATTTTTCGTTATTGTTGTAGTTATCAGTACCGATTTCAAATTAAGATTTTGTTTTTGGTATAGATTTTGGTATTGGTATACACATGTATGCATGTATATATATATATCACACAAAATCTAAGCTAAAACACCTATGTATAATACAAAATATTCCTATCCTATAATCCTTATATAATAAAACAGTCTAGTATCTAATATCTATATAATATATGGACAGGGGGAGACAGACAGGGGAAGGGAAAAGGAAAACTCAGAAGTATATCCACTATCTCTATTCTATATCATCTAATATATATATCTAAACTATACTACCTATATCTGTCTATCTCTATATATGTGTACAGGGGGAGACAGGCAGGGGAAGGAAAAAGGTAAAATGTAAGGGTAAAGAATAAGGATTGGAAAGGTAAGGTGGTAGGGATATATATGGGAGGATTTTTAGTGCAATCACCAGCAGATTATACAAATGCACCCTGACAGAGCAATAGCTAATACAGAACCAGAGTCAAGCATCCCAGTTCTGCAGTATAAAGGGTTGCAGTGCCCTCCCCCAGAGCTCCCCTGATTGGTTCTGGGAGGCAGGAGGCATTGAGCAATCACAGGGTGCCATTCAACTGCCTGGGACCTGCTTGCGCTGCTCATTGGCCAGCGATTACATCCACCAGGTCCTTCCCCTCCCATCACAGGCCCAGTTCAAGAGTTCAACACTGTTTCGAGCTCCGAAATGTCTGTTCCCTCCTCCCCTCGCCACATTTCCCTCCAAAAAACACTTGCCAGGCTGTTAGGCAACAATGAAATCAATAACAATTTTTGTTATCGTTATTGATTTCATTATTTTTTTTGTCGATTGCGTTATTGCAATAACGATAACAAAAACGACAAATTTCATTTTCATTATTGATATAACAAAAACAACACACACACCCCTAGTAGCTGCGGATTTACTGCATTAAGCAGGGGGTTGGACTAGGTGTCCTCTGATGTACCTTTCAACTCTATGCTTCTGTTAATAGGACCATGGCATGCATGGGCTCCTTGTGGAACATACAACTCACAAGCACGGCTCTGTCATCCTTAGGGCATCAGACAGTCTGCCAGACATTACAGCCACTGGGGTAGGAGGCTCTCGCCATGACTCAGCAGCTTCCTAATTTTTCTCCTTAGCGTTCATAGCTGTGGAATTGCGCTAGGAGGCTCCCAGGCAGATAACTCAGTGGGGTTTGACGTGATGCTGCTTGGGAGGCTTTTCCCATGGATTGCATCAGTACATAGTCAGTCCGTATCTGTGACAGGTTTATGCTGTTATCCAGCCCACAAGAGACTTATGTGACCAGGTGGACTATAAATCTGTTCTTTTAATATATTTACTCTCAGGCTACTCATTCCTCTGCCTTGCTGTCTCATCCCTTTCCTCTCTCCTTCACCCCATATTCCCTTTTTTCTCTGCCTCCTTTTCCTTGATTCCCTTTGTTTCCCCTCTTTCCCCCCCACTCTCCTCTACTCAGACAGCCCCCTTGAAGTCTCATTATCTTTCCATTTCTTTCATCCTGCCATAGGGCACACAGATAGCCTTGTCTCTTCCTCTTTCTCTTCCTCCTCACAGAGACACACTAATGAGCAGAAGAGGAATATCTGAAGCTGGGGGGGAAACACATTAAATCCTGCTTTTTACCTAACATTTCTGGTACCTTTTGCCTTCCCCACTTTCTCTTTAATTAAAGGCAGTGTTTTTTCTATATTGTTTTTCTTCAGCTTTGACTAAGGGTGTTTTAGATGAGATGCTACCCCACATGGCCACCCAGGAGCTACGGAGCCTACCGCCTGTTTGAAGGTGGAGCAGGGGGATGTGCACTCCCGGGAGCCACAGAGCACCCACTCATGGCCATGCGTAGAGCACTGTCAGGAAATCCAGAGTGCTTCATGCTGGGGAAGCCAAATAGCTGTGACCACCAAGTGGCCACGGAACCCCAACAGGCACGCCAACAGACAGGTCTGCCGCTCATAGGTACTGTGGGTGGGGGACACGGCCTTTGCAAGTCAGAGGAACTGTCCGGGAGTGCTGGGGAGCTCGGGTCCCCCAGAGCTCACGCCAGGGATATGTCCGTTGCAAAGGCCAGCCTGGTGCGCTCTTTCTCCATGGTTGGTGGCAGAGGAGTGCATGGCAGCTTGCCTCCATGGTCACGGTAGCCATGCTGGGAGCCACCTGTTTGAATCGCTCCCACGCACTCCACCTGAGTGGGTGCTCCGCGGCAGTGCCACCCCTCGGTCATAGACCCCACCCCCCATCACCTTGCTCATTTAAAAAACACCCTAAGAAAAAGGTGCAGTGTGGCAGGTGAGATTAGAGTGTAGGAGAAATGAGGGATGAGGGTGGGAGAAGTGGTGGATGGGGAGAAGAAAGCATAACAAACCTTTGCAAATTCAAGTATGTGAAATGCTAAGATTTACATTGCAAGTACTTTGTAAAAAGTATTATTTGTTTAAAATTGCTGGAAAGTAAGCTGGGCTGAATTTGGGGTCCCCGGAGAACACAGTCCAGACCAGTGTCTCATTGGGACTCTTTCCTTCTCACAGGACTCTAGGGACATGAGCTCATTTTCCCTTTATTATACCTGAGTTTCCATCTGGAAAGAGGCTTAGAATGATTCCCAGTGAGACATTTCTACATTTAGCTCATCAGAAAAATAGATCTATATACCTATATTTTTTTCAGGGCATGTGTCTTCATGCACAGCATAATGGTGCATTGCTACATGCACATATAATTTGTCTGAGGGTTCATTTGCCCCTCTTGATTTGTCTCCGTCTGGTGGTGATATGAGCCACACAGAGGTTAACGAATCTTGGCTTGCCTGAACTTAAGAACGTAAGAGGATAAGAAGTGCAATGCTGAATCAGACCAATAGTCCATCTTGCCCAGCATCCTGTCTCTGGCAGTGGCCAGCTTTGGTTGCTTTAGAGAAGTGCACAATAGATCATCACAGGATCTGTTTCCTGCTATTCACTCCCAGCCTCTGAAAATCAGAGGTCTCATCCCCTGACCAGCTTCGCCATCCAGCTCTTAATAGCTCATGGATTAAAAGACTCATGCTTTAAGATCAAATTGCTGGTGTGCCCTCCAAGAATCAGGTAGTCATTTACGGGCACCTCCCCAAATGCTGCAGGAAAAAGAAACAAGCACACAAAAGAATTATCCACCAAGATACATATGTGCAAACCTTCCACATATGTGTACCAGGGGCATAGCTACCATTGGACAAACAGGGACATTTGTCCTGGGGCCTATACTGACTGGGGGCCCAATATCCAAGGTAGCTACGCCACTTCCCCCCCCCCTTTCTTTTTTTAAATTGCCACCTGAACTGGATGGGTGCCGTCCCAGCTGCTGCATGGGGCCCCTTCCTCCTCCCTGCCTGTGGTTCCAACATTGTGTGGGCAGGGAGGGGGAGGGGCCCCATGCAGCAGTCTGTGTCAGACCAGGTCACACTCACAAGCCTCGCAGTTCAGCTCACCCCCCTGGAACCACGCCGCGGAGGAGGAGTCCTCCCCACCAGTCCAGACCTTGTCTGGGCAGGGCTGGCTTGAGGGCGGCCCAGCCTGAGCAGGAAGGTGCCCAGTGGCAGTTCCACTGAGTGGAACCGCCACCGGGCACGTTCCCACTCCAACGCTCTTTGCATCGAGCCGGCCCAGCCTGCCCTGGCCAGCCCCCAGCCTCTTGTCCCTGGGCCCATCCCAAGCTAGCTACACCCCTGATATGTACACTCTTTCTCTGAACTAAAGCACCAATGCAATGTTAACATTAATAACGGAAATTACAAATCATCAGGAAATGCAAAAGTTAAGTTTCCTCCAGCAAAATGAACACAGCCACATTGCACATCACTGGGCTTAAAAAGGGACTGGATAGGTTCATCAGTGGTTCTTAATCAAGTTGGTCAAGGAGATGAAACCTCTGGAAGCTGGGAATGAATGGCAGGGGATTGATCACTCCATACATGCTGTGTTCTTGTCATTTCCTTTGAAATATCCAGAACTGCCCACTGTCAGAGACAGGATGCTGGGCTGGATGGACCATTGGTCTGACCCAGTCTGGCATGTCTTACGTTGCACATGCTTTGTTTCCTGAAATTAGTTTTACATAGGATGTTTTCAGACGTGACGAGATCACAGTGAACCATGCTGAATACCTACATGTGGTCACTGTGCCCTGCACGTCTGTTTGGCGGCCGCCAGATGTTCGCCACACTGAATACCCACATGGGGTCTATTTCAACCACGCTTCCCGGGCTACCGGTGCGAAAATCGGCTGAAGCGTGGTGAAAGTGATTCCAGGCGGGCATAAAAAAAAAGTAATGTCTGGTTGGCTATCACGGCCCGGAATCCCCGGCGGGATTCCGGGCTGTGGTGAACTCGGCCAGATGCTGCGGCAGCATTGGCCTCGCCGGCCGCCCATCTCCCCAGAGGGCGGGCGGCGAGGCAGCGTGGAGGGGGCGGGGCCGTGCGGCCATACGTTGCACCACGCGGCCCTGCCCCCTCCCTGATTCCCCGCCGGGATGCCCAGCACGTCTGTTTGCCGTGCCTGGGTGGTCCCGGCGGGGAATCTCTGGGTTGTTTTCGGGACGGGGCGAAGCCTCCCCGTCACGTCTGTAAACACCCTCAGTTTCCTGAAATTTAGTTTTACATAGGGTATTTTCAGACGTTATGAGATCACGCTCAACCACAGTGAACCACGGTCAATCCCGCGGCGGGGCCAAAGCACCCTGAATGTCTGTTCAGCGGCCGCCAGATGTTCACCACAGTCAATACCCACATGGGGTCAAAATCAACCACGCTTCCAGAGCTTCCTGCCGGACCATCTCCGAAAGCGTGGTCAAAGAGATTCCCGACGGGAACCAATAAAAAGTAACGTCTGGCCGGCAACCACTGGCCGGAATCAAAGGAAATGATTCCCAGCCGGGGACAAAGCATGCAGCGTCACTGCCAGGCAACCAGCAACAACATAGGCATTGGAGGGAGATTTAAAGGGCACACAGCAGCAGGGGGACGGGGCGGGATGGAGTAAGGTGGAAGGGAGAGGCAAGCGGAGGGCGAGAGAGCAAGGGATGAGGAGGAGGTGGAGGAGGCACCGGTAGAGGCTACCTATATGCATCTCGACTGTCTGCGGGAGCCTTATCTTTTGCAGTTCCAAACTTTGGGTATTTTTAATTGCATCATTTTTTTTATCAGATTAGCAAAGGTTTTTTGCATTTTGACTCTCTGGCTGAATTGTGTTGTTGTTTGTTTCCAGATAAATGAGCATAATGAAATTGCCTGGATTTATCCCAGCTCTCATCTTTTGGACGTAAATAGGTTTATAAAGGAACTATTATTGTGAATCAGGCCAGCAGCTAGATAGTTCAGTATCCTGCCTCCAGTAGTTGTGAGGAAAGGACAAGGAAGTGAGTACTAGGTGTCCCGCTGGGATACTGCAGATCTCCTCTTTGCAATGGGATAAAGTTCCATCTCCAACTAAGATGGGTCACCAAACTGGGCCTTCAATTCCTCATTGACAGATGCTCGAATGATTGTTTCTCATCCTAGGCATCAGTACATGGTAATTTTGAGCAAAGGGGAGAAACAGTTTTGTGGCTGATGGATATGTTCTTTAAAAGGTTACCTGAATAAAACATTAGAATCACACACAAAGAAAATTCAAAACGGGTTTTGTCTAAAGTGTAGCAACAAGGTACCATGTCTTTCTTTAAATGTATGGATAAGCACTGAGTGCAGAGTGGATATTTCTCATTCAAAATTAATGGCACATTCATTTGCACATGCAGTGGCTGCCTCTGCAAAACTCCCATTTGTAAGCTCAAACTGGCATTTCCATGGGCATATCGGGAAACTGGGTACCTAACTACTTGGGTACTTACCTGATGTGTGCATGGAAAAGTTGGGATTATTTTGCATAAATGTATGGTTTTGATAGTTCAGCGGGTGCATGTTTAATTAGTATCCTCTGGAGAAATTACAGTACAACAGCCTGCGGTCAGACAGCTCCCTCCCACCTCCCATCACCCATCTTCCTGTAAAATAGTTGAATTGGTGCCGTCTGTTATACCAGTTTCTGTCTTATTGCATGGCATTAGAACCCCTGAAAAATTAGATGCCTGTGGCCTTCGTGCCTTGCTCTGTGCTCAGCAGCAGACTATAGAGAGTTAACCTTCTTCCCCCGCACCCACCAACACCCCTTCAAAGAGAAAATTAGATCAAAGTTTGATCATTTCCTTGCGTTTGAGAGTAACACATGCCAGGATTAATAGGTCTCAGTTTTTCAGAAATATTAAAATTTGGTCTCTATTGTCAGAACAATAAATCTTTTACCCTGCAAGCTTGTTCTGCTCTGGGAATGACAAAGCGATTACTGACCCCAATTACACAATTAAATCTTTGAAATAATACTGTTTGATATTAAACAATTACATTTCTCATATGAAAATATCACCAGTCTCTTGCCAGCCAAGAGATTATTAATAATGCATCTACACAGATCCTATTGTCTGTTAATAATGAATGTCTACAAAACCTTATAGGATGTTAATACTGCATGCACCCACAAAGCCTTATAGGATGCTAATGTTTCCCCCCCATGGCCTTACGAGATAATAATTGTGAATTCAGAAATAAAAGCAGATATTTCCTCTCTAAGATTCCAAAACAACATTTGGTATAGGCAACCGTTTACGTGACAGATACTGAAGCCCTTGGAGAAAGTTCAAAGAAGAGCAACATGATCAGGGTGAGGAAGGGACTGATTGGAGACACAGTTAAAAGCTAAAGTTACGGTATAGCTTGGATAAGCAATGCCTAAAATTTGGGGATTATTATAATCTACAATAGTTGATTATTGCCGGGAGCTAACACATGACCCTTTGCAAGAACCACTGGGAGACAACTCATCTGGGACACCTTACCCTATGAGAGCTAGTGTAGTATAGTGAATACGATATTAGATTTGATCCTGGGAGTATAACCCATAAACCACCCAGAATATTTAATCCATTATGAGGGTTAGTGTAGTCTAACATATAAGGTCTTGGGAGACTAGTATTCAGATTCAATTTAAGCCATGAATTCTCTGTATAACTGTCATAAATATCCCACCCGGCCACTCTAGGATTTAAAGAGATGCCCAAAGAGAAAAAAAAGGTCAGTCTGTGCCTGGCTATATGCCTAGGGAAGGAACTCTGACAGGTGGCTGCTGAGGACCACTGACCATAGTCCTGAAACTCTCCTTTAGAAATTATAGGAGTTGTGAGATTTAGTCTAACAGAGGAATTCCCTTCTGCAGGGTACTGAAGAAGCAAACCACTGGAAGGAGCTTATTTAAACTGCCAGAGGCTGTTGTATGGCAGAGCTGAGATTAGTCAGGGACAGGGTTGTCAGAGGGCTGTTTCTGAGTGTTAGAGAGCGGCAAGGAAGACCCAGAATCTTGGGGAAGCTGTCTCCAGCCCTGAGCCAGACCCAGTAGCCTGGATGGACATAAGAAGTGCCATACTGAGTCAGACCAATGGTCCATTAAGCCCAGCATCCTGTCCTCCAGCAATGGCCAATCTCGATCTCATGGGAGAAGAACCAACAGTCACAATGGGCAATCCATTCCCTGTTGTTCACTCCCAGCTTCCGACAGGACCGACAGTAAGAAGTTAATCCCGTAAGCTACTTGGTTAATAGCCATTAATGGATCTACTCTCCAAGAACTTATCAATTCCTTTTTTAAACTCAGCTATACTACTGGCCTTGAAAACGTCCTCTGGCAACGAATTCCATAAGTTAATTATGTGTTGCGTGAAAAAGTATTGCCTTTTATTTGTTTTAAATCTGACAGCAGCTAGTTTCATGGAATGTCCCCTAGTTCTAGTACTATTTGAGAAATAACCATTCCCTATCTATTCGTTCCATACCACTCAAGATTTTATAAACCTCTATCATGTCCCCTCTCAGTCTTCTCTTCTCTAAACTGAAGAGACCCAGCTTGTCAAGCCTCTCTTTGTACGGAAACCGCTCCATACCCTTTATCATTCTCATTGCTCTTCTCTGTATTATTATTTATTATTATTATTATTAACAAACATTTATATAGCGCCAGCAGTGTACCTGGCACTTTACAAAGTAATAAAATAGACACGGTCCCTGCCCCTAGGGCTTACAATCTGAG
>QEPC01005447.1:2890312-2916849 GCA_003113815.1 Sphenodon punctatus
AGGGTGAAAACAGACATGACGCTAACCACCCTTTAACCACCCTTGGTGGTCATTTATGCATGTTTCAGGGCTGCATAGGGCACCAATACAGCCCTGCAACATGCATAAATAACCACCAAAGGTGGTTAAAGGGTGGTTAGCGTCATGTCTGTTTTCACCCCATGTATACTTGATATTATACACCAGGAGGCCTATGACTGTGTATGGAATATGTGTATGTAAATGGAGGAAGAACTGTATGTACTTGGATAAACCTGAAGGAGACTGTGATTATAGATAGGGCTAAGATTTAGTCATGGTAGTGATGGGAGGCACGTTTTTAGTTCATTTCCCCCTTCATCATGACTTTTACGGCTTTTTCGTGACTTTTGCCTAAAAAAAAAACACCAGAAGAGCTGCCTCCGACTTACTGCAGAGAAGTGCTGCTGAGAAGAGCGGCATGGAGACTGCAGTCAGCACCAGCTGCCGCACTGACGTGTTGCTCCAAACCCCTCCCCTTCTGAGCGCGGTGCGGCTAGAGGCAGAGGGCAGGGTCAGAGCTAGAAAAGGCATCCTGGAGGAGATGACAACATTTCCTCTGCCTTTCCTCACCCCTTGCTCTAGCTTTCTTCCTGGAGAGAACGGGTTCCCTTTTCCCCCTGCCTGGGCTTTCATTCACAGAGAGATAGGGGAAAGGGATGTGGGTTCCCTTTCCTTCTTCCTGGGACTTTCATTCACACAGAATCTTATCCCTAATTATAGCCATTAAAAGACAATAAACAGATGCCCTCTTGTAAGTACCTGGTAAGCTAAATCCACCAGAGACATTAAAGGAACGGATTCTGGGCAAATTCCAACCCAAGGGGGTCTGATCCTGCAAAGATGTACTCCTGGGGAAACATGCCCTGTTACAACATTCTTGCAGGATCAGTTCCAAACACACCAACCCAGGTAGTCTTAATGTTAACAACCCGTTTATTTCACTTGTAGTCATCTACATTATGCATGAGCCCCTTCTCAGGCTCAAAATACACCTGCATACCTCTACCAAGCCCCATCCCCTCCTGGGCTCCTAGCACTCCTTGTATTCTCAAAGTCCCAGAAGTTTCAGGACCTGAGCCAGTTCCAAGGCTGTAGCCTGTTTCCTTGTGCTCCTTACTTTTCAGCAGCTCACAGCAGACAAACTCAGCTTCTAGTCTTCCCCTCATATACTCTTCAAAAGGGTGGGTTCAAAGCGATGAGTGGGCTGGCCTTAAAGGGACCATGGCCTGACTCATCACAGTGGCCTTGGGAAAGTCACTTCTCAGCTTCAGTTTCCCATCTGTAAAATGGGAATAATAATGGCTTACCTCACAGGGTTGTTATTTAGCTATTTTTATTTATCTTAAAATTTATATGCCGCCCCCTCCTGCCTCAGGCATCTTGGGGCGGCTCACAACATTTTAAAAACATTTTAAAATGTTAAAATAAACAATAATAATTACAATTTAAAAAACCAATATAAAACCCCATCCCCCCCCTACCGTAACCCACCCCACCCATACATTGCCTGTGGAAAGAGGGGCGGCCGGCAGCCAAGTGGATCTCTGATGGGAGGGAGTTCCACAGCCACAACACAGCCACGGAGAATGCCCTCCTCATAGTGGACACCTGGGAAACCCGGGGGAGCTCGAGGAGGGCGCCCCCAGCCGACCACAGGGGTCATTCCAGGACCTGGAGGGTGAGGCAGTCCTGCAGACAGGCAGGGCCTAAGCCATTCAGGGCATTAAAGGTCAGCACCAACACCTTGAATTGGGCCCGGAAATATACCGGCAGCCAGTGCAGAGAGCGAAGCACCGGTGTAATATGCTCGCGTCAGCCCGTCCCCATAAAGAGACGGGCCGCCGCATTCTGCACCAGCTGCAGCTTCCGAACCAGCACCAAGGGTAGCCCCACGTAGAGCACGTTACAGTAATCCAGTCTCGAGGTAATAAAAGCATGGATGACTGTGGCCAGATCCAAGTCCGATACATATGGCCTAAGCTGACACACCAGATGTAACTGGCGAAATGCTCCCTTCACCACAGCCAAGTTATGAGTGTGAATTACTATTATTCTTTATATAGCATTAGCAGTGTGACTGGTGCTGAACACTGAACAGTCATGATTAGCGACAGGTTCCTGCTCCAAAAGATTTACTAATTAGGATAGAAAAGGATTATAATACCTTTTGAACACTGGAAATGCTATATAAATGATAAATAATAATAACATTCAAATCAATTGGGGATTTTCAACTGACCCCAATGGGACTTGTTTGGACAGGCAAAGGAGGGAAGATGCTTACAGGGGTCAAAGGAGCCTACAAGCCCATCAAGGAAAAACAACAACAACAACAGACTAAATTGTGCATTTTTGAGTTAAGAACATAAAAACATAAGTAGTGTTATACTGGGTCAGACCAATGGTCCATCAAGCCCAACACTTGTCTCTGACAGTGCAGTGGCCAATCCCAGTCACTTGGAAGAAGTACCCAACAGGTCACAACGGAGCAATCCATTCCCTGTTGTTCACTCCCTGCTCCCAACAGTAAAAGGTTACATTCCTCAAAGCTACCTGGCTAATAGCCACTAATGGACCTATCCTCCAGAAACTTGTCCAACCCATAAGAATGTCAGGGCATAGCTAACAAAAATGCAATGACTCAATTTCCGGGCAAAGGCAAACTGGATTAATCAGGTCCCTCACCACCTGGAACAGCTCCGCTGGATGAGACTTTGCAGATGCTATGGTAGCAGAGAAGAAAGCTTTCTTCGCCACCATCAGAGACATGGCATAGTCCTTTAAAAATTATCTATGTCACAATCAGTTGGCTTCAGCACGAGTTGAGCCCCACCTGCAGTCTAACCACCTACCCTCCTGCTTCAACTGCCTCGGGTCCTCCATATACCAGGGGGACCTATGCTGCCACAGCGGTGGTAGTGAACACTTGGGTGCAACTGTATCAATGGCCATGGTCAATGTCATTCCATAAAGCGACATGGTCATTGACAGAGTAGCTGTCAAGGTTTGGTTGGTAAACACACACACACCAGAGAGTTCTGGAAACTAATTGGATCCATTACTCTCCGAGGGTGGACCATCCTAATAGGTCCACCACCCTGACGAGGGCATAGAAGGGCACAGATCTGAGTCTTCAGAAGGTAATGGTCTGACCATGACAAGGGTGTTGTAACAATACCCCCAATAATCAGAATCCCCGTTTCCAGGCTGGTGCAAAACATCAAATCCAATGTGTGTTCTGCCTCATGTGTCAGTCCAGATATTACCTGGGATAGGCCCATGGTTTTCATGGCAACCATGAACTCTTGCTCTGCCCCTAAAAGGTTGGCCTCAGCATGCATGTTGAAATAACCTGGGACAATAAGTCTGTGCAATCCCAACATCACCTCTGACACCAGCTTAGCTAGAGCAGTCTGCTGTGCAGCAGGGTGGTCAGTACACCAGCAGAATCACCAACCTATCCCTTGCCAAATCCAACACAAGGTGGACACACTCCATATAGAACGAGTCAGGCACCAGATACCTCCAAAAGGTTAAGGTGTCTTCACAGATCACAGCCACTCTGCCCCCCAGGCACTCACTTAGGCTGATCTGTCTGGCATTGCCATTCTCAAAAGGTTGGGATCTTTTCACAAACCACTATTCTATCTCCCTGTGGACGTCAAAGGGAACTCTGCATGTGTGCTCCTTTCCTATAGCCAAATGAAAACAGGTTGGGGTAATTAAATCACATTCTTGAGCGTGAGGGCACCACCTTGTAAAAATAAAATTTCAAATCAATGTAAGAACAATAAAAATCAAAGCTAAGAAAGAGTTGGAAGCAAAGCCATTGGTTCCTTTGCCCTATAGACAAACACTCCTCTCTTCCTCATTTTATTGAGTTACTGTTACACTTCCAATGCAAATTCTCAGCACAAACTCAGTCTTTTGCCTGAGGAGAGGGGAGGGAGGTGCCGCAAACAACAATTTCTCCGGGGGTGGGAATGGGGTGGGTGGGTATGGATTTTGAGCCCTGTAATCCATGAGTGGAATTGCAGCAGAAATAGCCAAATAATGTTTTAAATCCACCACACGAGTAGTTTCATGTGAACCCCTTGGCACGATTGCTGCTTGCTGCACTCCCCCTGCCCCCAGTTCTTGTGTACAAGTGGCCTTAGACTCCAGATCAAGCAGAAGAACCACCTTGCACTCTCGGTATTTGCAATGTTTCATTCAAGGCTTCATGTTTCATTCAAGGCCTCTGCCAGACTCACACAATCTTCCCCTGTTGCATTGCATGGGACTCTGTGGAGCTAGCTAGGAGATCTCCTGGTTGTTGTTGTTTTAATGGTGCTGTTGACGGTGTCTGTGATGTGGGGCATCCAGTGGAGTTGTCTACTGGGCCAAATTCAAGGTGCTGGTGTTGACCTATACAGCCCTACACAGCCTAGGTCCTACATACCTGCAGGACCGCCTATCCCCATGTTCTTGATTGGCCCCTGCAGTTGTCAGGGCCAGGCTTCTTGGAGCTCCCTCTGACAAGGTGGGTGGCCACTGATCATAGGGCTTTTTCAGTGGTCACCCCCAGGCTGTGGAACTCCCTGCCCAAGGGAGTCCAATTGGCCCAGAGCCCTGTCTCCTTCCACCATGGTTGTAAAACCTGGCTGTTCCGTCAGGCATTTGGTGAGAGAGAGAGGTGGGGTTTTATTTTCCCAGTTGTAGGTTTTTCTGAATATTAATTTGTATATATTTTATATAGATGTTTTTATTGATTTTATGGAATTGTGTTTTATATTTGTTGTTCGCTGCTCAGGGCTGCTAGAGGCAGGATAAAAATAAATAAAGTTGAGGGGGGCTCTGTTCCATCGATTCTTTTTTTTTTTTTTAAATAATTTTTTCCTTTATTTTGTATAACATTGTAAACAAACTCGTAAACATTTAACTGTGGTTACAAATCATATTTCCCTTGGTAATGTTTCTCTGGGTTCAGGTGGGCCTTTTAATTATACATAATAATCAAATAGGTATGGATTCTGAGGTGCTACGAGGTGTTTCTGTTGTGTGGCTATAGTCTGGAGCTGGGAGTGGCTTGGTGCTGTGGGACTCCAGAGTTGTGGATTGTCTGTGCTACGGGGTTCTCCTGTTTGCTGAAAACTGCATCTCTTGGTCCAATAAGGATGTGGGGTGGTGGGGAGGAAGGAGGAGGAGGCAAGACAGGCGAGAAGATGAGGGTAGGGGCCCACAAGTCCATTTCTTGGCTGTGGGCCCACTTCAACTGAGCTACACCCCTGGAAGGAAATATTAAGAAAAATATTAGAGAGAACTTCCTGACAGTGAGATCTATTAGGCAGCATACTAATCTCCCAAGGGAAATGGTGGGAATAACTTCCATGGAATAGTTAAAACTAGACTCGGTAAAATCCTAGGAAAATAGCAGAAGGAAATAATCTTGTGGTTAGCCCAAGGGAGAGGAAGTAGATGACCTAAATGATTTCCTCCATTTTGGATTTTATTAATACTGTATATACTGACAAACCTTATTAAAAGTTGATACGAGCCAACAGGCACCCAAGGGATTTTAATAATATTTGCCTTCATATTCCTGCAGCATGTTATAAAGCATAGGCTCCCATTCTATTATGTAATTGAGGCATGAGCCCTTTTTAAGTGGACTGCGTGGGTGGAGGTGGGTGTGCGCCTGTTCCCCCACCCATCGCCGCGGCGTTTACACAGATGCCCACCACCACCACACACCAGCCTGCACACCCAGCGGTTGGGGTGAGAGGGGCATCCATGTAAAAACAGCCATGGCTATGCCTCACTGAATAGGCAAATATTCTTAGCTCTGTCAGACTGTTTTTTATGGGGCTTACTGGATTGAACCTTCAATCTTTGCATATTTGTGTGACACGGTTGTCAGATACAGTGATGCCCTACATGTCAAGGCATTTGGATACCTTAGTTATAAATTGTTACACACTGCTGAAATGAGGTGCAACCATAAGTTCCTGTCATCCCAAGTGGTCATTAATGCCTGTACATCCATCTCTAGCCAAGGAATCCTTCAGAGATATGTTGATGAGAAAATTACAAAACAACAAACAAACAAATGTACCTCATGTGCAGTGCTATTTGGAGAGGTAAATGGCTCCAGATAACTTAAAACCAGGACAACGAGTAGAGAAAATAGACCCGAGATGTCTAAGCATAAGAGTGTGCCTGGTGAGACAGTAGTTGGAGGACTTTATTGCAGCTGTGTTCGCACCCTTTTTGTGTTCTCTCTTTGTGAATAACATAATGAACAAGACAACTGGCAAGAACATTCACAGGAACAGCAATTTTTATGTAAACAATAGAGAATATTGGCAGGAAGGAAAATATTCACTTGTAAAAGGAAGTGTTCTCCTTGGAAACCCATCTTTAAAGATAACTCGGAAGGTAGCAATGTGCATTGTCATTGTATCCGGGGGTCTTCCCAGGACCACATGGGGTGCTGGGGTCTCATTGGGGAATTAGCATACCTCACTGCTACACCTATTCAGTTCTCAACCAGGCTGTCTCTCACTTCTGGAATCAACACTCCATAATCGATACGGGAGTCAATTTAACAGTCTCTTTATTCTGTGCACATACAGTTCCTTCAACCCTAGGCTGCTGGCTTATCCGCCTCCACCCTGCAGGCCGAGGTCAGTCTCTCCACAGGTACAGAAACAACACTATACCATCAACCCCCCCAAAGCCCATAGTAGCCAGGCCCGTAGGTCACAATAAGCCCCTGGCTCACAATAAGCCTTCCCCAGGCAGGAGGTTCCCTCCTGGGCAGAGCCTTCCCCATTACCTGAGCCCACTCCGGTCCTTCTCTGGTTCTCCTAGCTTCAGAACCCTGGAGAATGTAGAGTGGCCAGACAGCTTCTTGGCGTCTTCAAGGGAGATGTTACCCCTTCAGCTCCCAGGCAGCAACTGCCTTCTCTCTCAGTCCTTATACAGGCAGAGTGGGCTTGGCCAGGCTTCCCCTCCTGTGTCTTAAAGGGCCAGCGTCCTACCCACTCTGTGTCAGGGTTTCTCAGCCTGTGTCCTCCTCAGGAGGATTTCTTGGCATGGGCTGGTGTCCCCACACCCATGTGCATGCACACAGCCCACTGGCTGGTGCCCTCTGCCCCCTCTTAAAGGGGCAGCAGCCACACAGGACTGCTCCCTGCTACAGTCACCTACAGTAGACAGCCACATGACACTTAACCAATATAGCTCAGATATGGATTCTTGAATATGCATAACCACCCGTTTGGAGACAAGCTAAAGACCAAGAACCATGTGCAGAGAGTACTTAGCAAACAGTTTCAAATGCCAAAGAAATTTGAGAGAATCATACGCTGCTCGTGCAAAATCATGACAAGAGAAAGAAGCAAAATTAATCAAATGAATTATTCACAATCAATTAGTCTCTCAGCTCTAATTAAAACTCTATGAGATGTTAATAATACATGCCTTTAAAAACCACAAACAGAGCCTTGGAACGAAAAAGGTTCTGCTGTGTCTGTACTCTACCCACCCCCAAAAGAAATAGAATGTATGGGGAGCTTGGGGGTGATGACATTATTTGCTTGTACTTGTTTAAGATTAAATTTTGATGTCAGCTGCTATGGCCAGAACTTCTCGTTACAGTTTTTAAAATTCCAAATTGTTGAATATGACAGAATTTTCCAGAGACAAAGTAATACAATGATATCTTTCATTGGGCCAACTACAGTTGGACCTTTCGGAGGACCAACAGAGCTTTTTGACCTCACAGGCTCCTTCATCAGACAAGTCAGGAATTAGAACTATAGACTGAGCAAAGCAGTGAGGTATATACAGTGATTGGAAACAATGGCGAGGGGGGGGGAGGGGAATAGAGGAGGTGAGAACAAGCCCCAGGAGGTCTGCAATTAAAAAGAATAGACTTTGGGCATTTTCAGACAAGACACTTTCCACCCACTATACATGTTACAAGGCACTCGTAGGGCAACACTGCAGCCCTGCAACATGTATAGTGGGTGGGTGGGTGGGTAGTGGGTGGAGAGTGTATTGTGTGAAAATGCCCAGTGTTGCCCTATGGGTGTTCTGTAACATGGACTGTTTTAAAAGGCGCTGCAGAGTGGGGGGTGCATGGGTGCACCAGTGTGTGCATGGTGGGTGGGCAGGCGGTGCACGTGACCACACATGCATCCCCACTCACTCCCCACTCATCCCCATGCAGGGAGCAACCTTCATTTCCCCCGGTTGCTCCTTGCGTGGAGATGAGTGGGGGTGAGTGGGGATGTGTGTTAGGTGGGAGTGCACATGCACCCCGACTCACCGCGTGTGTCCATGCCATGTCCTTCACATGGGCCTCTCCCACTCATGAACATGCAGATTTCTGCGTGTTCATGAGTGAAAGAGGCCCATGTAAAAAGGGCCATGTATAGTGAGTGGGAGGTGGGTGGGGAGTGTCTTGTCTGAAAACGCCCTAAGAGCTGCTGATAGCAAGTAAACTTAAAGCTTCCTGTAACTGTAGACAGTTATTAGACTTACAAATTTTTGTAATGGCTTGTGAAATTCACGTCTAAATTGAGTCCATTGTTCTTTGCATCTAGTAGAGCTATGATTTTTTGTTCCTAGGCTCACCTTTTAAAGGTGTTGCATAGATTTCCTTTTAAGACAAGGACAGAGAGATCATAAATGGAGCAGAAGTGAATGCCAACAGTAGAATCCATGCTCTTGTCCATGATTTTTTTTCTCTGTGAGCTCATGCATTTGTGCAAGGGCTGGTGGGTTACACCTACATAGTTCCCATGGGCATTTAGTGCACTTAATAAGGGATAGCAGATTTTTAGATTTGCAATTGTAGGTCCCTTGTAGTCTGAACAGATTTCCATGGGATGTCTGGATGCTGTTTGCAGTAGAGTTGTGAAGACACATTTTACATTCCCTGCTCCAGCAAGGTCTTTTTCTGATAGGGGTGTTGGTGTCCTGGGTGGTGGGAAGCTTATGTCAGACAATTAGCTGAGAGAGATTAGGAAGTTGTTTGAACGCCAGAAGAGGGGGCTCAGGGAAGACCTCTTTCAGGGCTTGGTCCCCATCCAGTATAGGCTGGAGTTCTTTGATGATGTTACATCTGAGTTCCAGTTTGGGATGGTGGTTAACAACTAAAGGTGTGCGGTTGAAGGGTGTATTATAGCAGGTTCTCTTGAGGTATTTGGATAGTCCATTTTATTATATGATCCACTTCTCTGATGGAGTGCTCTTGTTTGGTGAAAGCAGTTTTTAGTGTGGCAAGATGAGTATCACAGGTATTCTCGCTGGAGCAGATTCTGTGGTATCTGAGGGTTTGGTTATGGATGGCTGATTTTTTGGTGTATCTAGGGTGGTTGCTGGATCTGTTGGGCTATGTATGGTGGTCTGTAGGGTTCCATTGTTTAGGGTTCCATTGCTGACTGTGGTGTCCAGGAATTTGATCTTGTTGTAGGAACGTTCCAGTGTAAGTTTAATTGAGAAGTGATGTTTGTTGAAGTTTTGATGAAATTCTAAGAGAGTCCAGGCTTTCATTCCATATAAGAAAGATGCCATGTATAAATCTCAGGTGCACTAAAAGTTTGGTGGTACATTTTTCTAGGAAAGCTTCTTCAAGGTGTCCCATAAAAAGGTTGGCATATTGGGGGGCCATCTTGGTGCCCATGACTATCCCCATGGTTTGTAAATAGTGTTTGTTGTGGAAAGTTAGGTTGTATGTAAGGATGCAGTGGATAAGTTGTCCAATGTGCTTGGGGTGTATGTCCATGTGTTCCTTGTAATCCTGGGGGTATTGGAGGCATATTGCAATTCCATCGGTCTGGGGGATATTGGTGTATAGTGAAGTGACATTCATGGAGGTATTTGAGGTATTTGGAACTGCAGCAATTGGACTGTAGTTACTTCAATAAAATATATCATTGTACTACTTTGTCTCTATTGCCTATATTTGGTTGGGGTGTGCACCAGGCCCCCATGTTGTTTTCATTTTTTTTTTAGCATTTTCATTATTTAAAAAATGTTGTTTTCGTTATTGTTGTCATTACTGGAATTGGTATCGTTTCAAAGGTTTTATTTTTGGTATTGGCATCGTTATCGGTATCAATTCCAATAACATTATTTTCACAAGTAATATCTATCTAAATCTAAGGGAGACAGGGGAAGGGAAAAGGAAAATGATCTATTAGCAAATCAGTTATCTATATAACTATTCTAATCTAATCTACATGTCTATAATACATATCTATATCTAATCTATACTACCTATCTATATATAATGTACAGGGGGGAAAGGGCAGGGAAAGGGAGAAGGTAAAATGTAGGGTATGAGGAAGGAAAGGTCTTGGTAGTAATACAATGAAGGCTAGGGAGGATTGTTTGTGTGCAAGCGCTACAGCTGGTGGGTTTTGATGTTGGAGGGGCACTGGGGTAGTAGGGCCGGCGGGTCTAGGGGCGGAGCCTAGCCTAGGGGCGGAGCCTAGCCTAGGGGCAGAGCCAAGGGTACGGTAGGCGGAGCCAGGGCATAACCCAGCCAGAAGCAAGGAGTTCCCAGGGTTAACATTGGATGGACATTACATTACTTAATCCAGTAATTTCAGTTAGGCAGGTTATATTCACCTCCTCTGCCAGGTTTAAAAGCAGGGGTCTTCCCCATCTCTTAAGGAGATGACTCCTATTTCACTTATCCTAACAGAACCGATACTGGACCCCCGTCAAGGGTGCAACAATTATAACCTTCAAAACATACATTAACCTTCAAGCAAGCACCACACCAGTCTACTGGCCAGCCAAATTACCCATACTGTAAGGAAGGCGAAAACAAGCAAACGATCATCTGACCAACTTTACTTGCACAAAATTCCTTCCTGGCCCATATAATGCAACCAGTCGAAACCACAGTATAAGGGAGGGAGGGTGGGTGCTGCTCCATTCCCCGCTTGTTCTGGACTGAGCGGGGAACGCCAAACTATGCTGCCGGCCACATCACGTGGCTCAAGCAGCCAATCGGGGCTTCCCCTTTTCACGCGGTCGGGAAGGTTGCCAAGGGCAACCCTCGCCGACTGCTCCAGCGGCCCGAGCTAAAGAAGCGCTGCAACTTTGCAGCACTTGCTCCTGTAGATGCTCCCGCTCATTTCCTGGATCTGGGGGTGCGACAATTGCCCCGCAGCCGCTCATCCGGCTGAGGGCAGTTCTCCACCCCTACCCTAGAAGCTCAAGCTGACAGTCTGCAGTCTACAGCACAAGCCTGGAGCCCAAGCATTTATGCAGCTGTATGTTTCTGAAAGTTCCAGCAAGGAAAGAAAAATTATCCTCCCCACACATCCATATTGTTTAGCTGTTTTTAACATAGCTCTGTCTCCACTTGCCTGAGAACTCTCAGGAGGCATGCTGACCCCTTCCTGCCAGCTCCCTGCCTGACAGACAGTACCAAGTCAGATAGAAAATTGGTTAATATTTTTTCCTGCACTCCCTAGAGAGCTCTTGGCCCTTTGTGTTCCCATTCATCAGCCCCCTCTCTGCCACTCTCGCCCCCACTCCTGCTTGTGCGTCTTTTATCTGCCTAAAACCAATCGCTCTTTCCCTCTTCTTTTTCCACTTGACAAAAGGAATCGGAATTTAATAAGAGTATGCTGTGAAATATCAGTGCTAATCCCCCTGCCCACAGGTGACTGGTGCTAGGAGTCCCAGGGTCTCTTTATCAGCGCCAAACTGTATTTCAGCAACTAGAACTCTTCTGATAGTGTAAATACCTGCCAAACAGGTGTCTCCAGCTGACAAGATAATACATTATCAATCATACATTTTCCAAGTTATACAAAAGCTTGTCTCCCATCTGTTTGTTTCATCTCTTAATATATGAAACAGTGAGGTGGGGGAAGAAAATTAAATCACTCTCTCTTTTCTCTATAGACTTTAAAAACAAATGCCACATTTTCTCACTTGTTCAAAAAAGCAAAACAGAATGTCATTCCTGGAAGTCACTCATTAGTAATTATGCAATTTTGTTATTATAGGGAACTTGGAAGGAGGGAATTGACTGAAGAATGCCTTTGTGCAAGCTTTTTTTCTAAAGAGTAAAATAATACATGGCCCAAAATTCTTTGGATGCATTGGTCAAAGATAGAGGGAGTTGCAGTCATGTAGAAGGCTGTTGCTGGCTGGAGGGTAAACTGTCAGACAACCTTAAAACTGCGGTTGTCCGGACCCTGCTCAAAAAACCTCTCTCTTGACATTGACTCCCCGGCCAACTATTGCCCGATGTCTAACCTCCCCATTTTAGGGATGTCTTGGTTCTCAAGGGGGAAGGCGGTAGCGCCACCTAGCAGGAAGAAAGAACTAGAACTCAAAGAGTCCCCCACTAGCAGAACCCTAAATTCCTGCAAGTATAGTAGCCAAGGGGGGAGCCACGAGGTCACAGTTCCCTCACGATATCAAGGCAGTTAAGCCTTAAGGCTAAGACCATAGCTCATCATCAGAAGTGCTGTCGTCATCTGGCTCATGAAATGGTCTCTTCAGACTGAGACTTATATTGGGTGGGTGGAAGCTAAGCAATAAAGAAGGAATAGACCCTACTAGGGAGGACTAAAACCACACAGAAACCTTAGAGTGCTTAGATGTGACACAATGCTCATGGATTTAAATAATCCGCTTTTAGAAAACTTGCACTGGTGACGTTTAGATGCGCCTTTGCCATTGAAAACAACAGCTTGCACATTATTTTGAAACTGGATTTGTAAAACACCGATATTGAAGTTTTACAATCTGGTTTCAAAAGAATGCGTGAGCCGCTGTTTCCAATGGCAGAGACGTGTCTAAACGCCACGCACGCGAGTTTTCTAAGAGCAGATTATTTAAACCTGCGACCATTGTGTCACGTCTAAAAATGGGCTAAGCTATGAAGAGACAAGATGCTAGAGCTAAGCTAAGAGGCTAATGGAAGGAACTAGATGCCAATTAGGTAGGGGACTCTGGGCAAAATTTCGGGTTTGGTTACTTTCAGTTTCGGTTCTCGTGTACTTTGGCTCTTGTTTCGGATCTTTTGCATTGATCTTTGTTTTGGGGACAAACTGCAATGTTAAAAATCCAAAATCCAAAACAAAAATCAATGCAAAAGATGCAAAAGAACCAAAATTACAGATTAATGTGAAATGGCCATTATCAGATCATTTTGGTTCTATCCGAAACCAAAATTCCCATTCCTACAATCAGGGCAACAAACAGAGATAGAGGACTATCCAATCAGACAGGGAGGTAGATGACTAAACAGGGGGTAACAAGGTACTACAGTGACATACAACAGTACCAGGAATCAGGAGCATAACAGGGGAGGAAACACAGCATAGAGGAACATACAACTGTAAGGAGAATCAGGCACTGGCCGTTTTTAGGCATGTGTGGCACACACACGGCATGAAATCACTCCACGTGTAAAATTCCCGCGGGTGGGGTTTAGCTGCAACATCTCACGTGTTATAGCCAGTCACATATTATTTAAAACCACAAACTAAATACCTTAAGAATGCATGACTAGTTATAATGTGTGAGATGTCGCGTCTATATCCCGCCCGTGGGATTTTTAAATACATCGTGATTTCACGCCACATGTGAGCGGCCTGAGGGAGGAAGGGAACATGGCCATGCACAGCTGTACAAGGAACTAGGTCCTTAGCAAGGAAGGGAACAAAGCAGGGAGCAACACTGGGGTGGGCCATGGCTCAGGTGGTCGAGCACATGCTTTGCGTGTATAAGGTCCCAAGTTCAATCTCCAGGATGTCTGGTAGCACGCCTGGATGAGGCCTCTACCAGAGACCATAGAGAGTCGGATTTGAAACCCTGCTGCCGTGTCAGGTTGCAACAATACTGGGCTAAGAAGGACCATTGGTCTGACTCGGTTAGGCAGCTCCTTATATCCTTATAACACACAGCTGTAAGAAGAATCAGGCACTTGGGGAGGAAGGGAACATGGCCATACACAGCTGTACAAGGAACTGGGTCCTTAGCAAGGCAGGGAACAACACACAACTACAAGGGAAACCAGACAGCAAGGAGGGGAACTAAAGGATAGGTAAGGGAAATAGAACCCCTAGTATGGAACCAAGAAGCAATGGGTAAGATCAGAGAGAAACCAAGGCATAGCATAGGTCTGTAGTAACTGAGAGAGAAACATGGAACTAGCAGGGAACAGGTGTGCTACAGAGAAAAGGGTGAGCAGAGATGTAGCAGAACTGAGTCTCTGAGGGCCACTAGCCCTTTAAGAGTATTAACACCAGCCAGCTGCTGGTGCTAGTGGGGCTGCAGGCACTGTGTAGAGCAGTGAGCAGCACTTAACTGAGTGCAGTTGTGAGAGGGCATGGCTGAGGCCAGCCCTGAGGATAAAGCTGAGCCAGAGACTCCAGTTAAGAGGAGGCAGCTGTGCAGGAAGTGAGTGAGCCAGGATAGACTGAAGGCAGAGAGGACAAGGACCTCTCCACACACCTTCTGCAAGCAGCTAGAAAGATCTGCAGAGTGGGAAACTGCTCTGATACAGCCTGGGAGAACCTGGAAGGAGACGGTGTGGCTGATCCCAAGCTCCACACACACACCGCCACACGTTTGTGCACACGCTGTAGGTCCCATGCCAGGGGTTCACACGGCTTGTGCACACCGTGTGTGCTCCATGCACTGGTCCGCAAAGCTTGAGATCGGCCCCAGTAGCTGGGGAGACTCTGTCTCCAGACAAACCCAGCCAGGAAAGCTGTACCTGGCTGACAGAGTGTATATGGAGAGCCAGAGGGTCTGAAGCCTGGCTATGGGGGAGAACTGTACTGTACCCCTATGTGAGAGACTTTGTACATCATTGTAAAGAGACTGTGCATGCTGAGTAAAGGCTGTGTGGAAAACCTGAGACAAGCGAATGGAGAGTTAATTCCCAAGAGAGTGACCCTGAAGGCTGCATCCTGCAACAACTCATGCTCAGTAGATGTGAATCTGTTAGGGGGAGGCGGGGACTGTGTTCCTTGGTCCCTGATATAACTTAGAGAGGAAGAGAGTAAAGGGGACAAGCAGACCAGGAAAGGGGGAGCACACAACCTGACAGGGAATGTAGTCAATCCACAGTGAAGGCAGGATGCAGCAGGAACAACAACAGAAGCCCAGACAACTCCCCCAGCTCTCAGCATGCCTCATATAAGGCTGGGAGCCAATAGGGCAATTGGCCAACCACAGAACCAGAGAGAGAGGACAGACAACACAAGGAAAGATCTATACTTAAATAGACAAAACCTATTTGTTACTCTTAATATTTACTATATATCAAATGTCTATTAATCTGTACTTAAATAGACAAAGCATAGGGAAAAAAACAAAGTCCCAGCTTCAGAGGCCAGGAGTTCAAGCCTGCGCTGTGGCAAGGGAACGGGTAATTAATTATTCAGCAGCTTTGATGTTATTGGATTCATGAACCCATATCAGTCTGGTTTTCTTTCTGGGTGTAGTACAGAGACCATACTTGTGGCCTTGGTCACCGATCTATGCCCAGAGATCAACAGAGGAAATTGTACCCTGTTGATCTTGTTAGATCTTTCAGTGGACTTTGATACAATTGATCACTTGGTGTCACTAATATGGCTGCGAAACCTGATCGGGGTGTGTGGGGCTACTCTTGATTGGTTCTGTTCATTCCTGCCAGAGGTCCCAGTATGTGGTGATGGGAGATTTTTCATCATCCCCTAGTGGCCTCCCCCGTGGGGTCCCGCAAAGTTCCATCTTGTCTCACTTCTTCTTCAATGTGTATATCTGAGACCACTGGGTGAGATCATAAGGAGGTTTGGAGTGAGATGTCATCATTATGCTGATGACGCCCAACTCTACCTCTCTTTTTCATCCAACCTAGGTCCGGCGGGCTCAGTGCTTACCCAGTGCTTGGATGCCATTGGGGACTGAAGAAGGGTGAGCCGACTGAAGCTGAATCCAGACGAGACTGAAGTGATGATGATTAGTTGGCCCTGTAACTTGGGGGAGGTGGGATTGGGACCCCTGTCATTGATGGGACCCATCCTTCTCTGGTTATCCAGGTTCTCAGCCTTGGAGAACTCCTGGACCCCTTGCTGCACCAGAAACATCAGGTTGCAGTGATGGCCTGGAGTGCTTTTCACCAACTCCATCTAGTGAGGAGGCTGCATCACTTTCTTTCTGAATCAGATGCGGCCACCATTAGCCATGCTTTTATAACCCCAAGACTAGATTGCTGCAATGCGCTCTATGTGGGACTGCCATTGCTGATTAATTGAAAGCAGAAGCTGATGTAGAACAAGGTGGCTCAGCTCTTTTTAAGGGGGTGGGTGCCATGAGAACATTACACCTGTGTTCAAAAGTCTGCGCTGGCTGCCAATAGCTTTCCGGGCACAATTCAGGGTGCTATCTTTGACCTTTAAAGCCCTAAACATCCTGGGCCCCACATACCTGAAAGATCACCTTTCCCATCATGAGTCATGATGATCCCTGCAGTCAGCTGGAAGAGCTCTCTTGCAGGTACCATCTGCCAGCCAGGTTCATATGGCGTGGGCATGCAGAAGGAAGGTCTCAGTTTCTGCCCCATTGTTGTAGAACTCCCTTCCCCAAGACATTTGTTAGAGCCTGAGTGTTTTCTGGAGG
Source organism: Sphenodon punctatus (assembly GCA_003113815.1). Classification (NCBI taxonomy): domain Eukaryota; kingdom Metazoa; phylum Chordata; class Lepidosauria; order Sphenodontia; family Sphenodontidae; genus Sphenodon; species Sphenodon punctatus. The sequence continues at coordinate 2,906,972 of QEPC01005447.1, forward strand.
CACTGCAAGACCTTTGTCCAAGTGTTTGGCAGGCAGGAGTAGGTGCTGGGTGGGGGCTTTTAAGTGCCTGGGATGAGGCTTTAGGGGATGTATATATATACTGATGTGCTTTTTATATGAATCTCAGTTTCTAAGCTGCCTTGAGCCTGAAGGGCTGGAAAGGGAGCCAGTCTAATTCTGCTTGCTGCTGTCTCAACTACATATTCCTTGTGCAACAGGGTGCAAGCAAACAGGTGAATCTCAGCTTGCTTCCCTCTTTGTACAAGGGCCAGACAACAAAGGGTCCAATTGCCCCCATTGCACATCTAGGTGCTCAAGTTGCTAATTAAGGAAATGAACAGTGAATTTTGTATTCAAGAATATTGTCTTCATTTTATTTATTTATTTATTTATTTTATAAATTTGTACTCCGCCCCTCCTGCGAACAGCCCGGGGTGGCTATTTTCAGATAGCCTTTCAAATATCTGAATAATACCCACAACTAAAATGGATATTTGCAGTTCCCTCACTTCATTTTTGGCTGCTTGGTTGTTTGGATATTCGTTTATTGTGTTCTTTGGCTTCTTGATTTTCCATGCACAAAAGCTGCATAGAAACCCTATGGGCTATAGGTCCTTTAAGAGAGAATGCTAGCACCAGCCTGGAAGAAGGTGCTAGCTAGCAGGGTTGCAGGCCGGCGCTACATAGAGAGTGGGACAGTGCCAAGGGGCTGCAGCTGTGCTGGGCATGGGACGTGCCAGTCCAAGAGTATAAAGACTGAGCCAGAGCTCAGTGGAAGAAGAGCTGAGAGGGAGGTAGAAGCCAGCAGGGAGCTCTGCCTCCATCGGACATCCCCCCCGTCTCGTCCCTCAGGGATCGGCTGGTTTGAAAGCCCCCCGCGTGTGGCTTTGCCGGCAGACATGCGCAGGGATGCAGAGCAGGAAAGTGGTCTAAGCCTCATCCAGTGAGTGTTGCCTGGATTAGAAGGCTTGCTGGCTTGCAGGAAGGACAGGACCTGACCTGCAGGGAAAAGAGCTGTCAGTAGCAGCCAGAGGGTGTTGCCTGGCTAACGATTATATGTGTGAAAGGCTCAGAGGGTGTTGCTTGAGCCAACTGTTGCAAGTTGTTGGCTTTAAAAGAAGTAATACCCACTTGTACCAGAGTTGAAGTCATCCCCTAGATTTACTGCTACAGTAAACATTAACTAAACTTGGGCATTAACTAAACTTGAGGACAGGAGAAACAGGATGGTGAGATTAGTATCAATACTAATGATAATATTAGTACTATTTTATTTGTTCACTGAGTGGCATTTCTATTAACAGTGCACGTTCAGGGATCCACACATTAAGCCTCACTGGGCATTTTTACACACACCTTAAAGTGCTGGTCTTTCAGTCTTCTGGGTTTACAAGTTCACAAGTAAGTTGTGGATGCATTCTTCACTCACACACACCCATACTGCCCTGAGGCAGCCTAAAGTAACCGCTGCCATGGAAACAAAGTGACCACAGCTGCCTGGAGCAAGGCAGTTTACCAGGAGAACTTTGGATATACAAAAGTTCTGGGAGAAGTCTGCAGATGTTCAAAGAGCTAGATGTTTAAGATCTGGGTGAGTGATTTAGACACACAGAAAGTTCAGGATGTAACAGGAAACATGCAGGAGAAATGTGTGTGTAAAAACACCCATTATCATCTTCACTGTTCTTAAGTATTAGGCTATAGTTTTTTCCCCACTTTGCAGATGCACAAACACAGGCACGGGTCAAAGTTTTCAGCAGTGGACATTGATTTTGGAGACTTCAGTTTGCTGGTGTCACATTGGGGACCCCCAAAACTGTTGCACACAAAATCCCAGGTCACTTTTGAAAATTTGGGCCTAGGAAACTCACTCATGGGGTAAACAGATGTGCAGGTAGGGAAGCACTTCTCTGCTCCGCCCCGGGGTGAACCATTGCAGCTGCCACTCTTCGGGTTGGTGGGGAGGGCTGTTCAAATGTGCAGCCTTTAACCCAGTCATGGGGGTGTCCAGCACAGGTCCCTCCATGCCCTGGAGCAGCCTGAGGAACTGTCCGCAGCAGGATCAGGCCAAGGAAGAGCTGCTGCCCAACTGCTGATGGGGGAGCACTCCTGGGGGCCCCTGTCAGCTGTTCGGTACATGCAGCCAGCTGCTAAAGAGCTGATGGGACGCTCGGGGGGGGGCGCCCATTGGTGTGTGAGTGGCAAATCTTATTCTGGGGGGGGAGCAGTTATTGGATGAAGGGGTGGGACTTGTCCCTCTTTGACCACTCAAAATGTTGGGAGGCATGCTGTTTAGATTATTACTTCTGCCACTGAGTTCCCACTCCAGTATGTATGCACACAAGGAACCAGAAATTAGGGCTCAACTACCCGCAGTGAATATTGTATCCAGCAGTTTTGTCTGACTCGCAAACTTACACGCATGCACACACTTCCCAATGTTCCAGGTCCATAAGGAGGGAGGAAAGCTCTCCTGCTTATCCTTCCATTTCGTTTATTGCCATTTCATCATCTCCCCACTGTTCTCTCAAGTGCTTTTCCTGGGATGCAACCAGGAAAGAAGTGGCTGCACCTTGAATTACCAGTCTATCTGTCTGACTCTCCTAAAAGAGAGACTTTGTTACCTGAAAGAGGTACAATGGGATTCAGCATCCAAAGAGGGAGTGTCCCTCCTAAATAGGGACTGTTGGGAGGTATGGACAAGAACCATGCTGGTTCTCAAAATGATCCTTTGTTCTGCCCTCCTGCCTTTGAATGGGGGGAAAGCAGTTTAGAAATATTAACAAATATATTATAATAGCCTCCGATGAACTACCTTCTTGGATGTTTAACCTCTCTCTGCCTGTAGCCATAATATATAAATATACACTGTGCAGTGGGGTTTGTAATTAATGGCTAGAAATGCTTTGAGATCCTTGTATACAGACAGCACAGAATTGCCATGCCTAGTATTGCATTACTATTGCTATTACTACTAGTAGTACTATTCCTAGTAATACAACATCTCAGCATATGTTTTAACACCATCTGTATTATCACAGTTGGTTGCTACAGAGAGTGCTGAGGTTTCATAGAAAGGCTGACAATGATAGGAGAAGGGAATTATTAGCAGCAGTCAATGACCTCCAAAACATTAAAGATCCCAGTTTCCATGCAAACATCCATGCAAATGTCCTTATTAAAAGAAGAGAGGTAGGGAAAAAGAAAATTGGAAATTATAAGCAGATGGCTTCTAAAAGGGATGGTTTTTCAGTGCTTTCTATGAGGAGTCAGCTGATTATGAAAACGATTCTCCCTCCTCTCCATATCGTTTAAAGGAATAACTCAACTCTGGAAAGTGTCAACTTCTCCATAACAAAAAACATTTTAAAATCAGAAACTCCAGGCCAAATTAGAAGTTGCAGCTATGTTCCAGGAGGCTTGTCATCTGTCTGGGTGTTGCCAGACGTGACAGTGGTATGGTTTAATCCGCTTTAGTGTGAATTAACCTGGGTGCCATCGTCATGCATAAATGCGCCTGCCAGATGTTAGCATGGTCTGGCTCCTGACCATGGTGCTGACTAGCCCAGGCTGTCACTTGGTGAAATCCCCAAGTCACAGCCTGGGCTAAGCTCCACCATGGTCGGGAGCTAGCCGCTGGACCCAAAGTAAAGTGGGCTATCACTCTGTGATTCGGAGTGGCGGAAGGAGCCAGGCACCATGGCGGCTGCCATGGCTGCCCGCCAGCTCTTTGTTCACCGGTTGGACTGAGTCCCGGCTGGAGTGATGGCTCCTGCCACTGTCCAGAGCAATCCGTGGTGGCAGCGGGAGCCATCACGTCAGACCGCACCCTCTGCATGCTTTGCAGACAGCTACCATGGCTGGGAAGGTCACGAGGAAGAGGAGTGTGTGGCAATTGCAAACTCTGGTCACTGGGTCCCAAATTAACGAGACACCCTTTTTAATACACTCTCATAACTCTCGGTGACAGGTCTCACTCTAGTGGCTGGCCCCTGCTACTTTCTAACAGTGAACAGAGTCAGTTCTTATATTCCAGCAGTAGGGGATGCACTTTTGATACTGCCCCAGATTTGATCCCTATTGACAGCAGGGGTGTCTATACATCCTTGGTCATAATTTGTGACATAGAGATCACAACCATAGAATACCAGGGGTACCTTAAAAGGCCATTTAGTGGGCCCCAGAATGAGGAAGGATTAATTCTACCTAATCTATCCGTGTGGGATATGTATCTAACCTACTTTTAAAGCTTCCAGTGATGAGGACTCCACAATCTCCCTTGGTAATTTGTTCCAACCCATCACTAGTCTTAAGGTTTTTACTTCTTATCTTAGCATCTAACCTGAATCTTTTTTCCTGCAATTTAAATTGATTAGCTTTTCATAATGTGCCCCTCATGTTGGATTAGGAATCTGTCCTTCCACCAAAGCACTACAAACTGTCTCAGCTGGTGTAATAGCCATAATTAATCGGCTAGCTGAGGCAGAGCTCCTTTTTGTGGGTTTTTTAAACAAACAAGTTTTGAAGGCCGGTCTGTGGCTACTGAATGGCACAGCTGCAGAGCAGCCACTCAAGTGGAGTATGTGGGGAGGGATTCTAATGGGACCATGGAAGGGGCCGGGCCACAGACCTGTCTGCTGACATGGGTGGCCACCCCAGTTCATATGGGCCCAGGATGTGTGGGCACTCATTGCCACATACTTTTTTTTGGCTTGCCCCACATGGGGCAAGCTGAATTTTTCAGTAGTGTCCTATAAGTGGCCATGAGTGGATGCTGCATGGCTCATGGGAGTGTGCATTCCCCCACCCATCCCCCACTCTACCTTCAGATGGACGTTCGGATGAGTGGTTCCTGGGTGACCATGTATGGTAGCATCTTGTTTGAAAACACACTGTGTCTCCAGCAGCCTGCTTGCACTATTCCCGTAAACTGCAAGGAAACTTTGTCCAGAAGACTAAAGACAGTATTAGATAGAGGAGACTGGACAGATCATTGCGTGCAGTGATGAAGCCCTATCTGTACTCTCAAGACCACCACTCTTTTCTGTTGAATCTTGGTTTAACATCATGTCTCTGTTTGCGCCCTATATCTCTCACACCCATGAGACACCAGTCCTTCTGGGTTATGTGAGTTCTCTGCAAGGGATGCCAGCCACCTTCTATGACAGGGAGATTTATAGATCCTGTGTACCATAGCTTATAAGTTTGAAGGATGGTAAGACAAATTTTACTGATTAGCAACTTGGCACTGGTGGGTACCAGGCACTTTAAGGAATGTATTACACTACTGTATCCTCAGAGTTGTTTTAAAAAAAAATAAAAAATATGACCCCCGAAAAGTGGGCTTTGTGACATTTCCAGATTGACAGAGAGAAAGAGAATATCATTTCAAATAAGGATGATGGAGTGCTTTTTTATTAGCACAACTGTAGGTTGTTTGCCACTATGAATAACAAACCAATTCCTTGGGATGAAGGTGTCTGGGGAGCTGTTCCAAGTGGAAACTTCAGAGCACTTTGCAGTTTGGATAATAACCTCACTGGGGGCTGGGTACATTAAGGTCAAGTGAATTTATGGCATCCATAAAAGCTGGATAAGTGCAAAATTGACCACAGTCTGCCTGCAGTTACACCTGAGAAGTGCAAACCTATTGTTTTTAGGTGGGCAGCAGAGGTTTAATTGAGAGCAGAGTATGACCCATTACAGTTTGATTTGTAGTTGCAGAAGATTATGTTTTTAAGATGGCTAGCACAGTCATATTGGTAGTGTGTGTGTGTGCACACGCCTCTCTTATCTACTCACCCAAAAAGCTGGAATGAGACAATATCTTTGAATTTTCTGCCTGTGCTTCTATGCTGGACTCTAGACTGAAGGGCTTTTGGAGTTGATTGAATTGGATTGGCTGTCTGACTGGAGAACTGTGTGTGCACATGGTACGGTGGGTTGCTTTGTCCCTCTTAAGGGGACACTGCAGAGCTCTACGCATTTAAATTTATGTGTTCCAGCTTTTATTGCGGTGCCACTTGGCTCCTTTGAATTATCTCAGTCACCAAATGAATTTTATAGTCCATTGGGGGCTGTCCATGCTTGTTAAGGTGATATTTCCATTTCCACTCAGCCATGGAATCTCATCCGCCACGCAGTGAACACTTTGGCCTGTCAGCTGTCTGTCTCTTCCTCCTCTTCCATTCCTCCTCCTCCTCCTTATCATTTCTATAGCAATTACTAGGCATATGCAGTGCTTTACAGTCACAGAGTTTGGAGACAGGTCCCGCCTAAATAGAGACTGTTGGGCAGTATGAGATTTAGCATCAGTACAGTGGAGAAGATAGCAAGGTGACTGGATTCTCTATTGTCCTACTGAGCAGGTTTGCAGGGAGATACAACAGCTCCACCAATTCACAGCCTAGACAGGGGGAAATCTTTCCTTTTTTCCATCCCTACTTTGACCCTGATATGGATGGGTGAAAAAATTTAGCCCTATGAGTGACCTCCTTACAAGGCAGCATTGCCACAACTTCTACTGACTCAGCAATAGTGAGAGCTCTTTATTTGCTGTGAGATGTTGCCTGTATAGATATTACATGGACCTCACTTTGAATCTTAACTACAGTAATGTTTAAGGATGAAGACAGATATAAATAGCATCTAAGTGGATATAAGGAGCATCTAGATCAAAGTAGCTTCCATGTACTCTCTGCCATTGCTACTATATTCTTCTCACCCTGTGTATCGGGAAGATGCTGGACTTAATGTTGTATTACTTCATATTTTCTTTTCTTTTCTTTTCTTTTCTCAAGCACTAATCATTGTGCTATTGCAGGTGTTTTCATGATGAATTTCCTCCAGCGGTCATAAAGCTACTTGACTTTCAATTTAAAGTCTCTGTCTTGCCTATGATTGCATACTTCTGCACTTCTTTACCCCATGTGCACTTCCTTACACACTCAAAACTGTGTTGCCTTCCCTGCTGCCATGAACCATTTTCTCTGGTTCCTCTCTGTGTGGCCCACTGCAGGCAGCACTTTAACTGCCTCGCGTTAACACTGTGTAGCTTTTCCAGCGATACAATGCGATGTCTCTGCATCACCTCTATGGCAAGGCTTGTATCTCACCTAAATCAATTATAAATAAAATAAAGCTCAGAGTTACAAGTCTCAAAAAGAAAGATCCTTGTAGAGAGTTATCATGTCCATCATTTTACTAAACTGTATGTATCTAGTGTTTTTAATCTCCTCTCATAAGTCAGTCCTTCCAGGCCCTTATCTGGCTCAGTCATCTGGAAATTTAAAATAAAATAAAACTGACAAATGGAAGGAATTAACAGTGCCTTTGGAAGAGAGAGATTGGGGGAGGGCAGCTGGGGTTCTGAGGAGTAACACATAATACCTGGAATATTTTCAGCCCAATACTAGAGGAACTGAAAGTGATTACGGGTCATTGTGTCCCCTGCAAAGGAAGGAAGCAGTGTAACAATTCTGTGGCTTCCCACGCTTGTCTAGATAGTTCACAGCAACTGAAGGGGTAGAATACAAAACATGTATCTTCATTTTTCTCAGCAACGTGCCTTTTGCCTATTTAAGCTAAAGGAATATATCTATACAATATCTCTCTGTTAGTAGAAGACCTAGTTTAGTAGCAGGAGCTGGTACACGTGTACCCTTCTCTATTCATTATTGTCCTATTATCCCCATTTTAGACAGAGTTCGCACTGAGGCTTGGAGAGAGGAAGTAAATTGCCCCAGGTCACACAGGGAGTCTGTGGTAGTACTAGGAACACAAAGCAGGTTTCTGATTCCTTATCCTCTGCCTTATTTTCAAACCTATTCAATCCTTCCTTCAGCAATTCAGGCTATCCATGTCTGGCAAAATGACTGTAAGAGGGAGAGCCAAACAAGGGCTTTGGCCAGGCACAGCCCATTTACCCTGAGACATGGGTGCCGGAACGGGGGGCACAGGGGGTGTAGTTGCACACCCCAGCTCTGCCCCTTCTGAGCCCTTTGGGTGGAGGCAAAGAGACTACCCCACCCCTTTAAATGTGGCCACACAGCCTTCCTGAGCATGGTGACATCACAACACTTGGAAAGGGCATGACAACATCAGAAAGGTCCCCATCCTGACATGACCATGCCCAGTTTCCAAGCACCAGGACATCACAGCGCTTGGAAAGGGGATTAGTTATGCCAGAAAGGGGGCGGGGCAGTGAAAGATCTCTCCCCCTCTCCTCCCCCCCAACAAGTTAATAATGCAGGCACCCTGGCTCTGAAAACCAATGTTTGCAGATAAAAGCTTTAGGGCAATTATAGTGTGCCTGACCCAACAAGGCTTCCTTAATGAGCCAGAAGCATTTTGTCTGCAGCCATGAATGCTAGGCTTGAACAGATATAAGGTTCCACTGCAACTAGGGCTGCCTTTTTGAGAGTTGCTTCTCTGCTTAACATTTTTTTCTGACAATATAAGCAGCAGTGCTGGGCACATCCCCCTGCTGGCTTTCCATGCCATTCTCCAGCCTGGCATGGTAGACTGGAAGAGGGAGAACTGATTCTGCATTCTGAACCTTGAGCCTTGCAGCCAGGAACTCAATAGAACAGCTTCACCAGAAGCCCCAGATTTATAAGAATAGTCTTTCTTGTGAGATTTCCTTTGCTTTGAGCCTCAGAAACTGCTTTCCTGCTGGTACCTCTGTATTCCCAAGCAAGTGGACCAGAAAAGCACCGAGGCCTGCTCAGAAATGAGAAATAATGCTTCAACAAACTTCTCAGGTGAATAAGACATGCTTGATTTCTGAACACAGATTTGTTGAGTTCTTGTTTCACCTGCATTGTTCTTGCCCAGTCATCCCTACTAATTATCTCCTGGATTCTTCCTTCTCTCCTGACCCCTCCCTTCTCCTCCGCTCCCCTTCATTCTGGTTTTCCTTAACTGCTCTGAAAGATTAAGAAACATCGTTCAGTCTCTCTGTCTCTCATCCTCATTAAACCACCTTTTTACTTTTTCTTTAACTCGTCTCCTCCCTCCTACACTGTCACAAAATTAAAAAAAATATGAAAAGCTCTTTAATGTGTTAAAAAAAAAACTCTTTGAAAATGATACCGTCTCTGTTGCTTCTCTCTGTGTGTGTCTCTCTCTTTTTTAAAAAAAATATTATAAACTAAACTAAAAATTGGCGTATTGATAAAAGCCACGGCAGCTGCTGCCTGCTGCTTGCTAGTGATTAGGTGCGAGGAAGTGGCCTTTCCCTGCTCAGATAGGGAAATATGCAAAAGATGGTATTTAGAATGAAATGACAGTCAGGGAACTTAGGTGTCTGTCCCTCTCCTTCCTGCCCTCCCCCTTTCACTGCACAGCTCTCCAGGAAAGAGACCAGCCCACAGTCAGAAGATAATGGACTTGATGCAGCTTGCCCACCAATATGCTCTGATCTTAAGTTGTTGGTTCTCAAATCTGTTGACTTCCTCATCTCTCCATATTGAGAGATAATTTGGTTGCAGCAAGAGCTGGTTGGGAAACTTTTGATTGTAATTATTTGGATAGTGGTTTTGCCTAAAAACGTTCATCAGAAAGTCTGTTGAATGAACTGGAAGTTGTCAACCTAAGAAAGAAAGAAAGAAAGAAATTTCAATAGTAATAATTTTGCAAATGTTTTTCTCCATCCTTATTTGGAACAGAAGAAAATAATTTGAAATGTCAGAGCTTGGTGCAGGATGCCTTGTTTTCCTGACCAGCCCTAGTCACAAGGAAACTGCAGGACCCATCATTTTGGTTCATGTAGATTTAGGGTAGAGCTGAAACTCAGTCTTCGAAAAACTTTGAAATTTGCCAAAGATTACAGTATTTGGTTCTGAAAGTACAAAGTTCTGAGGACCAAGGCCATTGCT
>QEPC01005447.1:2921993-2937153 GCA_003113815.1 Sphenodon punctatus
CCCCATTGATTTAAATGGGGACAGTTCCCCATTGAAATCAATGCAATAAATCCGGTACCAGTAAACCGGTTTTAATCCGGTAATCTGGGTTTTTTTAAACTGGTAACCGGTAAGAACCGTTTTTTTGCCTGATGTCCCACCCCTACTAAATATGTGATTGGGGGCTGCAGGACCAAACATGGACTCCAGCGGGCTATTGTCTCATTTGATTCCACCCTTTGTCTCCCTCTCTTATGTTTGGGACCAACGCAGAACCATCTCTCTCTAGACTCACTTCTCATAGTGGATATCCTCCAGATAGCAAGGGAGCACACAGTTCTTCCCTCCTGTAATTCAGCAGGCCGTAGTGTTTTCTCACGTGTACAGGGTTGCAGGATAAAGTGGTAACCTATGAGCCATCCTTCTCTCTTTGCTTATGGGGCACTAATTCTAGGAGAACACGTTTTCCCAATGGGGGGGGCAAAAAGTTCAATTCAGCTAGAGCTGCCACCTCTTCAGGTTTCACTAAGAGCTTCAGGGTTTTGGCCCAGAGAATCGGGGCTTCTTCTGGGGTTAGCCCGGTCTGAAAGGGAGCAGCCTATGGGGATTTACGGGGGCTTGTCCATACAGAGTGCCATCATGTCATGATACCTCAGGGTGTGACACAGTGACACCCACAGGGGTGAGATCATGTCAGAAAGCAGCCTGAGAGTCCATTTATCCAGCCCCCTTTCTGACATGGCCTCACTCCCAGCAGAGCATTGTGATGTCATGCCCCCCTACCCCCCCGTGTACAAGGGGCAGTGTTAAGTCAAGAAGGAGGGTCATATTCCCTTTTCAACACCTCCTCTAATCTGGTCCCACCCCTTCCAGATTTCCTCCCAGAGGGAGGTGGCAACCCCTAAGCACAACGCCCAGTCCCCACCCCCTGAGCAGCATATGAGTGAAAGAGCAGCTGGTGCAGGGATGAAACAAACTGAATTTTGATGAGGGTTTTCATTCATTGCAAAGGGAGATTCTACCCATGCAAGGGAATGTTTATAACAGTCACTGTGCTCAAAGACTGGATCAAAATTTTCACCTAGTCTCCATCTCCGATGCAACCAGGCATTTAAATGGTTCCAATCGAAATATTATTTTGACGGTTTGCACATGCGCAAACTGGTTGCTATTCTGTGTGGTATCATATACTGCAGTGTGGTGGCTGCCATTTTGTGCTTGTGCAAATCACTCAATTGGAATTTTATTTAATTTATTTTATTTTACAAATTTATCCCCCGCCTCTCCTGCAACGCAGCTCGGGGTGGCTTCCAACAATAAAACAATAAAATACAATAAAATTCATTTAAAACAATCAAATATTAAATATTAAAACAGGGCTAGACAGGTAAAACAAATGGGTAGGGGACTAAAATCCTCCCTCCCCACCCTCCCTCCCAAAGGCCTGGGCAAACAGCCAGGTCTTACAGTTCCGCCGAAATGTTAAAAGGCTTGGGGCCAGGCGAGCTTCCTCCGGAAGGGAGTTCCACAGCCGCGGTCCCACCACCGAGAATGCCCTCTCCATCGTGGCCCCCCNCCGGAGGAAGCTCGCCTGGCCCCAAGCCTTTTAACATTTCGGCGGAACTGTAAGACCTGGCTGTTTGCCCAGGCCTTTGGGAGGGAGGGTGGGGAGGGAGGATTTTAGTCCCCTACCCATTTGTTTTACCTGTCTAGCCCTGTTTTAATATTTAATATTTAATATTTGATTGTTTTAAATGAATTTTATTGTATTTTATTGTTTTATTGTTGGAAGCCACCCCGAGCTGCGTTGCAGGAGGGGCGGGGTATAAATTTGTAAAATAATTGTGATTGAAAAATGATTTTTGATGGGAATTGTGATTGAGATACCGACAGCAGTTCCGTTTTCATGAAGGAACTGTTCTGCAGAAATGAAACAGCTGTTTTGAACCAGCCCTACACTGCTCCATCCCATTGTTTGGCAAGGTGGGAGGTACAGTCACCAGTATCCATATATGATTGCGTTGGTTAGAGCACTCATTTGGCTTATCTCCTTGCTTGTGTTCTGTGAGCTCTATCGGGTTTCACACTAAACCAGGCAGCCTGTTGGGAGGCTAGTTGATGCTGCAGTAGGGGGCTTCCAGGTAGCATTGATTCTGATCAGGGTAATTTATTAAAGAGAAGCAGTATGTTTCAGTGAACAGGTCATTTGCGTAGAATCACAGAGACCACGGTTCTACTCCTGATTCTGCAAGTGGTTTGTCGTTTGACCTGGGGAAAGATCCTTCACTCACGTGTGCTTCTGCTTTGCCTCCTTTCAGGACTCAAGATTGATCAAGGCCAGAAGTGAGTGCAGGATCAGGTCAGGCTGAACTGGGTTCAGGACAAAGTCCTAGCAGAGTCGTAGAGGAAAGATCAAAGCAGGGCGGAGCTGTAGAGCAGAGCCAAACAGATGCAAGAGACACCAGGCAGAGCAGGGCAAGGTAGATAATGAGCCCAACAGAAAATGAGAGTGGGGTCAGCAGATGATCTGTGGCTGCAGGGCTGCCATATATATTGCAGGCAGCCAACCAGGAAGATAAGAGGCATGGCAAGGACTAGAAGAAGGAGGGTCAACAGGATAAGGGCTAGGTTGCACGATGGAGCTGTGGGTCTGCGTGTTGAGTTCAGATACCTCCTATATTTTAAGGTGCCATGAGATGTAATGCTAGCCAGAGGGAGGTCCATCCCATAGCTGGTAACCCCTTGTACAAATGTCGACTACTATCAAAAAGCAGCTCATGTTCATGCTTCTACTACTTATAGTGGTTAGGAGGGGGAGCTTACAGCAGCAGGGGTTCCCAGAAGCAGCAGAGGGGGCAGCAACATGTAGGAACCTGCCTCCACTGCTCCTGAGGAGAGCTTCACCCCACCATATCCCCACGCCACCTGTGAGGCTTTGGCAAGGTTGATGAAATGCAGCAAAACCGGGATCTTGGGGAACTCTAGACACTCACAGGAGCCCCGCAAGCTCTGGTGGGGTGAAATGGGGCTCTACCCTGCCAGGCGGTCACCAGTCATAACCGCTGTTAAATGCAGTTTGGCAGACAGGTAGCAGGGTCATTTACACACACATCGATGAGCTGCATGTTTGCCACCTGAAGGAGTGTGGCAAATTTGATGTCACCCTCAAACTACACTTTTTGGAACAGGAGCTGCTTATCACAATCTGTTTGCAGAGCGACTGGCAAAATGGGGCACTGCTGTTGTTTGGGATCAGTCAGCACTATCAAAATATAAATAATAAGCAGAGCAAGGGGGAGTCTTGGGATTTGTAGTTGGGATAAGCCATCGGCACACAACTACCCAGGGAACTGAGGGGGCTTAGTCTCACTAAATGTGTTTCCAAGTTCTCTGAGCCTGGAACGTGATCAATTAAACATAAAAAATGTTTAATTAAACTGACAAAAAAGCCTGAAAGTGTCATGAAAACGGAAGGAGCCAGAGCCTTTTCCCACGGCATATGGTAAAGCAGCCGCTCTCTCTTCTCTACAAACACAGCCTTGTCACTTCAGAGGGATGCAGAAGCCTTTCATTTCTCTCGCCCTTCCCATTAAGAAACACCCACTAGAATAGCCAGCACTGTCCTGCCTGAAAGGGCAAGCCACTCTGAGGCTAACTTGCCTCAGAGGGAAGTGGGGAACAGAAAAACAATCCCCATCCCGTTGCTGAAAACTCTGGACACAAGGGTGTTGTGGGGGAAGAAAGAAATGGGAAAGTGGAGGGACTTGTGGAGCTGTCACCTGTTGTGAAAGCCTGGGGGGCCCTAGCTACTCCATGCCTCTGGGATTGAAGTACTTTATTCTTTTATCAAAGAGAATTCATATTGGACATCTAAACCCTTTAAAAACAGAGAAGGCTTGATCTTTTCTGCGTTCATGACCGTTTGATGTGGGATCCTTTCAAGGGTCCGGTACTAATGGAAGTGGCTTCACAGCCCCACCTGTGTTACACCAATCTGTGGGTAAAGGGGGATTGATTGCAACATCTCTGTGTGGTTTTGTACTGTAAACCAGAGGCCAATGACATGAAGGGACAAGACCAGCTAGACAGAAGAGGTGGAGGAGTGACAACTAATTTTGAGCCCTACAACTCAGCTGAATCTTCAAAATTTTGGTAAGCTAATGTGTTGGTAAGCTAATGCTTACCAATGTTTACTAATGCTTACTAATGTTTTGGTAAGCTAATGCTTTGTGTTTCTAGACTGCTGTCAGCCTTGGTTTGAGCAACCTCTCTGCCTCTTTTAAGTTGGTTCTCCCCTTTCCTGTCTTTCCTGAGGCTTCCCTCAATTTAATCAGCTGCAGAGGGTTCCCCCACTATATGATAATCATGGTTAATTTGCTCAGTTTTGTGCAAGCTACAAAATACTGACCGTTGTAGCTTGCCCACCATCTAGGCAAGGCAGACACCAAATTGGCATGATAGACTACTACTACTAATACTAGTACTACTTATCATTTCTATAGCGCTACTAGTCATACGCAGTGCTGTACAGATACACATAACATAAAGCCAGTCCCTGCTTCATGGAGCTTACAGTCAAATCAAGACACAAAGACATAGACAACTACAAATAAGAGTCTTCCTATGAATAATGGACTACAGGATGCAGGTATTCAGTAAGTTTATTTATTTCAGTTGAAATCCACAAGGCTATGATATGGATAGGGCCTGGGTTCATGATTTCAAAGTAATCTCAAAGAAGTGGGCCTTTAGGCAGGACATGAATATGAATAGGGAGGCGCTGGGCAGCCTGACGCACCAGCTAAGGAAGTTTGTACCAAGCATACAGTGCAGCAAGGTGGAAAGCGCAGAGGCGGGAGTTGGCAATGGAGGAGAAGGGCACAGATAAGAGCATCTTGCCTGATGAATAGAGGTCACGAGTAGGGATGGGCGAACAGATCGCGGTTCGGGTTCAGCCGTTCGGTCCGGTCCGGTTCACACGTTTGGTTCACCGTTCGGTCCGGTCGCCACATTCGGGTTTGGCTGTTCAGTTTGGTCGTGTTCGGTTCAGTTCGGGCGTTCGGAAAAAGGCGCTCTGTGCAAGAAATGATGGCCCCACACCCATGATGGTGGGTCCTGGAGCTAGAGAGGCAGCTTCTAGATACATATTGGCCACAGCCCTCCCTGCCCGTAACTTGGCCCCAGAACCCTGACGATGGGTCCTGGGGCTGGAGTGGCTGTTTCTTGACGTGGTGGAATGACAGCGCCTCTGTGCGAGGAATGATGGCTCCAGACCCATGACAGTGGGTCCTGGGGCTAGAGTGGCAGCTTCTAGATACATATTGGCCACAGCCCTCCCTGCCTGTAACTTGGCCCAAGAACCCTGATGGTGGGTTCTGGGGCTGGAGTGGCTGTTTCTTGGTGCAGTGGAATGACATCGCCTCTGTGCGAGGAATGATGGCCCCAGACCGATGACGGTGGGTCCTGGGGCTAGAGTGGCAGCTTCTAGATACATATTGGCCACAGCCCTCCCTGCTAGTAATGTAGGCCCCAGAACCCTGACGGTGGGTCCTGGGGCTGGAGTGGCTGTTTCTTTTTTTATATATATATATCTGCACACTAAATCTAACTGCTATTAACTATTCTAAAACCTATTGAACTAAATGGAATATCGTAATAATTAACTACAAAGGCCTTGTCCTACAAACACATTGTATCTCTATCTATCTCTATAACTAAGCTAACTACTATGTATATCTATCTAGTAAGTATCTATCTAATAACTATCTATATATATATACAATATTACACAGGGAGAAACACAAAGAACACAGGGAGGGGTACAAAACTGAAATGAAAATCAATGTAATAATAATAATCCTACTCTAAATAAATCAAAAACATAAAACAGGGGAAGGCAATCAGGGATGGAATAAGAGGGAGAGGGAAAGGATTCAATGGAGGGGGGAGGGAGGAAGGAAGATTGAACACAGGGAACACAGGGAGGGGTAAAAACAAAATCTATCTAATATCTAAATCTATCTAATATCTAAATAAATGATAATATGGAGGTAAATGCGTTGGATGGGTGAAATAGGAGGAGGATGGCAATGAATTAGGAATAGGAAGGAACAAAAANAGGAGGAGGATGGCAATGGATTAGGAATAGGAAGGAACAAAAACTGCTGGGAGAGAGGGAGCCTTCTGAAACGCCTGCTGTTCAGGAACAGTGACTAGCTAGAAGGTGTTGGGAAGGGGGGAGGCAATCAGTTTTGTTTCTTGCTGTGACCGCCTCACCGCAAGCCCCATTGGCTCCGTGCAGCCTAGCCCGTGGCCAATCGCAGACTGCGAAGCCAGTGGTCTAAGGTGAAAAGGGATGGTGATTGGGCAGGCTGGCTGCTATTCCAAGCCTCTCCACCGCTGGTGCCTGGAAGTCTGCTCCTCAGCTGACTACCCCTCTCTGTCACATTTTGCCTTCCAGTGACACATTTTTGTCACCCGAACTCACCCAAACGCAATCCAAACTGTTCTGTCATTTCGACGTTTGGATCTAGTTCTGTTCAGTCAGTTTGTATTCAGATTTGGGTTCGGGTTTGGTCTTCCGAACAGGCTGAGTTCGGGCCGAACTCCAAACTTCCAAACCACATTCACTCATCCCTAGTCACAAGTAGGGGTGTAAGGAGAGATAAGAGAGGAGAGGTATTGAGGAACTGCAGAGTGAAGACACTTGTAGGTGAGTAGGATAAGCTTAAACAGGTGCGGCTGGCCTCCCAGGGCGTGTGGCACACACACCCCAAGGCTGTTTCCCACCCCTTCACAATGCTGGAATTTTTGTGCTTTTGGGTTTATACATTATTTGTTTTAAGCTTGATGTGCATGCAGATTGTGTTTTCTTCCATGGGATTGTGTTAACCATGGGAACTCCTTGCTGCTGTGTTATGCCATGCCACTGGCCTACCGTCCCCCTGGTTCCGCCTACCATCCCCCTGGCTCCGCCCACCGGGTCGCCGGCCAGTCGGCCGGCCTTACTGCCCCTCCAAACTCAAAACCCACCAACCGCCCCTGAGCTTAAACTGTATGAGGAAACAGATGAGGAGCCAGTGTAGTGACTTGAGGAGAGGGGTCATATGGTCGTAATGGCATGTAAGGGAGGTGAGTCTCTCAGCAGAATTTTGAATAGACTGTAGCGGAGATGAGTGGCTCAGTGGGAGACCTGTAAGAAGCAGGTTGAAGTAGTGTAAGCGGGATGTGATGAGAGAATGGATTAGAGTTTTAATAGTGTATTCCGATAGGGAGAGACTGATTTTGGCAATATTACAGAGAAAGAAATGACCAGTTTTGGCAGTGTTTTGGATGTGAGCAGCGAAGGAGAGAGAGGCGTCAAAGATGATCCCATGGTTGCCAGCTGAGGGGACTGGGAGGATGACCGTGTTCTCTACAGACATGGAGAGAGGTGGGAGGGGAGAAGTGGGTTTAGGAGGAAAGATAGGAACGTCTGTCTTGGCCATGTTAAGTTTAAGGTGGCAGTGAGACATTCAGGCAGCAATGTCAGGCAGGCTGAGATTTGGGACTGAATTCTGGGTGACAGAGAGAGAGATTGATTCATCAGCATAAAGATGGTACTGAAAGCCATAGGAGGAGATCAGAGCACCAAGGGAACAAGTGTAGAGGGAGAAGAGAAGAGGGCCCAGGACTGAGTCCTGGTGTACACCAATTGATAGTGGGATAGCTGTAGAGGAGGATCCACCAAAGGATACACTGTATGCGTGGTAGGAGTGGTAACATGAGAACCAGGATAGGACAGAGTCCCAAAATCCAAAGGAGGACAGAGTGTCAAGGAGCAGGTGGTGGACAACTGTGTTGAAAGCAGCAGATAGGGTAAGGAAGATGAGGATAGAGTAATGGCCCCTGGCCTTGGCCATGAAGAGATCATTGGAGACTTTAACAAGGGCTAGGAAGTCCAAAGAAAATCATAGCAGGATCTAGGTTTGGTTTGTAATTGGTATGGGACTTTGAAAGATGTTGTGAGTCTCAGTGGGAGTTGGGTGTCTCAGTCCCTGTTCAAAATTGCAGTCTGTGTTACTATCCTGAAGGAGGCTATTGCAAATTAGAGTTGGGAAAATGTTCCATTCACAGAAGGTGGCATTGAGTGCAAATAAATGGGGCACTGACAGAAGGAGCGCCAGGGAAGGAGGGACCCATGAAAAATGTTGGTTTGGGCTCCCTCCTAATGGTCATCCTTGTGAAAGTAAACATGACATAATATGCTTTCTTTCTGAGGAGGCACCACACCTTCCCCACTAGTCTGCCACAAGGCCCCAGCATGGCACAGGGCAGACTGTTTTCACCTCAGAGGAGTAAGGCTCAGTGCTCTGGCCCACCCATTACCCTGTTCAGGAAGTTTAGCTCCAGCTGCTATGGGCCTGCCCCAGACATGCGAGAAATGCTCTGCTTAGGCACTGGCTCCACTCTCACTTCTTCTCTGAATAACATTCCGGGCCACTTCTGGTTACATCTGTTCTGGAAAAAGCTGCCATGCTGGGACATGGTGCATATGGCTGCTCAAAGGGCAAGGAGGGTTGAACCAGCACCAGGTTCCACCTGCATAAACCACGGTGAGGAGGCTACTGTCTGGGCCTGTGCTTAGTATTGTCACAGCAGGATCTCCCTTCCCCCACTCCCCTTCTCTACAAAACATGGGCCCTGTGCATTCGTACAGTCTGCACTTGCCTGGCTCTGGTCCTGAGCAGTGAGGTTGTCATCAATGGCAGACTTGAGCGGGTGGGAAGATCAGATATGAAAAATAGAATTGCATAATGTTAGCAAAGTTAGGACAAGAAGTTTCTGCTTGATGCACTGGCCTTGGTCGATGATCTATGCCTGGAGATCAACAAGGGAAATTGTGCCCTCTTGATCCTGTTAGACCTTTCAGCGGCCTTTGGTACAGTTGATCATGGGGTGTTGTTGACACAACTACGGGACATGGCAGGGGTGCGCAGAACTGCTCTTGAGTGGTTCCATTCATTCCTGTTGGAGAGGTCCCAGTGGGTGGTGATGGGAGACTGTTTGTCTTCCCCTCAGGACCTCCCCTGTGGTGTCCTGCAGGTTTCCATCTTGTCTCGCCTTTTATTCAATGTGTATCTGAGGCCGCTGGGCAAGATCATCCAGAGTTTGGAGTGAAGTTCTGTCAGTATGTTGATGACACCCAGCTGTACCTCTCTTTTCCATCTGACCCAGGTCCTGCAGTCTCGTGCTTATGCAATGCCTGGTTGCCATTGGGGATCAGATGAGGGTGAGCCAATTGAAGCTGAATCCAGATAAAGACTGAAGTGATGATGATTGGCCAATCGTGTAACTTTTATTTATTTTATTTGGATTTCTGTTATTGAGGGGTCTAGCCCTCTCCGGTTGCTCAGGCTCACAGCCTTGGAGTTCTGGATCCTTTGCTGTGCCTGGACTACCAGGATGCAGCGGTAGCCAGGACTACTTTTCACCAACTCCATCTGGTGAGGAGGCTTCATCCCTTTCCTTCTGATTCTGATTTGGTCACCGTCATCCATGCTTCCTTCACCTCAAGGCTGACTACTGCAATGCACTCTAAGTGGGGCTGCCCTTGGGACTGTCTCAAATGCTGTGGCCTTGGTCCTTTGGGGGGCATGTCGCAGCAAGCACCTATGCTTTACAATCTGCACTGGCTACCTATAGCTTTCCAGGCACAATTCAAGGGTTTGGTTTTGACCTTTAAAGACCTAAACGGCCTGGACCCCACATATCCATGCCTTCATTATCTTGAGGCTGGACTACTACAATGCACTCTACAGGGGGGCTGTCCTTGAACACTGTTCTGCAGCTGGTGCAGAATCGGCGGCCCACCTCTTGATGGGAGTGGGTCGTCAGGAGCACATTACACCAGGTCTTAAGAGTCTGCACTGGCTGCCTATGGCATTCCAGGCACATTTCAGAGTGCTGTTATTGACCTATAAAGCCCTAAACAGCTGGGTCCCTACATATCTGAAGGACCGCCTTCCTCCTTATGTCCTTTTGCAGCCCTTTTGGTCTGCCGAGGGTTCCCTCTTGCAGGTTCCATCATTGGCCCAGTTTCATACGACTCAGGCTCACAGAGAGGTATTCTCGGTGGCTGCTTCACAGCTTTGGAACTTCCCTTGGAAATTCACCTAAGCCCTAATTTGAATGGCTTCGGGAGACAATGAAAGAGTTTTTATTTGGCCAGGCATTCAGTGGGCAGGGATAGATTGGGGAGGGGGGTATTTTTATGGGTTTTTAATTATGTATTTATGTATTTATTGTGAGCTGACCTGAGCTTCAGGGAATAGGGCAGGTTATAAATCTAAATAAATAAATGTCTGAGAGACCACCTTTTCTTGCATGCCCCTGTGGTCAGCTGGGAATACACTCTCGCTTGTACCACCTGCTAATCTTGTTTGTACAACAAGGGCCCACAGAGAGGCGTTCTCAGTTGCTGCCCCTATGGGTGTTTTCACACAAGACACTCTTCACCCACTACCCACCCACCTCCCATGCACTATACATGTTACAAGGCATCCATAGGGCAACACTGCAGCCCTGCAACGTGTATAATGGGTGGGTGGTGGGTGGAGAGTGTCTTGTGTGAAAATGGCCTTTGTTATGGAACTTCCTTGCCCAAGCCTGAGGCAAGGAACCCTTTCTTTTTGGTAAACCATTTGGCAGGCAGGGTTAGGGGTTGAGTTGGGAGGTTTTAGGGGTGAGGGTGGGGTTTTTTTAATGAGTTTTTAAAATTGAGTTTTATTGTATTTTTATTATGTATGTTTTTATTATGTAACACCCCCCACCCACCCCACCCGAGCCTTAGGGAAGCATGGGGTAGAAATCTGAATGAATGAAATAAAGCTGGGTCCATGAAAGGATGATAATGTGATGTATGATGGTAGATGTGGATGATAATTTCAATGGGTGCATTCTGGATGCTGGAGGTGTCGGATAGGCCGGACAAGAGGACATTTCAGCAGTGATGGCAGAAGGTGATCTGATGGTGGACAATTCTTTTGGCTGCTAGGATGGAAGAGGAGAGCTGGATTGCAGATGTGCCGTGAGAGGGGCATGGCTAGGCAGAGGAAAGCATTCTAGGCTGAGTATGGTGGGGGGTTGTGATGTGAACATTTCTTTTACTGGGCATTGGATTAAGACCTCTACAATGGGCTAGTTAAGGGTAACATGCAGAGCACTGTGACGTATTCCAGTGAAGACACTATTGCAAAGAAAAACAATGAGATCTGTATAGCGATTGCCCAAACTAGTGAACTCAGCTTCCTTAAAGGTTGGGATGGGGGAGGGGTGTAAGACTGCTTGCACATGAGTTGGGAGGCGGGAGGAACGTCCGGGAGCCAAGGTTGCAGCAGGGGGCATCACAGAAAGCTCCACTCATATCCGAGGGGGTGGGGAGTTTAGCCCATTTCTGGCGTGATGTCTCTCGTGGATGACAGGGCTAGAAAATCCAGCCCTGTCATCTGCAGAGACATTGTGTCAGAAATTGGCTACCCCCTGCCCCGCACATGAGTGTAGTTTCCCGCAATGCCCCCCTGCCGCAATCGCAGCTTGTAGAACACCCTGATGACTCATGTGCAAGCGGTCTAAGTTAGTGGAATTCTTTTTTTGCTGACAAAATGGGCCACATCTCCCCTCTAGGGTGCACCTACCCTTATGAAATTTTGGGCTGTTTTCTTCCTCATCACATTTGGTTGAAATTGACCAGCAGGATCAAAAGTTAGTATATGAGGACTCACACATACACAGGTGGATTGCATAAGTCTGCTTTCCATAAGAATCCGGCTCAACATTCTAAAATTACAAAATCAATCACTGAACAACTGGACTGGAAGCAATCCTGGCAATCTGATGATGTGATCTGAGATGCAGGAAATGTACCTGGCAGGACAGTCCACCACCATTAATGTCAATGGTATTTTTGACATTGACTTCAATAGGTGGACGATTGTGCCCTGAGTGCATCAATGTACCAACAAGGCAAGGGACTTCAGAACAGTAATAAGGTAAGTAATAAGGCTTGCCTTATGGATGAATGAACATTATCTTGCCCTCAAGTACTGCCTCTTTTTCTCCCAAGCTATGCTAAGATGAACTAGCATGGCTTATTTTGTGAAGGGGCTAAATTCAGGGGTTGGGGAGTGCTGAGCTGCAGGAAATGTTCCCATTAGTGCATCCCTGGTCTGTGACAGACCAGGAAAGGGGCTGATTTTAGTCATTTCATGGTTGGAAACGAAAGCCAGGAAAAAACCAACTAGATGGTTTTTTTTGGCTTTTATTAATGACTTTCCTGTTCTACCCTCCCCACCCCCACCATGCTGCTCATCATATAGGTTAAATCGCAAGAACTGTTGTTTTATATAGCATAGGGGAATAGTAAGAGGACCTGGTAACAGTGAACCATCAGGTTAGGTATAATAAGCAACTATTGAAGCATGCCAGCTGTTTGGTCATTAAAAAGCACACCCATACATATGCAGTATAACTACTACCAAGTGTGTTATAATATGTAGTAAATATTTACTCATAATAAATTCAGTAACTATGTACTTCCTGTGGTGATTATCTCTACTGTCGTTTCATTACATCCTTGTTTACATCCTTCATTACATCATTCATTACACCCTCCGCGGCTCAGGATGGCCCCTTTGATCCACCGGGGGGCACCTTCCTGGAGATCCCCTGCGTAAAGCGGGGGGCTACAATGGAGAGGGCGTTCTCGGTGGCTGGGCCACGGCTATGGAACTCCCTCCCAGAGGAAGCACGGCTGGCCCCGAGTCTGTTGGCCTTCCGTCGGGCCTGTAAGACATGGCTGTTCTCCCAGGCCTTCCGAGGTGGGGAGGGGAGGGTGGGTTAAATTGTTGTATGGGGGGTGTTTTAAATTTGTTAAATAATATTGGTATTTTTTAGATTTCAATGTGGTTTTATGTTGTTTTAAATTGTTTTTATATTTGTTGGAAGTCACCCCGAGATGCCATTGGCATGAGGAGGCGGCATATAAGTGCAATAAAATAAATAAATAAATAATAAATTTCCCTACCCCTTGTGTAGCCAGAAACTATAGGCCTGAAAAGTAGGTGTTTTCAGCCCTGAACTGCTAAAAGACAGGTCAGTTTAAGTATGGTCAGTTTTGGTGTCTTTATTTCTGTGCTGAAAGATGTTATTAGAAGTCTTCTTTGGCTTATTTTGTTTACATACTTGTTGGCCATACACCCAGAAAATTGAAGCAAACCCTGTTTTGTTGGTTCTTCTGTTGGATGTTGTCAATGCTTTAAAACTATTTACTTTTAACATATATAGGTGGGTTCTTTGACCCCAAGCAGTGGGTCTTTTGTTAAGTGGGGATTGGTATGGCAAAAGAAGCCATAGCCTTTAAAACAGGTAACATCTTTTAGCCATGCTGTTTGTTGTGTTTGCTAAAAGCAACCTGGATTAACTGGGATGCCCAGGAAGTGCCTAGTTGAGAGAGAGGGATTCTTTATAGGGTCTACCCAAGTCTGAGATTTACTTTTCCATCCTAACTATGGATAAAATCCATCACAGATTTAAAGTGTTCATGTTTCAGAATAGGCCATGGAATTCATTTTTCTTTCTGTTCTTTTCCTTTCTTGCGACCTATGGCACGCTGTATAACTGGCAGTAAACACTTTGGCATTTCACTGAGTGTTATCTTCTTTTGGGTTACGTGAAAGACCTTGCTCCAACTATCTTGTTTAGACTCCATGAAGTTTGGAATGCAGTAAACATTGCTGGAAGAAATTAGAAGTTATGGTATCAAATGGGGCCCTCTAGCAGTATTTCACAGTATAGACACTGGTTTCTAATATGGTTCTGTTCACCTATTTGGATATAATATGTATTTATGGCTCAATATCGATTACTTGCTGTTTAATAACTTACGTGCTATTTGATTCTATTTTGTTGTTTTAAAAAGAATTTACTTGTCTTTAATCACATGGTGAACTTCTGCTAAAGTTTAATTTTGTTAATAATGTGACTTTGAATTGTCTACTTGTCAACTTTAATGGGTTTCTATTGATATTAGGTGGGGGTATCAAAATATCATTAATAATATGATGACTTTAGTGGAAACTGGGTTTTAAGCAACAGCAGTCTTTTTAAGTTGGTGTCTGTTTTATTTGGGGAGACAAGAACCATAGTGATTTAATTTGGCCTAGAAAGCTGTTTGCTTTTTAGTCTGTTCTGTAGCTAGACTAATTGGCTCAAAGGAGTTAGAAGAGACACTGATAACATATTTGTTTCTGGGACCTAAGGTCTTTTTGCAAGTTTAGGTCAAAACATGTTTTCAACCTATAAAGAAGTAGTAATATTGATAATAAACACCGCCATCCCGTGGAAAAGGTGTTTTATTGTTTCAGTCATATCTCAAATACTGAAATAGGTTTAATTTTTAAGCTAAATAAGGGTTTTTTAAGCTGTTAATTGGAATAGTATTAATCAACATATTTGCCAATGTAAATTCCAAATTGTTTTAAGATATTTTAATGAAAGAATTCTGTATAAATTAGGAAATCTAGGGGAGAAATTAGAGACTAAAGACATTAAAAATAATGTATTTAATTAGTGAACTAAAGTTTATTTCAACATAAAGTTTGACTTCAAATTATACCTAAAATACACCATTCAGATGAATAAGTAATTGTTCCTTTGAATTGTGTCTTAATGAGAAACTCAGAATCTTATAAATCAGTGTTGCTCTAGAAATTTCTTTCTAAAATGAGTAGAACCAAGGTAGATATAGCATCTGTTCTTCAACAACTTCCTGACAAGAATCCCTGTATAAAATTATGTAGAATTAATAGAATTTAATAAAACTTTAGTGAAGCTAATAGACACCATTGGGTTTCATAGACCTCTATTTAATTTTATTTATGTATTTATTTATTTATTTATTTGCATTTCTTAGCCGCCCCTCATGCCTACGGCATCTCAGGGCGGCTTACAAAAAGAATAAAAACATACAATATTAAAATTCACTAAAAAGCATTAAAAGAATTTAAACAGAATTTAAAATATCTCCCCCCAACTACCCCACCCTCCCTTCCAAAGGCCTGGGTGAACAGCCAGGTTTTGCAAGCTCGGCGGAAAGCAAGCAGACTTGGGGCCAGGCGGGCTTCCTCTGGGAGGGAGTAAAAGT
>QEPC01005447.1:2946229-2966765 GCA_003113815.1 Sphenodon punctatus
AGCCTCTAATCCCACTCTTTGAATTCATCCTGAGCAATCAGCTGGCCTTTGTTTCTTTGTGGCCCTGCCCGCTTCTGAAGGAAGACCATTAGCTTTTCTGTGGTAGGACCCTCTCAATCACTCTCCCCCTTTTTCCCACATGCACTCACTAGATCTAACATGCTGATGGTACTTCTCACCAGCAATGAGTTGAGAAAACCAAACACTAACCTCATCAAAGGAATCCTAGAAAAGTTTGAAGTAACAGTGAGGGTCATCTAGTCCAACTCCCTGCTTGGATGCAGGATGGCTACAGCTACAACATCCCTAACATGCTGTGTCCAGTCTCCTTTTGAAAGCTATGGTGGGTGAGGATTGCTGGCTTTATTTGTGATTCTCCTTGGTTTCAAAGTGGGTCTAAGGCAAAGCCTGCAATTCCTGGCTTGTTTTAATTATGAATTTAAGTCAATGGAACAAAACAAATTGTCCAGTCACTCAACTTCTCCCAAGTCCTACTCCAGCAAAGAGGAGAGAATGCTCTCTCGCTTACTTCTTCACCCATCACCTCCCTTTCCCTTTCCCCCCTCTCCCCTCTGTTTCAAATTCTGACTCAAACATCTCTCTACCTGTTCTCTTCCCTCTCCCAAATCTTGCCTCACTTTGGAGCATTGGTTTACACACACACATACACATTATAATATAATATAATATAATATAATATAATATAATATAATATAATATAATATGCAATTAAATGCAGGCTTTGACTTTTCACCTGGTAAACTGGAGGGCTACGGTGAGCTAAGCTTTTAATTACAAGTACCCATTTTGAGGGGCAGGGAATTCAAGCTGATGGCAGATGCTGCAGCTTGACTTAATCCCATTTTAAAGGGAAGGGAGAAGGGGGGAAAAAACATGAATCTGCCTGTGAAAAGATTGACTTAATATAGAGAAAATTATTCTTTTTGCTCCCCCCACTTTCTCTTTTGCCAAACAGAAACTAGGCATTAAATCTTGAGGACATGATTACTGCTGTTATTAAGGGGAAATTGTAATGTGCTACTCTGACCCCTAGGCCATAGCCGATTCTGCCATTTGTGCCGGCTCTCTCTGCTTATCACAAACTGAAGGGGCCACATTCATCTCTGAGGTTAGTCCACTTGCTTCTCCAGTTACACTAGGGATACACATTTACTTTTTTCTTGTTAAAATATCATAAGTGATTTTCTGGTTTTGAATGGAGAGGCAGTGTAGAGTGCAGACACCTCCAAAATATCTAATTGAACATGGGAGGTTGCACTCCCTTGAGCAAAGAGTACAGCGTGCACCTTGACAACGGAACAGGATACATGCTACCACTCTTTGTTTTAGTGGGTGAAAACAAATGAGACAGCAGCCTACGAGTCACCTCCTCGTAAGTTGGGTGGCCACCAGATGTTTGCCCACTTCTGCCTGGAGCAGGTGGCCACCTGCTACAGGACACATTGACTGGAGGTTGGCAACGCAGCACAAGCTAAGGCTCAACCAGCCAGACTAATCTCATCTGAGCTAACGTGCTCTCCCATCTGTTAGGCCCCACCCAGCTCAGTTGTGAGGCATGGTCTGAGGACTGGGTCCAGAGGAGTGCGTTATCCTCGGCCACCAAACACCTAATCAGCTCACCCGGCCCACCAAACAGCTGATCAGGGAGCCTGGGGGAGCATGTTCACCCAGCCCACAAACAGCTGATGAGGGGACCCTGAAGGAATGCACTCACCTGACCTGCCAAATGCTGATCGGGGGCAGGGGTCGGAGGAGCATGCTCACCCCACCCACCAGACAGCTGATTGGAGGGACTCAGAGGACCGTGTTCACTGGCCTGCCAAACAACTGCTGGGGGGTGTTGAAGGGGCTCACTCACGTAGCTCACCAAATAGCTAAGGGGGGGGGGCTAGAGGAGTGCCCCAATCAGCTGTTTGGCATTCGCACCTGGGCTGGGTGAAGGTGGTCCTTTGGGCCCCCTGAATAGCTGTTTGGTGCGATCACCCAAGCCAGGTGAGGGCACTCCTCCAGACCCCTCAATCAGCTGTTTGGTGTTATCTCCTGCCGGGGGCTTGATCCTCTGGGCAGCAGAGACCCGTATGGACAACTCCTTGGCCAATTCTTGGGATGGAGGGACTTGTGATGGCAGCCTCACTGCCTGTATTCCAGGGGGTGGGGCTGCTCATTTGACCAGCCCTCCCCACTGACCTAAGGAGTCATGGCTGCAGTGGCCCTCCCCAAGGCAGCCAGGTGATCCGGCTTGCCCCAGTCTCATTTGTTTTCAATGAGGAAAAGGAATTGTTAAAGAAAGTAATGATGACTTGATCCCAAGAGCTCACTGTAGCCAAACAGAGAGCTATGATAATTGATTAATGCAGGAGCCTGGGAGCCTAAAACCCCCTTATTATTAATTCTTACTCTGACACTGGCTGTCTCTATAACCTTGTGCAAGTCATGGGGGGAAATCTCTATGCCTCTGTTTCCCCATCTTTAAAATGGAAGTGATACTAACATACTTCATGGGTAGGGCTGTGATGCTTAATCTAGTAACACTTGTGAAGTGCACTGACAAGGAAAAGGGTTCCATGGTTGTTTAGAAGGGGGTCCACATTGTCTCTACCATATACCTTGAGGTGCCATCCAGAGAATAAATCTGGCTTATTGTCTCTTGGATATGGCATCTCTAGGCATATGGTGGAACAGCAATTGACTTTAATGATTTCACACTAGGGATCAGCTTGGTGTGTTAGTTCCAGATTTATATCAATGATATAGGGCACAGTTTGTCAGTGTCCTTGAGCCCCATTATGTCAGCTAAGCTGGTCCAAAGAGGATGAAAGACAGGCATAACCTCTGTGCATGGAATGCCCCCAGTGTGTGGAACCCCTGCTGCTCTTCCTTTATGGCCACCCCAGAAGGTTGTCCAGGGGTGAGGTGGAAGTGGCCAGAGAAGCAAGGAGATGTAGTTGGGATCAAAGGGACTGTGTCCATGGAGAGTCTGATGATGCTGGGCCTCTGCAAAGCACCACAGGGGCTACTTGAGCACAGCTTCCTCCTACGGTACATTGGAAGATTTGTGCATCCCCTCGATTCACAAACATGCCCCTTGGTTAGGAGACAACTTGGAAGTAAAATGGGTCTGTTTAGGGGATCCATTCATCATTCTCCTTTCCTGTAACTGCTGTGCAGTAGCTGGAAGCCAGATACCATTTCACAGCTGTGGTGGCGCATGTGCCTTCCCTCATTCAAGGCCCCAGGGCATGGACAGGGCCATGAACTCACTGAACCCTGACCTAGTTTTTGGCTTGGACTCCCTTGGGTGTCATCTGGAAAGATTGGTTTGGCAGCCAAGGCCTTGACCTCTGTGCTGCACTGACTGCCATTGCCTGGAGAGTGAGAGCTCAACATTGGAGACTTGAACCCTGAGGATCTGCCTGCCTATAAAATGCTTGAGTAATAGAGTTTGTGAGGAATAATTTCACTCCAGCTCTGCAGGGTTTGCATTGCTTGTAAGGGACTCAGCCACTCAAGTAGCTGTTTTATGTCCTTTCTCTTCTCTCTCTCGTGCTAGGCCCTTGCCAACCAGCTGGACTCATTCATCTGGTGCTGCACACTAGACAAGAAGAATATGAGTTGCAGATAATTCTCCCCAAAAGAGCATGCTCAGCTTTTGCAGACAGCAAGGGAAGAGACAGTCTGGTTGCTTTTACAGTGGGCTCTGGGAGAAAATGGGTGTGCCCTTTCTAAAAAGAGGCCCAAACTCTTATTTGAAGTTAACTTTTCCAAGAGCCAGGCAAAGTCAAGAGAACATAAGAGCAATCAATAATAGTGTTCCTTCTCTGTCTCCCTTGCTTACTTTTCATGCTTCAAGCAGAGCTGAGCTCATAATGAAATCTCAAGCCTGAATCTTTGCAGATGCAAGTCTTGTATCTGAAACAAACCTGCTCTTCCTGTGGTTTTCGTTATTGGTCTAAGCCCAGCTAGCTTTCCCTAGCAAATACCTGACATGGATAATAACATCTGGGCAAAATAATAACTATGGCCTTTACACAGCCTGCTCCTAAATAGGAGACTTTTTGCTACCCATATGAAAAACCCATGAAATTCATTACTACCTCCAGGAAATTCTCTGTAACCTATCATGACACCTGATTAATTTCCATAATGCAATGTGTACCTCAGTAACCTTCGATGACCTGTATAACCCATAGTTCCTCACAGGGCTTCCACTCCTAACAATCCAAACCCACTGGCTTCCCATAAATGCTGGTTCAGTTTTACCTTGATGTGATGGACTGGCTTCCCATTTGCAAAGATGTTGAAGCCACATTCCTTGCTTTCTCTCTCTCTCTCTAAATCTTACCCTTTAAATGCCTCTCATTTAAAGGGATGTCATTCATTTTCATCTCTAAGCTCCTATGTTCTGCACAATTTTGGCACCCCCTCACTTGTATTGTTGAAAATTATTTATACCTTAATTGCAGAATCATGTAAGTGAGGTAAAATTATTTATGTTAAAGGAATGAATCTCAACAGCATTTTAAGTTCCTTATGTGGGTAATTTTAAAGTCTCCCCCATTTTGAGCCACTGTAGCATGTTGCCTTTATATTTGAACCTGAACACATTTGGGGTATGGATGGCATTACAGCGTTATATGTTTTAAGCCATTTGTGAGCCTTTCTCCTCCCTTGTCACACTAATAGAGCCCTCCCTCCCAAACGTGTGTTACATAAATCATGTATACTCCCATTTAAAATACATATAATAAATAACTATTACATATAAGGAATATCTTTTATTTTGTCAAATCAGAATATTTATTGAAAGAAAAATGATTAGAAACATTTTTCCACTTTTCAAAACTTTGCACTCATTCGCATAATACCTGTTGTACAGGGGGAAGCTCATGGGTCACTTGTGGGGCTGGGGCTGTGTGAGGGGCTTTCCCCTGTGACCGAATCCATGCAAAACAACTCTGGTGATCATGGGGGGGGAATCCCTTCACACAACTCTGGCACCTACAGGGGAACACAGGGCATATTCCTTGAGCTCCCCTCCATCTTGTGTTGTGTTGTGCGGATGAGCCCTCAGGGTGGCCTTGGAGGACAAATGGGATGAGGCTAGGGGACAAGAGAGAGCAAGTGTGGGGATGAAGCAGAGCGGCACATGGAAATTACAAGGATATGGGGCAGGAAGGATCAGACAGAGGCATGGGACAAGCAAAAATGGAGGCAAACGGGAAGAGATTAGACAGGAAGGAGAGAGAGGGGGGCATCATTATAGGGATGTACTAATGAATCTGGTGAAGAAGCAAACATGTGATTGTGATGTCATATATTATCAATAAATACCCTTCCCTCTTGTCACAGATTGTCACCATGTTGCTACCCTTTCCCCCACCCACGGGCACTGGGAGAGGAGTGTAAGGGGGTGTGGTTGCACACACACCCTACCTCCCACTCCGCTCTGTTCCTTCCAAGCATCATGAAGTTGTGATGCTCAAGAAAAGGGTGTGGTCATGTCAGAAAGGGGCAAGGAGCCTTTGGCCCCTTCCCGCCATGTGGGACATACTTTATGAACAGTCTTTGCAGTAAGGCCAGTGAGCTTTCTTGCCCAGTTCTTCTGCCTCCCAAGAGTGAAAGACAGGAACTGAAATGAAGCCTACGACCCTACCCACCCAGACTGGCAAAAGACAAGAGTTTGATTAGGGGACCCCAAGTCACAGAAGAAAGAGTGGGTGTGTGAACGTTTTTGTTCGTGTCTGTGCTTATTTGAAATGGATGCTAAAGAAAAAAGATGGGTAAGTAAGTGGAGATGAGCCCTCTAGAGGCAGGGCTGCAGGGTACTATGCTCTGAAGTTTTGCTGCAAAAGTTTTGCTCTAAAGTCCTCGCTGTGCCTTTCCCTGCGAAATGAAGTGAGAGGTGAGGTTAGCAGAGCAATTGCTACATCTTGAAAAAGACCATGGCTGAAAAACGCATTTATTAAAGACAGTTGTGATAAAATATTCATTAACTGTCCGTTCCTCTCCTTGTTCCTGCTGTCGCATGCCCGCTTTCCTCCTCCTCCTCTCTCTCAGCTGTAAGAGAGTTCAGAGGAAGAGAGAGCGAGAGCAGCACTTAAATGGTTATTTGTGTTGTCATTCCTAGGCATTTTATAAGGTCTTTAATGAAATAGATTTTCTCTCAAGAGGTGCATATTTTCTGATGCATAGGGAAAGAATACTACAGGTTTCTGAAAAGTATCCACATGCTGGATTTGTTGAATTATAAATGATAATAAAAGCAAGCTGTTATAAACGTTCTCCTAGTAAATACTAATCATGGCTGATCTTAGCTGAGAAAAAAAAGCAACAACCCAGCAAACCAAAACAAAACTGTCAGGGCAAAACTCCCTTCTTGACAATTCCCATTGCTTTCACATACATCAATTCTAAGAGCACTGCCAGCACCAAAGCAGTTGGGACTAGAATTATAGCAGAGATTAGCAGGATTCTATTCCTAGAATATCTTTATGGTGATCACTTGTCACTTGTTATTACAAATAAATCCTGTTGGTCTTCTTTCCTTGCTCTCATCCTGGGCTTACTTACACTTGAGAAATCATTCTTCTCCTTCCCCCTGCTCTTCTAACAGAATTCAGGTTACTCATCTCAGCAGCTGCCGGTTTACCCTGACTCAACATGACCGTTAGTTCCCTCACACGCCTCCTTCCCCCAGTAATATTCCTTCCCTGGATGATAAAAGACCTTGGCTCTTGCATATTATTTTCTGTTACTATAATAAAAACAGGTTCTTATACTTTTGATTGGAAGATGCAGGTTTCCCGGGGGTTACCAAAGACACGGGGTGAGTAAATATGGGATCCTAGTGGTTTTGTTATTCTAGCTATTTTATTATTATATACCTGGAGTAGTATATAGGACTTCAGGGGATGTGCTCAAGATGGGGGAAGGAAGGGGAGGGTCCACGCTAGACATCTGTGCCAAGATCCATCCCTTATCTGGATCAGTTTTATTGATGTTTTTTAAAACTGTTGTGGGTTTGGTTTACTATTGTGGATTTTATTGTTATTACTGGGTTTTTATAATATTGTAAGCCGCCCCGAGATGCCGTAGGCATGAGGAGGGCTGCTAATGAATTTAAATAAATAAATAAAATTAAATAAATAAATTATCTTTAAGTGCATGCCCTCATCTCTGCTCTCTTCTCCTTGAGTGCACTCCCCTAGTGGATAGAACTGGAACTGGAAAACAGTCAAATAAAAACCAGCTCTGGGCTAGACGGCCGGGGCGGAGGTTCCCTACCTCTGTTATATACAGAGTTTGGGAGGAGTACCTTACAGATCATCATCAAACTAAAATAATTTAAACTCTGCCAGACTTCACACATTAGACTATATAGACAGCATAGCCAGCGGTTAACAGAAGACAGCCCTGTGGTCACATCCCTAACCCTGGCAATTGGTGAACCATCTCAACCACACCACCTTGTACGGTGTCCTCAAAATGCAGAGGGACCCCCAACAGGATTGCTCTGGGGGATTTAACAGGGCCAGTGAGGCTGAAGCTTATTAACAGACAGAAAGAATCTCAAGTGGCTGCTGCAGTTCTTAATGAGCAAGCATCATGACATCTCCTGGATGAGCTCAGACTGGAGCTGCTGGTACTTCTTCTTTTCTCCCTCCATGCGTTGTTTTATTTTACTGACACGAGAGCTCCATGACAAGAACCCCCTTTGTACTGCCCCTTTCCAAGATGATCACCCTCCTTTCGCACGTGGCCACGCCCTTCCAGAGCATCATGGTGTCACAGTGCTCCAAAGAGGCATTGGCAGATGAAATCTTTGCCCACCCCCTAGCACTCCTGTCCCATGACATACATTTATTTAATCTCAAAATCCAGGAAGCCCATGTCTGGCTTCATTACTGAGAGGTGACTATTATTAAGGCCGACTCAGTATCTACTAGGATGAATGGCAAGACAAGTGTCTGATGTAGGCCATAAGCATGTCCAAGGTGGCAGTACAACAGTATTGGTGAGGTTATTGTCTCAGTAGAGGCTTAAGGGATCCAAAGAAGATTAGGGCCCCACTGTGCTGGGTACTGTAGAAACACATGAAGTAGAGACCCAGTTATCTAAATCTTAGTCATCCAGACATTTCACTTGTCCAGGGACACTGCTTGTCCTCTGGACGAGTAAATTATCTGGATGAGCTAAGGTGGCTAGGGGAGACGGAAGACGTTGGGATGGGAATCCCAGTTGTGTCCCACTTTAATTATTCCTATTTTTATTATTTAACATTTATAGAGTACTTTCAGTATTCAGGGTGTTTTACATTTCTTATCTAGTTCATCCTCAAACAACCCTGTGAGGTTCACAATAATTGTTCTAATTTTACAGATGGAGAAGTGAGGCTGAGTGATAGTGATTTGCCCAAGGCCACCCAGTGAGTTCATGACTAAGATAACATTTGAACCCTGTTTTCCCAGGTCCAATTCCAACACCTTATCCACTAGGTTACCCTGGCTCCAGGAGCTCTGTTATTAACTTACTGGTGAGGATCATGGAATGGGTCCTTCATAAAACACTCTACTCCATGCTCTTTCCTTTGCAGACACCTCAGCCATTGCCTCCTTGCTCTTTCCTGCAGAAGAGGTGAGCTGGAGGTGGGAGGTGTGGAAGAGAAGGCTGCTGCTGCTACTGCCTGATCCCTTGGCTTTGCTTTCTCTCCTATACAGCTGCCTCAGTCCCCAGCTTTCCAGGGCTCACTTTAAGCCATGGCAGAGTGGGGAGTGGGTCTCCAGAACCCCCAGCTGCAGGGGGCAGAGGGATTGAAGAGAGTGGAATGGGAGCCTGGATAGAAGTATTGTCTACTGCTCCACTCTTTCACCTGCAGCCATCTTAGCATTGGGCTGTTGGGGCAGCTACAAAGGCAGAAGGTGGCGTGGGAAGCCCAATTGTTCAGACACCTACTCCCCCAGACACTTTGGCTTTATTCAAATGGGCTGCGGTGGGTGAGGGGATGGGTGTGCAGCCATGGTGGGTGTAGGTAGGTGGGCGCCTGTTCCTACGGGCACCCACCCACGGAGCAACTGGCATTGGAGCCCATTGCTCTGTGCATGGGTGATGGGTGGAGATGGGTTTAGCGCGGGAGCGCGCATACACCCCCACCCATCCCCCGCGGCATTCCCACGGGCGCCCCCGCCCATCTCAACGTAGTGAAACTGCATGGAGATGGGTGGGGGCGTCTTGTGTGAAAAGGGCCTTTGGGCGCCCCGGGGAGCATTCAGATGAGCAGGAAGAGACGCTTCCCAAGTTCACAGTCTAAATATTCCATAGGTGGAAGGAGAAACTGAGGCACAGACACATGGAGTGGTTTGTTCAAGGCCACAGAGCAGTTCAGTGACCAGAATGGGGTTGGAATCTACCTACTGGATCATACTGCTTCCCCAAAAGTGTTTTATTAAACACCAGTCACTTTTGCTTTGCACAAAGCCCTGAACTTCAAACACTAATTAAACCAAATTGAAGTTTTTAAACGCAGCAGCCCACTCTTACCCCAGGAGGATGCTTGCACAGTCTTTTACTATAGACGGCATGATTAGTACGTTCCCATCCCCAGAGCAGATTTCTCTGCCTCAGCTGTGGGTTTTCTGTGCCTCTGAGAGAGCAGGTGGGTCTGACTTAAATTTTTACATAGCAGAAAAAGGGCCTCCGTTCAGCATCCCTCTCTGCCTTAACATATTGGCTGCACTGAACGATGTGCCAGGGGAATCTTTCCCAGATGTGCACGCTACAAAATTAAAGGGGTTGATGGCCTCTCGTCTCCCTTATCTCTGAGTTAAAAGCAGTCAGTCAGAAAGGGACCAAACCCCCAGGGAATTCACTCTTGCTTTCATTAGGATAATTAAAGAATAGAATAACCAGAACAGACAGTATCCCCCTTTAAGGTGCAAATGAGAGATTCTGTGAATAAGGCAATTGGAGGCAGCTTCTCTTCTTGCTCAGAACAAGAATAAAAAAAACCAGTGAAAAATAACATTGCAGGCTAATGGTCACTGCACTGCTGCTGCTGCTGCTGCTGCTGCTGCTGCATGGTCCCGCGGTCTCGGTGCTTACTCGATGTCTGGCTGCTGTCAGGGACTGGATGAGGGTGGACTGTTTGAAGCTGAATCCTGACAAGACTGAAGTAATGCTGGTTGTCTGGTCTTGTAACTTGGAGGGGATTGGGACACCTGTTATTGATGGGGTCTGGCCCCCTCTGCTTGATCAGGTTCACAGCTTCGGGGTGCTTTTGGATCCCTCACTGCACCTGGAATACCAGGTGTCAGCAGTGGCCGCCAGGAGCACTTTTCACCACCTCTATCTGGTGAGGAGGCTGCGGCCTTTTCTTTCTGACTTGGATCTAATCACTGTCATCCATGCTTTCATCACCTCGAGGCTAGTTTACTGCAACGTGCTCTCCGTGGGGCTGCCCTTGATGACTGTTTGGAAGCTGCATCTGGTGCAGAATGTGATGGCTTGGCTCCTTTCGGGCACGGGTCACTGGGAGCACATTATACCAGTGCTCCAAAGTCTGCACTGGCTCCTTATAGATTTCTGGGCACAATTCAAGGTGCTGGTTTTGACCTTTAAAGCTTAAATGGTCTGGGTCTCATATATCTGAATGACCGCCTGTCCTACCATGTTCCATTGTGGCTCGACTAGGAGCGCTCTTTTGCAGGTACCATCTGTTACCCTTGTCCGTGGGAGGGGGGTGCGAAGGAGGGCATTCTTGGTTGCTGCCCTGGTTTCGTGGAACTCCCTTCCCCAGGAGGTTCGCTTGACCCCAAGCCTAAGCATTTTCTGGAGGTGGTGCAAACCATTTTTATTTGAAAAAGTATTTGGTGTGTGAGGACATGGGTAGGTTGGGGTTTTGGGGTATACTTGTGGGGGAGGGTGGGAGTTTGGGGGGATGGGGGAGTTTTTCTTGTTTGAATTTTATTGCTATTTTATTAATTTTGAGCCACCCTTAGCCTCTGTTGGAAGGGTAGCATATAAATCTGAATAAATAAATACAATTCAATAAATGGTTGGGGGTTCACACATTTGCATTGCTGTAGCTTACAAGGCAGGGTGGCTTCCTGTAAGATGCTCAAAACTATTTCAGTCCAGCAGGGAGCACTGTAGTGGGTGGCACCAGAGCTCTGGCTCTGAGGGAGCTCATGCCATAACCGTAGCAGAAAAATTAGCCCATTACTTCTCAGCAGGGGAAACAGCTAAGAAAAATGCAGGCATGCTAGGTTGGGGGAGCTACTGCTGACCCAACCTTTCCCAGCAGGAATGGGATGTGATGCAAAAAGGTCCACAACTTCCCTCAGGGTGATTCAGTTGTTATGAAATTTCAAGTCCTTATTTACTTTTGGGCCTTCTGCACCTCTACCAAATTTAACTGAAACCAGAGGCAGATCAAAAGTTATTGTAGGAGGGAATGGAAGGAGGGGTGGAAGGGTGGGGGACAACATAATCGAACACACACAGGGTGATTGCATAAGCCTTCTTTGCATAGGAAACTAGGCTTAAGAAGTGTGCAAGTCTTGACAGGAATTGGCATCCAGGCCTCACACCTTATTTTTACAAACATATCAGTATTAAATATAGATGAACATTTCAAGGATACTTCTTCTCACCAGGGATGCTTGTTTACTTCATCAGAATTATAGGAAGACTTCTTTCCTCAGGGTCTAAAAAGAAATGAAAACAATCTTGCTCTTTCTTTCCCTCCCTCTCTGTTTTCTATACTGGATTCCAGCGACCTTTCCTAAGTGAGAGTGCCCTTAAGTGCACAATGTGAGTAAAAGCTCTAGCTGTATAAACTACAGCAGTTAGCTTATTAAACACTTGCCTGTCTGTGCCCCATGCCCACCCTTGCCTGCTCTGTCATCCACTGATCTTGGATGTCACACTCCCAGCATTCAGCAATGAAATTGCTGAAGCTGAGGGAAGGGGTTGTTGTGAGCAGAGGGAAAGGGAAGAGCGGCCGCCACTGTACCATTCCTGTCACAATTCTGCTCACCCAGGCATTTTTCACTGGTACTGCCACCTCGTCGCTTTAAATTAAAATTTCCCTACAACATTATTCCAGATCAATGTAAATTAAATCATGTAACTGGAGATTATCACCTATCTTGATGGCTAGTTTATTTTTAGAATAAACTTGCAGTTGAAGTTTGGCTGTCTTGCAGTTGAAGTGAGTAGACCATTGGCTGAGCAGTAAGAGCAAGATCATTACTGAATATATTATGTTAACTTAATTACATCACATTGGTGTCATGTCCACTGTGCAGTAACAACAGAAAGAAAAATAAAGCCCAGCAAACCACATTTGCTGGCAAAGGCGGCGAGAACAACAGACTAGGAATGCATTTGATTTTTGCGCATTTGACACAAACAAGCCACCGTATCTTGATATGAGACCATTGGCAAAAGAGGCGCCATTGCTGTACATATTTCAGTAAAATCACATTTTTTTTGTCTCTTGGTGCTTCAAATGTGTGGGACTGCTATGATTTTATATTTGGCATCCAGCCTTGCCCAGCAGCGAGCTTTATACGAAATGGGGTGCGAACAGGGATTGTGGGAGTTCCAGTTGCCAGTTCCTTCATCAAGATGCACTGTAAGGAAAGGGGTAGGGCAGGGGTGGGGGACTTTCCCCTCCTCTCAGCCGCTTTGAAAATGAACACAAGCTGCACAGGCCAGATGAGAGTTGAGGGCGGGGGTGTTTCAGAGGTGTGCGTGTTCAGAAAGGGTAGGGGGAAGTAGGGGAGGTCCACATCATGGACCTATGCCATGGATCCATCTCCTGTCCTAGGCTTGAGCACACCCCATATGTCTGCTCCCTTGATCTCACTCTTTCACTGC
Organism: Sphenodon punctatus; assembly: GCA_003113815.1. Lineage (NCBI taxonomy): Eukaryota > Metazoa > Chordata > Lepidosauria > Sphenodontia > Sphenodontidae > Sphenodon > Sphenodon punctatus. Next base: position 2,959,130 of record QEPC01005447.1, read on the forward strand.
TTGAGGGTAGAGACTGGATGCATAGGCCAGATCCAGGAGCTGGAAAGTGGCCAGTTAAACAGCCACTGGCTGGATCTGGCCCACAGTCCAGAGGTTCCCCGCCTCTGGTGCAGGAGCAGGCAACAAGCTCACAACTCAGTTCACTTAGAAATCAACAATTTCAAAAGAAAGAATGTTTTTCATTTTTCTCCAGTTTTGTTTAAATTTCTCCAAGTTTTCAATTAAAGACTGAAAACTGGAATATTTTGAATGAAACTGGGGAGAAAAATTCCTCTATTTAGGAAAGGTCCGTTTCAGCAAAAGAATTTTTGATGGAAAAGTTCCTCTTTTGTTTACAGCTATGTAATCCTGGACTCTTGCTGTAGGTGACATACTATGGACCAGCACAAAAGCACTAGCTGCAAAGAGCACACAGCCTCTTCCAGCAGAGGGCACTGTAGAGCACCACATAAAAACACTAGCTCTTTGAGTTGGTATGGATTCACCAATTCCCCCAAAGTTCTCTTCTGGTGTCTCCCTGTTAGCAACAGACAGGGTATGCAGCATCAGCAAATTTGCAATAGCTCTGCTTCCAGTCAGAGCTGGCAGAATAAATGAGCTGAGACTCTGCTTCAGATTATTCATCACAGCCAAAGCTTGAACTTCTGTGTTCTTTACAGTCCATGGTGCCGTTGTAATGAGTTCCATCGCCAAAGCTAGTATTTCAAAAGCTAAAAGCACTAGCCAGGTCCTTACTGCTGGTCTTTTGACACTAGGGTGATCGAGGAGGAAAGCTGCGTCACCTGCGAGATGCTGTTTGTGTCCCACATTTTGCAGCTCATTGGCAGGAGCACTTGTTTCCTTCAGGCTCTTATTTGGTTCCGAGGTTGTTGTTGTTTTTAATTCCCATCCTTGGGTCCAGTGAACAGTTATGAGGTTTGGATTTTTTCCTTTCTGCCTCAGAGAAAATGTAGCATCGATCAGAACAGCTCAGAGAAGAGCGGGGGAAGAGATAAGAGAGCTATGGAGCAATGGAGGAGAGACTGAATGAATGATTGCTATTCTCTTTCTCTCTCACACACGCCATCTCTGTTTCCATCTTTCACACAGTCGCACAATCACTCTCTCACACATACTGGTTGTCTCTTCGTCTCTCATTCTCCCTCACACACTCACAAACAGTCACACAAACTCTGTCTCTCTGAATGCCTCCTTCCCTCCACTCCCTTTCAGCTTATTCATTCTCTCTCACACACTCACATGAAATATAAAGATGCTTACATTAAAAATGACATAAAACAGAGTGGAGAAGATGGCAGACAGAAATAATGGGAGAAAGACAGCATGAAAGGGGGAGCATGGAGAATTCAGGAAGATTCTCCAAGCCTGTTATTTTCCTGTTGAAAATCCAGACTAGTGAAAGCCAATGTGGAAGGGAGTATCCCAGAGCAAATGGGAGCCTGAGAGCCACCCATGACACTTGGGAACTTCTACTGTGACTGCCTGGGATGTGTACATGTGGCTTCCTCAGAAACAAGAGATGTTGAGTTGCCATTTTGGCTTCTGGAGTCCCACAAGGCCATAGGAACAGGAGGAGCAGGCTCTGTGGCATTATTGCTGCTCCCCAAACCCACCATACCTGTTGCGAACTAGAACTTTGATGTGAGAGGGAAGCTCGGGCAGCACTGCCCTGTCTTCAAGTTCCGTGGAAGCTATGGGTCAATGTAACTCACGTTGAGGCTCTCAGCAATATGAACATGTATGTGGCTCTTGGATTTCGCAACTTATCAATTTGATTCCTGACTCTGCGTAAAAACAGATGTGGGGCTGGTGCATCTGCTCCCCATCCCGGGGCAGGAAACCACAGCCGACATGGCCCAGGCTCTGTCAGGGCACTGGACAAATATGCCTGTTGCTGGAGAACTGTCCCTCCACCTGAATGGCCCGGGTAAGGTCAGGAGCTCAATAAATGTACAGGCAGCCCCTCCACCATGATGGACAGCCATGGCAGTCAATGATGGCCCATGGTTCCTGGGCAACAGCAGGCCACCATCACATCAGTTTTTATCCTTTATCCTGTATTAATTTTGAAGTTATTATTAATTGTTATTATCTGTCCAAAACTCTGCTGCCAGGGTCATCTACCTCGCCAGTCGCTTTGACCATGTGCAGCCCCTCCTCTCTTCGCTTCACTGGCTTCCCCTTCCTGAACGAATCCTGCACAAACTCCTAGTCTTCACCTATAAAGCTCTTCACAACCTCGCTCCCCCTACCTCTCTGCACTTATCGCCCTCCATACTCCAGCACGTTCACTTCGCTCCTCCTCTGTCCCTTCTCTCACCCTTCCCTGCTCCCCTAAGCACCTTTGTCCCTTCTCACTTGCTGCCCCCATGCCTGGAACTCCCTCCCTGTCCACATCCACCTTGCCCCCTCCCTTCATACCTTCAAATCTCTCCTTAAAACTCACCTCTTTCGCTCTGCTCTGTCTGACTCTTTATCCTGCTGAACCACTATTTCTATACCTACAGTCTGTTTACCCTTATCCTTGCAACATGGACCTGTCTGCTGTCATTCTCATCGTAACCAAGCCAAGTACGTGCACTTGAGACCTCGCATCTTCATGAATGTTAGACCCCTTGTCTCCCTCTGTTCCCCTTCCTAAGTCTCTCCCCGAGCTTCTCTCTCTCAGATTGTAAGCCCTAGGGGCAGGGACCGTGTCTATTTTATTACTTTGTAAAGTGCCAGGTACACTGCTGGTGCTATATAAATGTTTGTTAATAATTATTATTATTATTATTGTTTTCTATATAGTTCCAGCAATGTACCTGGAGCTGTGCAATCAGTAGTTATAGACAGACCCCTACCCCAAGGAGCTTACAGTCTAAGAAGGACAAGGGAAGGGAGACAAAAAAGAGGGGGACATAGGGAGAGACGAGGATACATTCATGAAGCAGAGAAGTTGCAGGTGCAGGTGCTTAGATTAGTTACAGGGAAGAGGAGTACTCTGAAGGGAAGGAAGGAAGAGGAGATATCTGAGACCTATCTATTGGAATGAGGAGCTAGGGAAAGCCTGATGGAATAGGTAGGTTTTCAGGGGGGATTTGAAGGTTGAGAGGGAGGGGTCAGAATGAAGGCATTCAGGGAAAGAGTTCCAGGCATGTGGGCAGCAAGGGAGAAGGGGCAAATATGGTTTGAGAAGGCAGGGGGTCACAAGCAGGTGAGGGTTGTGGCAGAGGAGGACTGAAGCTCCCAGGTGGGAGTGTGGTGCGAAATAAGTGTGGAGAGATATGGGGGAGCAAGGTCATGAAGAGTCTTTGAAGGCAAAGAGAGCTTGTGCTGAATATGTTCTTGTAGAGGGAGCCAATGTAGAGAGGAAGTACCAGCAAGAGATACATTGAAGGAGCAGTTTGAGAGATACAAAGAGAACCAGTTGATATTAACTGAACCTCGAAAGCCAAGGGAGTAAAGTGTATCCAGGAGGAGGCCATGGTCAACAGTGTCAAAGGCAACAGAGAGATCGAGCAGGACAAGAATGGAATAGAGGCCCTCAGATTTAGCTAGAGAAGGTCATTGGCGACTTTAGTGAGGGGCAGTCTCAGTCAAGTGGAGAGGGCAGAAGCCAAAGGGGGTCAAGGGAGGAACTGGAAGAGAGGAAATTAAGACAGTATGTCTACAGAGCTTGCTCCAGGAGTTTGGAAGTAAAGGGAAGGAGCAAGATAGGGTGAAAGTTGCAGGGATTGGAGGGGTCAAGAGTGGCCTTCTTAAGGATAAGGGAGACAGTGGCATGTTTGAAAGGTGATGGAAAGGACCCAGTAGAGAGGAAGAGATTTTTTATGTTCATCAGAAAGGGTGCAGCTATTGGAGCAATCACAGTTAGGAGATGAGAGTGGATGGAGTCAAGGGGACAGGTGCATGGGTTGGATAAAAGAGGAGGGAGCTGATCTCATCAAGTTCCCAACTTCCACGTCCCTTGTGGAAAACAACATCTTCCTATTGATGAGGTTTCCATACCAACTAAACCTTTCCAGTTTGCAGTGTTAGAGGGACAGATTGTGCATGTGTGGCCTGGTGAAGGATAAGTGCCAAAGTGGGTTTACTCTAGAGTTGCCATATGTCCCTTATTATAAGGGATGTCCCTTATTTTGAGAACATCCCTTATTTCAGAGCCCTATGGCTTCATAAAACATAATGAACATCCCTTGTTTACATGTATTACAGACGTGTTATTCTGAACACCACGGCTCCATGGAACATCCTTATTTCAGAATCCCTCAGCTCTGCAGTGTTCCTTATTTTTGAAAATGGTTATCGGGCAACCCTAGGCTAATTAAGTCATCTTTGTACCACCGGGATTTTGGTCTCATCAAAGAACCCCCAGAACTGTTCTTATAGCAGCTCCCCTACTTCTACCAATGGATAGCTTCATTGCCCCAGTTCAGGGCAGAGAACTCCAGCCACACCTCTTCCCTCCCTTGCCGTTCCTGCCAGTAAACCCCACTTTGATATAATCACACTGGTATGTCAGACCAGCGTGAAATGAGGGAGCTGATTTTAACCCATAAGGGCCAGCAGAGTTAAAGAAACCCCTTTAGAGGTGAAGAACTTCATTGCTGGAAATGGCTCCTAATTTTGAGTGTTTCCTGCTTTAGGTGCCCAAATTGAGACACCTAGCAACAGTTTTTCAGAGTAGCTGTGTGTCTGTAACACTAACAGATATTAAGGGGCTCTGTGGGAGCTCAGTCTCTCAGAACATCATGGGTGTAAAAGTTAGAAGGTCAGGGAAACTGTGCATAGACCCACTCCACTCCCTCCCCACACTTTTGGGGGGAAGGAGTGGTCTTTTCTCATTTCTTACTGCTGACTCTGGTGCCTATAGTGCTGGTTCCAAGATGGCTGTGGGAGAAAGGAGAGGAGATGATCAAGTGTGTGGAGGTAGTGTCTCTTCTCCTTCCTGTCATTTTAAGGCAAGCTCTAAATAGTGATATAGGAGGTAAGAGTAGACAGGGGGAGACAGGTCCCTCTCTCTACTCTTTAAAAAAATTCAGGGGGAATGTATCTATGGGTCCCTCCTCCTTTTTATGCCCAATTGCCCATGGTGTCTCTGTGTGTGTAGGGGGGCAGTGACTGTCTTGGGGAAAGGGTGGCTTTGCTGGGGGCAGATTGGAAGTGGGCTGGTTATGAGGCTGTGCTGTGGGTGTAGGGCACTTGAGAAACCCCCAACTTTGGGAGCAGTGTTTTGCCATTGGGCTCCGGCCTTCTCACTTTAGACCCCCTCTCTTCCCTCAAAACCTGAGGTATCCAGCTTTACAAGTACTTCCTGAAAATTTGTCGTAAATGGACAACAGTTACATGCTTTCCCTTCTCTAATCTGTTTGTCCATCCATCCCTTCCTTTCTGTTTCCATGTTTGCTCTGTCTCTTTCTCACTCCCTCCTTGTCTGCATCTCTTCCTTTCTCATGTCATTGTTTTAGAGGTTCAAAAAATAGATGTGTGGGAGGAGAGCAGGGGTACAAGACAGACAGATTTTGACAGCCTGTCTTCAAGGCAGATTTGGCTGTCTTGGCATCATCTGTTTAAAGAGACATTGCCTTCATTCCTGGAGGGAGGGGATCCTGCAAATGACTTGACCTCTTAAAACCAAGCCAGGAGTAGAATCAATCTCCAAAGGAGGCAGCCATTGCCATTGCTCAGACAGTGAGTGGAACATGAAATCTATATTGGCTCATTAAAAACACAGGCTTTGCCTGGCTCATCTGTAATGATGACAAGCAGTGATCAATTTTATTGCAATATAAATTTGCAGTTTATACAAATAAATGGAAATATATATATATTTCAAAGGCAGAGGATTCCTAGAGAGTCTTGAAGAGGTTTCCGTCTTGTCCATTGCTGAGAGCATGCAAATCATCTTCATTAAGTGCTGTAATTTCTCAGCATGAAAGGCAGGCTCATTTCACTCATTTGGACTTTGTAAAGTGTGTGTGTAAAGTGCCACAAACAATGCAATATGAGCCTGTCATCTGGTGCCCTGACTTGATGCCTGCAGGTATATAAATGTCAGCCGTGAGAATAGCATCTGAATGGCCACTCAGAGAGGCTGCGGCAAGCAGAGGTTTCCTTCTGGGTAAACTGTGAGGCTACTAATTACTATAAATCAGGAGAGGAGTCGGTCAGGCATGAGGTGGGGGCATCACATTGGAGACAGCGGAGTGGGAAATGCAAATGCCTGGTGAGCGGACAAAGTTTCCCAACTAGTCAGAAATGTAGTAAACAATTATTGTCAAAATGCTGTTTCCTCCTCACCCTTCTTTTTCCTTTTGAATAAAAAAATTAATTCTCTCTCTGCCCTGCCTCCACTCATGCAATTACACGGTAGCCTCCTCCACAAAAATACCCTGTGCATTGCACCTTCTCTCTAGGGCTCTCCAAATACTTAATGGGGTGGAGGAAGAAGTAACCCCCCTCTTTTACAGATGAGGAAACTGAGGCTCAGAGAGGGGAAGTGACTTGCCCACAATCACACAGTAAAGCCCACAGTTGGGGAACAGAATTCAGGGCTGTGCTTTTATTATAAAAGCATTGTTCTTGTGCTGTGAACACCCATAGCTAGTGAAGTTACCAAAAAAGACTGGTCAGCCCTCATTGTAACCTGGCTTGGCTATTGTCTAAGCAGGTTTGGAGGGGGTGGGGGTTGCAGAGAAATGAGTGAAACCATGCAAGAACATTCCCATGGATCCCTGCCACATCCTGCAATCATGTCAACAACACCTCATGATCAACCATGACCTTGTAGCCCTCTAGAACACCTTGTTGGCAGAGGCTATCAATCAGTCGGCACCCAGGCATCTGGCTTCTGGAGCATCAGAGGCACAGGGCCCAATGATTCACAGAGGACCTGCACCAGCTGAAGCAGGAAGGACAGTGATTAGAGTGACAGTGGTGTCAGACCGCCAACTGACAAAAACACTCGTATTCACCACAGCTTCAATGCTGTGCTTGATGCAGTAGGGGAACCAGAGGTAATGAATGCCCCGCCTTGTCCTGTTTTATGGGATCAGTTCCAGTCTGTGTTGCCCACTGACGCCGAGGATGTCCTTGGGTCTGTCAGGGCCACTTTTGGGAATTAGATCCCTGCCCATCCTGGCTGGTTAAGGCTAGCCGGGAGACATTAGGGACATTGCTGGCAGCGGTTGTGGCAGAAGCTGCCAGGAGCTGCCCTGCCCTTTCCAGCTGACCTTCACTGACACTCTGGCTTCCAGTTGCTACTAGGCAGGATTTTGCAATACCAGGGGAAGGTACAGCCAGGTAACCTCCCAAGGACCAATCACAACTGAGGGGCAAGTGGCTTTTAAAAAGAAAAGCCACACCTCTCGGGGCTCTCTTCCATTTTGTCTTCTGTTTGCTCTGGACACTGACCTGGTGCTGGGGAGCTAAGGGAATGGCTCCTGGCCTGTTGGGATTAAACTAAACCTAAGGACTGAACCCCTTTGCTGCAAGGCAAAGCAGCACCTGAAGCTGTAAGTAATTGAATGTTAGATCTGAGGGACCAGTTTAGGCCAGATGCTTCTAAAAAGGCCATTGTGCCTAAACTGTTCTGATCAATTGCTTTTGCTCAAGGATTCAAAATACCTCACATGGTTGTAGCCTGTGATGCTGG
>QEPC01005447.1:2969519-2983471 GCA_003113815.1 Sphenodon punctatus
GGCAGAAACTGGGAACTGTTTTATACGGGCTCGTGAGCCTGACTGTTATAAAGAAGCAGAATAGGTCTCATTCTCCCCAGAGGGATGAGACCGGAATCTGAATAAATAAAAAGCTCTGGGGTGGTGGCAGCGGGTAAGAGACCAGTAAATAAGTGGGTAATGGGGTGCCGGGAGACTGGGGCGAACCCCAGTGGACTCTGTTATGCCACAAGGGTAGTCAGTGCCTCCCTGCAGGAGGGGAGGATGCCTGGATGCCTCAAGGAGGCCTTAGTGAGCCCATTGCTCAAAAAAACATATTTGCATGTTGACTCCCTTGCTAGCTATTGACTGGCCTCTAACCTTCCCTTTTTAGGGTGGTGGCTCGGCAGCTTCAGGGGCATCTGGATTGTGTCAGATTTCTGGATCCGTTGCAGTCTAGCTTTTGTCCGGGTTATGGCACTGAGACTGCATTTGTGGCCTTGGTCAATGACCTCCGCCATGAGGTAGATCATGGCTGTTCAACTCTTTTAGTCCTATTAGTTCTGTTGGCTGCATTTGATACCGTTGACCACGAGATGCTGGTGATCCACTTGCAGGACTGAACTGGGGTGGGCAGAATTGTTCTTGAATGGTTCCGTTTCTTCCTGGCCGGGAGAACACAATGTGTGGTTCTGGGGAATGGTTCCTCGTCACCCCGGGATCTCACCTATGGTGTCCCACAAGGTTCTATTCTATCCCCTCTCCTGTTCAACATGTATATGCAGCCGCTGGGTGAGGTCGTGAGAGAGTTTGGGGTTCAGTGTCATCATTATGCTGATGACACCCAATGCTACCTTTCTTTTTCAGTGGACCCAGGTCCAGCAGTTTCATTGCTTACCCGGTGTTTGACAGCTGTGGGGGACTGGATGAGTGTGACCTGTCTGAAGCTGAATCCTGACAAGATGAATTTGATGCTGGTGGGGAGGACTGGGGGGTGGAGGTCCCCCATCATTGATGGGGTTCACCCCTCCCTGGTTCCTCAGGTTCATAGGCTCCTTGACTCGCAGCTCCACCTGGATATCCAGGTGGTGGCTGTGACGAGGAGTGCTTTTGGTCAATTACATCTGGTACAGCGACTTTGGCCGTATATTTTGGACTCAGACCTAACCACCATCATCCATGCATTCATCACTTCTAGTCTGAACTACTGTAACACGCTCTACATGGGGCTACACTTGATAATTGTCCAGAGACTGCAGCCAGTGCAGAATGCAGCAGCCTGCCTCCTTACAGGGACAGGTTGCCATCAGCATATAACACCTGCACTTTGCTCCCTGCACTGTCAGTCTATAGTCTTCCGGGCTAGTTTCAAGATGTTGGTTCTTACCTATAAAGTCCTAAACGGTCTGGGACCAGCCTATCTGCCAGACTGCCTCACTCCCTGGATCGGCCCCTGCAGTCAGGTGGGGGCGCCCTATTGGAGGTCTCCCTGGTGCGACGGGGTCCATGTTTGAGAGGGCGTTCTCAGTGGCGGCCCCGCAGCTGTGGAACTCCCTACTGGCTGAGGCCGATTTGTCCCCAGATTTCCCCTCTTTCAGGCACTGTTGTAAGACCTGGCTATTCTGCCAGGCTTTTGGCGGGGGAGCTGGGTAGTGGGTGGGGTGGTGAGGGAGAGGGTTTTTTTATGCCTTCTATCAACTCCTGCTTTGGTTTTATTGATCTTTTTAATATTTATATATTTTTTGTAATTTGTTATTTATTAGAATGTTGTTATTGTTATTATTTTGTTGTAAGCCACCCTGAGCTGCCACAGGCAGGAGGGGGCGGCATAGAAATTAAAGTATAAATAAATAAAATAAATAAACCATATTGAAGGCTGCTGAAAGGTCTCATAAGATCAACAGGGTGCTATTTCCCCTGATGAAATTTAGAGACTCCCTCTTGATCTCAGGGCAAAGATCATCATCAACCAGGGCCACCAAAGGAGGCTCAGTACTATACTCAGGATGGAAGCCTGACTGCCTTGGGTCTAGGAATACAATCGCTTACATACCTTTAAGTCACATCCCTCTGCTAAATTTGGTTGAAATTAGCTTGCTGGATCAAAAGTTATTAAGGGGGTTCACTACACACACATGCTTATACACTCACAGAGTAGCTGCATAAGCCACCTTTCGCTAGGAAACAAGGGTAGGAATGCACATGATGAAGGGAACTGCCCAGCACAAACACTAAGAGCCAAGAAGAACACCTTGACAGGATGGTGGAAAACCAGAGCCTTTACAAAGGTAGTTTTAGTTTGACACATCCAACTCCACAGAGTGGAGTTGGGGACCTGAGCAGAAAACAGAGCTTCTTGGTATTGACAGTGGTTGTTTTCAGACATGAATGATGGTGGCCGGGTTTAGTGCGCTTTACTCTACGGGTCACCATTACGTAAGTTTGCACCTGCCAGATGTTAGCACAGGATGAATCCCAACCATGGTGGCAGACTATGACTCAGGGACTTCCCCAGGTCACAGCCAGGGCTAGCCGCCACCACGGTCAGGATCCCATTGCCCGACTGGGAGTAACACGGGTTTTCACATTTGAAATCTCACTTTACTCACCCCGGTTTGGAGTGGTCAGGAGGCTGGGGACCATGGCGGCCATCATGGCCACCCATCAGAGTGGGCCGCTGGGTGCTGGGTGTAGTGTGAGGGCACTTCTGCCTGGCTCTCCACCCTCCCTGGTGACCAGGCCCCCATCACATTAGTTCGAGGACCTGGCTGGATCCCGACTGCAGTGGCGACTCCACTCCAGAGGGGTTAAGTCCATTGCAGCGCAGCGGCGCCATCACGTATGTAAATACCCAAGGATTTTTTATGAGGTCTCAAGGGAATAGTTTTCTCATTCTGTGATTCAGCTTCACCATTTACAGAATGAGAGTAACAAGACTGGAGAGGAACATTGCGGGGATTGATTAGTTATTCCTAAAAACCAAAGTACTTTAAAATGGAAAACCAATGCAAAAGTAAGTAAGTAAATAAGTTTATTCGGCACTAGCTTTCGCCATGGCCACAAAAGAAAACAGTTACATTGTTAAAACATATTCTTAACATCAGCCATTTATGGTAGAAATTTCCATTTACATATCTTCAACCAATCTCCATGCTTCCCATAATGTATTAATACAAGAGCCAACTCATATCTTTTATGCCTTCTTATTACATAATCGTGCAGACTATTTAGCCTGGTCACCTTAACATTTAGTCCACATCCTAGGGGAATTGTTCCTCATATTAAGATCTAGTCGGTTACCTCATATCAGATAATAACCAACTTTACCAACTGTTGCTATAAACGTTTAATAATAGACAGCCTTGTGGTATTAATCACATAAGGAAAGGGGGGCATTACAACTAGTCCAATCTTTTATCCTCTTAGCTTTCATTTGCTTTAATCTTAGTGGCAAATTGGACAAAAATAGCGACAGCAGTACATTCCTCAACTTTAGAAAGGTTCAATATATATTTCATTTTATAGATTGGATCAAAGTGCTCCTTTCCACAGAGTAATGGCAAGATCCATACTTCCCTTATAGTCAAGTACAAGGGACACCTAAAGAGAATATGCACTATAGTTTCCGTACCACCCATATGACAAATACACCTTCGGAGATCATTTGATAATGCATTATATCAGGCTTGGGTCACAGCAGTCTCTATGAGCTGAAACCACAGCCTGGTGTAATTTCTGTGCAGCTCACGCGAACCAATTAGATCTAAGTAGCGCTCGAGGCCAAAGGATTCCTTGACATGGCCAATCCAAGGTGCCGCTTTCCAGTTTACCAAAGCCGCCATGTCCTCCTGGCTTCCTACATCCAATATCCTCTCCATTAACTGCTTTCTTTGTTGTATTGGGGACATTTGCCATAACACATACACAGAAAACCCTGCCTTGACTAGATGATATACAAGAAGGGAGCTAAGCCAAGGGTAAACCACCCCACTAGTATTTGCCAGCTTCTCCATAAGACATAGATGGGGTAACGACTTTTCATCCTGATTTAATATACGTATCCAGTACTTCAATAAAGCCAGCTTCTTTAAACAGCCAATTGAAAAAATGCCAGTTTCTGCCCTCACAACGGGCCCTGGGACCGCTTGTGGTACCCCTAGCAGCTGTCTAAGAAACTTATTTTGAGCTCTCTCTAATTCTGCAACTTTCTCCTCAGGTATTATTTCTTGCCCATAAATCAGAGCAGGTACCTTAGTTTTATATATTTGTAAGACCTTAGATGTAGTAACTGCTACAGAACGCCCTGCCATAGCTGAGATTGCCCTAGCGGGGGCTTTTGCCTTCCCTACTATATACCTAGCATGCTCTTTCCATGCTCCATTTTTATTAAACATTATCCCCAGATAGCAAAAGGAATCCACTTGATCCAATTTCCCTCCTTGCAAGGTCCAGGTATACTTCCTAGTTCTTTTCCCCACCATCATGATCTTAGTCTTTGTGAGGTTTATCTCCATTCCATTCTTGGAACAATACTCCCCACAGGTATCAAGCAGGGTTTTTAGCCCTCTTTTGGTTTGTGATATTAATATTATTATTATTATTATTATTATTTATTTATTTATTTTATTATAAGCATTTGTATAGCGCCAGCTGTGTACCTGGCACTTTACAGAACAATAAGATAGATGCGGTCCCTGCCTATGGCTTACAATCTAATAGACACGGAGGGGACATAGGGAGAGACAAGGGATAAATTACATTCAAGTGGATGCGAAGTCTCAGGTGCACGTGCTTGGCTTGGTTGTGTTTAGGCAGGAGTCAGCCAATATTGAAAGGAACATTCTAACAAGCGTCAGGAAAGGCAGCAAGGAAGAGGTGAGTTTTGAGGAGGGTTTTGAAGGTGCAGAGGGAGGGGGTGAGGCAGATGTGGGCAGGGAGGGAGTTCCAGGCATGGAGGGCAGCAAGGGAGAATGGACGAAGGCGGTTAGGGGAGCAGTGGAGATGAGGGAGAATGAGGGAGGGGGTAGAGGAGGAGCAGAGAGTGCGTGCAGGAGTGTATAAGGAGACTAGGACCAAGAGGTAAGGGGGAGCCAGGTTGTGAAGGGATTTGTAAGTGAACACCAGGAGTTTGTGAAGGATGCATTGGGGAAGGGGGAGCCAGTGAAGCAAGGAGAGGAGAGGCTGCACGTGGTCAAAGCGATGGGCTGAGTGGATGACCCTAGCAGCAGAGTTTTGGATGGAGATAAGGGGGGGGATAGGTGAGAGTGGGGGAGCCCAGTAAGGAGGAGGTTGCAGTAGTCAAGGTGAGAGATGACCATGGCGTGAACAAGGGTTTTGGCTGAGGAGACAGAGAGAAAGGGGTGAATCCAAGCAATGTTGTGGAGGGCGAAGTGACAGGATTTGGCAACAGAGTTGATTAACACAGTATCATCAGCGTACTGAAGAACAGGCACTGGATATGTTTTGATTCTTGGTACACAATGATCCTGACTCTTCAATATCTCATTCAGGTCGCTTGTATATAAATTAAATAAATAGCAGTGGAGCTAGTACACAACCTTGGCATACACCCTTGTTTATTCTTATTGGCACTGTGTGGCTGCTATCTAAGGGTACACAAATCCTTGCTCTATTGCCAGAGAGCAGTTGCATAATCAAAGACAGCAGATTTCTGCTAATACCCAGTTGGATTAGTAACGTATTAAGTCCTGTTGTTCTTCTGCCCCTATGCTAGGCCCATAGTTGGTATTTCCCTGGAGTGAAGTCTTCCTATTGCAAAGTTTTAGCCTCTGAGCCTTTGCTTTCCTCTGAGAAGTGCATTGAGAAAATAGAGAAATGAGAAAAGGTTGCAGAGAAAAGGTTGCAGAGAAACTTGTTATCTCTGCAATGGCAGGAGTGGAGCCCAGTGGGCATTTTAGTTGCACCTTTCTATAAAGAAGTATTTGGCCCTTTTTAAAAAGATGCCCACCCCCCGCCCATATATGCAACTGGGTGGGCGAGGGGGGGGGGTATCCATGTGACCGCCAGTGGAGATGGGTGGCGGTGCATGCATGCTCCCATGTTCCACCCACCACCACCCATCTCCACCGATCCCCCATGCATGGAGGCATTGGGGAAAATGGAGGTGTCTCCGTGTGTGGAGATTGGTGGAGGTGCGTGGAGGTGGGTGGGTGTCCATGTGATGGGTCACCCACGTGCCGCACATGCACCGTAGCCTCTGCCCATCTCCCCTGCACCGCAGCTCCTCCTGGGCCTGTGTGAAAAGGGCCTGAGCTATGATGTTCCTGCTTTGTACAGCAAGGTGCCCCTGTGGATCCAAGCTAAAGGACCCAAGCTATTACCTATGACCAAGCCAACAGCACTGTCCTACACCTCACCCAGTTAACTTGTTGCTTGTATGGGCTGGGCAGTAAGCCAAAAAAGCTGTTCGGCTACCCACCATATTATAGAAGTAAGAGAAGGAAAGGACTTTTCAGCAGCTGAATTTTTAGTCTGTTCCCCTGAGGCCAGCACAGGTTTGATGCCTATGATATTGCTGCATTTTGAATGTTAAGTTCAGTCTAGTTTAAAAACCCCATGTAATGGGGTGTCCATGGGAAGTTTTCCTTGATGTTCAGCCAAAATGTTCACTTCCTTAATTTGGTCTCATTACCTTTGAAAATGTATAGGCTATTATCTTGTCTCCACTTTTGCATAGGTTGTCAGCCCTAAATATTCTAAATCCAGGAGCCAGACCCCCACCCTCCACCCCAAATTACAAGTAATCGTTTTCAGATCCTGAAGCAAAAATCCAGTAAATGTGTTCAATTTGTCTTTTGGTTTCTGAGGCGTTAGAGCAGGAATGGGAGACCTTCAGCTCATGGGTCAAATGTAGCCCACGGCTTTTTTTTATCTGACCCCTTTCCAATTCCTGGATTTGCCCAATGGATCAAGTCCCTACCCTCAAGCATTGAAAGAACGAGCTCAGAGGGAAGGAAGCAGAGATGAGGGCTTGTACTCAGGGACAAGGGATGGATTCATGGCCTTGATCCATGATTTGGACCCCGTCTCCCTTTCTTTCCTCTTTCCTGAGCACACCCCATAAGCACCCCACTCCTAATTCTTATCCAGCCCACAGATCTTGTACTAATTTTCAAAGTGGGAGGGAAAGGTTATGTACCCTGTACATGCTGCAGTCACAGTTTTCAAGCTTTTTTTTCTTTTCTGTTCTACATTTGGGCTACAATTTTTTGTTTCAATCATAATCTGAGAGTCTCTAAATCTCATCAGTCTAGCACACCTAAAATCACAATGAGAGATTGTCACTCCTGCTTTCGATGCCTCAGTGTAAGCTATACAGCTTCCAAGGTGATTGTGTTGTTGTGACTAATGCTAATTAAACAGGGCAGGAGTGAATAAATGCAGTGCACAGTGTGGGACACCAGAAGGTGCTGAAGAGAAGACTGTTCACGGAAGAGACAGTGGAGTAATTACAGGGTTCTCTGTCAGTGTCATTAAAGAATCCAGTTTAATCCTCCTGCCTGCTCATTTAATGAAGCAGAAGTACAAAGGACTGGAATGTGCTGTTGATTGTGTAAGTCTCACATCTCTGTGTAAATATAAGGTTCAGTGAATTCACAAAATACATGTTACTTGCAGTATTTCCAACTCCAAATGTCCAAGAATCTGGAGTCAGTTCTTCACCCCACTAAACATCATGAGACTCTTTTTAAGATCACCAGGAATTTTAAGTAATAAATCTGGATTATTTTTTTTACTTGCCTTTAGATTTCTGAGCCTTTCAGGTGTGCTTGCTTCATGTTTTAAACCTTTTCTCCCCAATTAATAGGTATAGATACTTATTTTGGCTAAATGAGATTCTCACATCTTGCATGATTGCAGTAGTTGGGAGATTAAGAAAAAAAACACACCCAAATCACATGAAAATTGCAATAAAATCATGAAAACTGGCAATGCTGGAAAATCCAGCTCTGCATCCTCCACATTATCGGCGCCAAAGCTGCGCAGATTTGTTTTCCCACATGACTAAAGCCGCACAGTAGTTACTTCTCACAGTTTCTCATGGAGGCAAATGGTGCGTATTTACGTGGGAAAGTGCCCTACGTCTCAGCAAATAAGAACATAAGAAGTGCCATACTGGGTCAGACCAATGGTCCATCTAGCCCAGCATCCTGCCTCCGACAGTGGCCAATCACCGTGGCTTGGGAGAAGCACCCAACAGGTCACAATGGGGGATCCATTCCCTGTTGTTTTCCTCCAGCTCCAGTCATGTTCCCTGATCCTGTCTGGCTAATAGCTGCTAATGGACCTATCTTCCAGAAACTTGTCCAAACCTCTTTTAAACTCAGCGATAGTACTGGCCCTTACCACAGCCTCTGGCAGTAGATTCCACAACCCAATTATACGCTGAGTGAAAAAAGATTTTCTTTTATTTGTTTTAAACTTGCCACCCATGAGTTTCATGGAGTGTCCCCTAGTTCTAGTACTAGCTGAGAGGGTAAATAACTGCTCCTTGTTTATTAGTTCCACACCACTCATGATTTTATAGACCTCTATCATATCTCCTCTCAGTCGTCTCTTCTCCAAACTGAAGAGCCCCAACCTACCAAGCCTCTCCTCATACGGGAGCCCTTCCATGCCCTTGATCATTTTTGTTGCCCTTCTCTGTACCTTTTCTAGTTCAGCTATGTCTTTTTTGAGATGGGGCGACCAGAACTGCACACAATATTCGAGGTGCGGTCGCACCATTGATTTGTATAGAGGCATTATGACATCCTCAGTTTTATTCTCTATCCCCTTCCGAATAATTCCTAACATTCTGTTTGCTTTTTTGACTGCTGCTGCGCACTGCGCTGTGGATTTCATTGTATTGTCCACAACCACCCCCAGATCCTTTTCCTGAGTGGTAACTCCTAGCTTAGTACCCAGCATTGTGTACGCATAGTTTGGATTATTTTTCCCTACGTGCATCACTTTGCACTTGTCCACATTAAATCTCATTTGCCATTTAGATGCCCAGGCACCCAGTGTCGTAAGATCCTGTTGCAGTTCCTCACAGTCTGCTCGTGTTTTAACTACCTTGAATAACTTGGTGTCGTCTGCAAATTTGATCACCTCACTCTTAACACCCTTTTCCAAATCATTAATGAATACATTAAACATTAATCAGCACCGGTCCCAATACAGATCCCTGAGGCACACCACTTTTTACATCTCTTCATTGTGGAAACTGACCATTTAGAGTGAAAATGTAGTGAGTATGGAGGACAGTTTGGAGTGAGGTAGAGATTCTTCAGGGAGATTGTGACTGGGCTGGGAGGAGAGCCATCCAAGAACAGGGAGGGAGAGAAGCAAGAAGCTGGGGACAATTCCCAGTACACAGTATTCTAGAGGAGAGGAAGGAGAGACAGGTTTGAATTACCTAAGGAGATGGAAACACTCAGGACACCATCTGTAGACATCTGAAAAACAGCATGAGAGTCCATCAAGGAAAGCAGCATAGCAAGAAAATTGGAAAGTAAAGCACAGTCCCTGCCCTCTCTTCTCATAGACGGGAAGCTCTTTGGATAGAGTTACGCTGCTGGATCAGTGGTAGATTTGCCACCTTTCATGGTTTGGCTCTAAGATTCCCAAACGGGGTCAAACCATGAGAAGTGGCAACCCTAAACAGTGGGACATCTAGTCCAGGGTCCTATCTCACAGTGGTCAGTGTAAAATGCTTCAGGGAAAGATGTAAGAAACTCCATGTCCATAAAGGCTTTCCAGAAGGCAATATTTTGTCTAACTCCTGTTGGTTAGTGTGTTTGGCCAAGGCCCTGAAAAACTGAGGCCTTAGATGCTTTACAGTCTTTTCCTAATCCTGTCTAATGTAACTGAATGTCTTTTTAATGGCAGTTAGTTACATATGGTGTTCCATAGGAAAACAGCTACATCAGCCCTGGATAGGCAAGAATGTTGTTCCTTTGTTTCATACTCTGTGAGACTTGCATTAGATTTGGAAGAAAAGAACTGAGAGGGAGTGAAAGGAAAGTAGGAAATCCACGGGAGGAAGCCACCTATAATTGTGCTCCCCTCCCATTTCCCAGCTATGCTGAGCTGGCTCCTTCATAGTTTGTGTACCTCTCTATTCAGTTCATCTTGTAGCCTCATGCAAAATGGATGAAGTGTTTCACTGAATAATGAATCGTGACCTCTAAGACAGGCGCTCATTTTGATGGGAAGGAAGGAGTTGCTCTTGCCAGCAGCAAGCCCACTTTGGACAAGTACTAGTGCAGTCTCCTTTCTTAGTTCTCACTTTAAAATCATGGCTCAAATTGCTGCCTGTGTCAGGTTTTATTCACTGCCCTTAACCTTTAGGCTCCTAGATACATGCAAGTGTAAATGCAGGGACCTCAGTTACACAACAGTAGGTTAACACTACATTAGGTAGTAAGTCATATTTGGATAGTTGCTGTAATAAGGATTGGGGTTCACTCTGTGACAGATACTCCACTGCACCTCATTACAAATCTGTGACTCAGTTTCCCCTCTGTCACAGGATACTGCCATTGCAACGTATAGTCTTTCTACCCACACTCTTGCAAGAGGATGTACTAATTCAAACATAACCTATCAAGCCAGATTCACAAGTGCAAGTCTATGGGTCTTTTCGCACAGATGTCATCTGTCAAAGTTGTCATATCAATGGACTTCCTGAATCAAAGCAGGAGTTAGAGCTAGAGACCATCAGGTTCCCCAATTCTATGATTTTATGAAAATCATATTTCAGTTTCTGCTTAAATACATTTTACATTCTTTCATCAGTCCATATTAATCCCATCCCCCCATCCCCACCCCACCCCCCGCATTCCTGGTTCCTGAGAGCTCACATTACATCCCACCAGCACACACTGGGAGCATCTAGCAGTGCTCTCATGTGTCCTTTGCGTATCAGCTCCCATTGTTATACAGACTATTATCAAGTCCCGTGGCTTCTCCTGTTGGTGTATATGCATCTTGATTCACTCTGTCTGGCTTCAAAACTGCTTCTTTCTCAGGAAAGTTGGATTGTAGATGGGACACAGGCAATTTTTATCCCAGCATTAGGTGATGCAGTAGCAAAAAGGCTTGTGTTCTTTATGTATTCACACTCCCATCTTTCCTACCTGCTGAAGCATGATGATAGGTAAAATATTGACTAGTGTACGCACAACCTAGGGACCAAGCCAAGAGCTCTCCAGGGAGAAGACTGACCCTGGCCCTAAGTCAGGCTGGTGTCATCAACTCCCAGTCGTGTGACCTTATACAAGAGCTTCTCTAGTGTACTCTCAGTGCTAGTCAGATGGGCCATGCAAATTTCTTTAGGATACTTTATTCCGGGGGTAGTTTACCACTCCAGCATAGCAATGCAGAAGATATTTATCCGTCTGTAAAGTAGGGCAAACATGGAGACTATTCCAGGTAACACACTTTTCTGAGCATCTTGTGGACACTGGGGCAGACCCTCTTTTTCAGCAGAGGAAGCCCTCAGGTCCAATGAGAACCATACAAATGGCTGTAATGAAGGCAATAAAGAGACACTCCTCCACCTCTCATCTCAAATTATGTGATGCTCCTGGTTCTGTGCTCATTCAGTCAATATCTCTCCCTCATTGTGGAGTGTTTTCCTCTGAATTGAGTGTGCTCATCCTCAGGTCACAGGGTTGTGTGTTTTAGTGAGTAGGGCCTTCTCGTTATCTGCTCTAATTGGGGAAAACTTTAACTTCATGGGACGGAATCTGTCAAAACTCTTCTTCTGATGTGTTTGTAACTAGTGAAATCTTTAAATAGCCAGAGACAGAGCAGCTTAGCGCTGATTGGGGCTCACAGAAAAGTTTACCAACAGCTGCTAATTGCCAGCGCTATTTGGATGAAGTGTAATGCCCAAGATGCTGCAAATTAAGAAGTGATCTCTTGGCAGCAGTTGAGTTGAGTTGAGAAGCTTTTGGGAGTAGAGGAAGTGTTGCAGCTTCCTTGGGTGTGGGGAGCAAATTGTCAGGATGCTGCCAGGCTCCAGCCACGCTTTCAGAGAATGGGTCTTTTCTGTGCATGGGCTAGCTCAGCAGAGCCCTGTTGCAATAGGTCCCACGCTATGAAGACATTTGTCTGTAGCCAAATGAATCTGATACAGAGCTTTCCCCCCCCCTCTATGACTTACAACTCCCTGGAAATATTTCTCTTCTTTTTTTGTTTGTGAATTGTCCACAAACAAACAGCAGTTTTCTCCAACATCTTGCTTTATCAAAATTCACACAGTAATCTTACTGAATATAATTCTTGATTTGTAGCTCATTCCTGAACAGTATGTTGATTGGATGTGTAGGTCACATGTTATGATTTTTTGCCTTGATTGGGTCAGGCGAAATCTGAGAGGCAAGCTTTTGAAGCATATATCACTGATTATGATTTGAGATCTTGTAGCCTGTGATTATCCTTTGCTGTTTCCTTAAGATTTGCTGTTTCCATGAAAGAGCCTGTCACTGAGCTTGCTTACCAGAATGTTTAGGGAAAGCAAATGAATATGAGGTATGAATATACCCTCAACACATCCATTCCAACAGTCAACAAAGCATGGAGAATTGTTTTGCACTATCCATAAGAGCCTCTGTGAGCTGTTGATGGGATGCATGTGTAATATAGGCTGCATTAAAAAAAACACCCCACTTACAGGGGAAGAGACTGAGGTGTGTGGCCTATGCACAGGCCCCATGTTCACTGTATTTCTCCACTGATGGCAAGGAGAGACATGCAGTGAGCACAGCTCCCTGCTTATCCAGCACTACCCTGTCAGGGGTTGTCTTGTATGAATTTGTCATGGGGGGAAGCTGTTCGCATGACACCAGCTTTCACAAGGCATGTGACAGAGCCCCAGTACAAGGGTAGAGCCCTGCTCAGGCTGGAAATTCCAGCCCAACCACACGGGCCAGGCTAAACCTAAGCCTTCTGGGCTCTGCCCAACCCAGTCCTGCTTCGGATGGGGCTGATCCCACCCCTTACAGAACACTGTGGAGTCACTGTGCTCCATAAGGGGCGGGGTGACATCAAAAAGAGGCAGAGCAAAGAGATTCCCACCCCTTTGGATGTGGGCCTGCCCCTTACAGATTGTCATGTGAAATGTCATCATGGTGCTCTGTAGGGGATGAGATTTCCCAGGCTGAAGAATGCAGCCTGGCCTGGGCCCCAAGAGGCTCAAGTAGAAAGTGCATCCTGATGAGACCATGGGCCCCTAACTGAGGAATTGTCTGGCACAGGCTTGCTCATGGGAAAAATCTATTTGCACACCACCGGCAGCCCTGGGGTAATGCTGCACTGGCTGTATTCCACTGGCTTCTTTCTGTAGGTGAGACTGCAGCCAAAGTGCTTGTGGGCGTGGAGATGATGATGGCTCCCAACAGTTATTATTTAGGAGGCACAGTCCCTCTTTGGGTGCTAAATTCCACCCACTATCAAGGGTCGAAGTCCCTCTTTCTGGAAAGTGAGGCAAAAAGATCAGTTGCCTCCCAGGAAAGTCCCCTCTGCATTCGCCACGTCGGTGGTTTGGCGGCGCCCCCTCCCCCCTCCTTTCGACAAAGAACGCAAGGAGGGAAGGACGGCTGCAAAAGGGA
Organism: Sphenodon punctatus; assembly: GCA_003113815.1. Lineage (NCBI taxonomy): Eukaryota > Metazoa > Chordata > Lepidosauria > Sphenodontia > Sphenodontidae > Sphenodon > Sphenodon punctatus. The sequence continues at coordinate 2,983,100 of QEPC01005447.1, forward strand.
GTTCGGGGTGGGAGTCGAAGGTTGCCTAGCAACCAAATTACAGGTGCCCAGGACTCTTGCGAGAGTCGGGACTCCTGGGTGCCATTTTAGCCTCCCTGTTTGCGCACCTCATTTGGCTGGGTGCGGAGCAGGGAAAAGGACGTGCTGGCAAGGCGGTGCGGCTTGGAGCAGGCCGTTTGCCTTTCTAAACGGCGCCTTAAGTCTCTGCTGCTGGGGAAATGGGGCAGTCCTGCCCCCAATGAAGGTTGTGTAGGGCCTCCTCCTCCAACTAGATCAGGAGGTGTAGCGGCCCCAGAGGGTGTGTGAACCCCACCCCGATCCAGGCCTGAGTTGGAGGGAATTGCCCCAGAGGGCGTGCGGACCCCCCCCCCC
>QEPC01005447.1:2993552-3018729 GCA_003113815.1 Sphenodon punctatus
TTCCATACCCTTTATCATTCTCGTTGCCCTTCTCTGTACCTTTTCTAGTTCAGCTATGTCTTTTTTGAGATGGGGTGACCAGAACTGCACACAATATTCCAGGTGCGGTCGCACCATTGATCTGTATAGAGCCATTATGACATCCTCAGAATATTCTCTATCCCTTTGCGAATAACTCCTAACATTCTGTTTGCTTTTTTGACTGCTGCTGCACACTGGGCTGAGGATTTCAGTGTATTATTTATTTATTATACAGTTTTATACCCCGCCCTTTCTTGCAAAGCAGCTCGGGGCAGCTTACAATTTAAAACAAAAAATATAAAATATAGAAAATACAAATATAAAACCAATTTAGGGGGAAGGAATACAAATATAAACATAAAACAACCCCCCCCCCCCTCCTCTGTCCCCTCCACCAAATGACTGGCGGAACAGCCAGGTTTTACAAGCCTGACGAAAAGTCAGCAAGTCCAGGGCCTGTCACGGCTCTGAGGCTGGAGCCTGGGGAAGGGAGAGAAGGAGGGCAGGAGGGTAGGGGAAAGGGGAACGAGGACGAGGGGATTTAACAAGGAGACCTCTCAGCCGCTTTCTGATACCAGGGAGACGTGGTGCTCGGCATCAGAACCAGGCAGGCTGGCCTTAAGAAAGCATCATTGAGGTCAAGGGATGGGGAACCAGGGAGGGAAAACCAGAGGTAAGGAGTAGGGAGATCAAGGTAGGATTCAGGAAGCCAACGGAAGGGAACGGGGGAAGGCCAGAGGCAGGAAACAAGGGAACCAAATGCGGGGAGTAAGGGAACCTGGGGCAGGGAAGGGGAAGCCAAGGCAAGGAGTAGGAGGCCAAGGCAGGGAACAAGGGAACCTGAGGCAAGGAGGGAGAAGCCAAGGCAAGGAGGGAGAAGCCAAGGCAAGGAGCAAGGGAACCTGAGGCAAGGAAGGGAAAGCCAAGGCCAGAAGTAGGTGGCCAAGGCAGGGATCAAGGGAACCTGAGGCAAGGAAGGGGAAGCCAAGGCCAGGAGTAGGGGGCCAAGGCAGGGAGCAAGGGAACCTGCGGCGGTGGGAGGGGAAGCCAAGGCAAGGAGAGAGTTAGGGGGAGAACTAGGGCAGAGAGCTAGGGGGACACCAGGAAACCGGGGTGGAGGGCGCAGCAGGGAATAGGGGCACCAAGATAACAAGGTACCACAGGGCCGGGAAGTCAGGGAGTTGATTCTTGTGACTTCAAGGCCCGGGGGAAGGGCAGCGATCCTAAAAGGGAGAACCAAAGGGCAGCCCCAATGGGCTGGACAAGACAATAGACAACCAAGGGACAGGATACACTAGGAAGGATTTAGGGCCTGAGGGAAATAAACCAGTACAAGGACAAAGACAAGGTGGGAAGAGGAGACACCCTACATGTCCAAAGTGCGGGGGGAAAGCTGGGCAGGAAAGACCCGCAACACACACAGACTAGAAGGGGAATAAGTGTAGGCACATGAGGAGGGGGCCAGGGGTTCACTCACTAGAAACACAAAGGGGGGAATACCACATGAGGACTTACCAACACAAAGACACTGACGTAGATAGGGACACAGGCGGGGTGTAAATGGAAGAGGTGTATGCAGAAAGGTGGGCTGAGCTAGAATCAAAAGGGATGACTCAAAGCTCCACACCTGGCACAGCCCTCAACGGCCCTAAATACTGTAGAGGACCAATCAGGCTGGGGCAGTTGGGACCACACCCTGTTCCAGGTGTAAACAAGGTACAAAGTGGGAGGAACAAGGGAAACTACTGGGTAGGGGAGAACGCTGTCCTTCTCAGCCGGCTACCAGTGGCACAGGCAGCAGGGAGCACCCCAGCCAAGCCCCAAGGCCGGGGGTTCGAGACCCGGCTCTGACAGGGCCAGGCAAGCCTTCTCCAGGAGGGAGTTCCACAGCCGAGGTGTGGCCACTGAGAATGCCCTCTCCATAGTGGCCCATCGATTTACTCAGGGGACCTCCAAGAAAGTGCCCCCAGCAGACTGCAGGGGCTGATCAAGGACCCGGGGAATGAGGGGGTCCTGCAGATAGGTTGGACCGAGGCCATGTAGGGCTTTAAAGGGGAGAACCAACACCTTGAATCGGGCCCGGAAGAAACTAGGCAGCCAGTGCAGAGAATGAAGCACTCCTAAGGAGCTGGGCCACCACATTCTGCAACCTCTGGACTGTCACCAGGGGTAGCCCCACGTAGAGCACATTGCACTAGTCCAGTCTTGAGGTAACAAAAGCATGAATGATGGTGGCCAGGTCAGAGTCCAAGACATAAACCCGAAGCCGCTGAACCAGATGTAACTGGCGGAAAGCCCCCTTTGTCACCGTCTCCACCTGAATATCCAAGCGGAGATGGGAATCCAGGAGCACCCCTAGACTCCATGCTTGGGGGACAAACCTCATCAATGATGGGGGAAGTCACACCTGCCACTTTCCCCGCCAACATTACCTCCGTCTTGTCAGGATTCAGCTTCAGTCAGCTCTGCCTCATCCAGTCCCCCACAATCACTCGCAGATCCTTTTCCTGAGTGGTAACTCCTAGCTTAGTACCCAGCATTATGTACTCATAGTTTGAGTTATTTTTCCCTATGTGCATCACTTTTCACTTGTCCATATTAAATCTCATTTGCCATTTAGATGCCCAGGCACCCAGTTTCGTAAGATCCTGTTGCAGTTCCTCACAGTCTGCTCATGTTTTAACTACCTTGAATAACTTGGTGTCATCTGCAAATTTGATCACCGCACTCCTAACGCCCTTTTCCAAATCATTAATAAATACATTAAACAGCACCAGTCCCAATATAGATCCCTGGGGCACCCCACTTTTTACATCTCTCCATTGTGAAAACTGACCATTCTGTCCTACTCTTTGCTTTCTCTCCTTTAACCAGTTACTGATCCATAGTAAGACACTACCCCCTATTCCCATTACTTTTTAATTTTCTCAAGAGTCTTTTATGTGGGACCTTAACAAATGCTTTCTAGTCTGGAAATCCAGGTACACTATATCTACCGGGTCTCCCTTGCTCACATGCTTATTTACACCCCCAAAGAATTCCAACAGATTAGTGAGCCATGACTTACCTTTGCTAAGTCCATGTTGACTCTTCCCCATTAAGCCATGTTTGCCAACATGCCCAGCGATTCTGTTCTTAATTATAGTTTCCACCATTTTGCCCGACACAGACGTCAAGCTTACTCATCTGTACTTTCTAGGATCACCTCTGGATCCCTTTTTAAATATTGGGGTTACATTCGCCACCCTCCAGTCCTCGGGTACAGTGGCAGATTTTAGCGACAGGTTACAAATTACTAACAGTAGATCTGCGATTTCATATTTGAGTTCCTTCAGAACTCTGGGGTGAATGCCATCTGATTTGTTATTATTTAGTTTGTCAGTTTTCTCTAGACCCTCCTCCAGAGTCTCATTGAGTTGTGACAGGTCTTCCAATTCATCACTTACAAAGTAAGATTTAGGCGTGGGTCTCTCCCCAACATCCTCTGCAGTGAAAACCAAAGCAAAGAACTCATTCAGCTTCTCTGCAATATCGTTTTCCTCCCTAAGCATCCCCCTTTCATCCCCATGTCATCTAACGGCGCAACTGACTCTCTTGCAGGCTTCCTGCTTCTGATGTACTTGAAAAAGTTTTTATTATTAGTTTTAGCATTTTTATCAAGTTGCTCCTCAAATTCCTTTTTGGCCTGCCTTATTAACTTTTTACATCTACTTTGGCAACACTTATGCTCTTCCCTATTTACCTCATTGGGACTCTCTTTCCATTTTTTTTTAAAGGATCCCCTTTTGGCTCCAATAGCCTCCTTCACCTCACCCATAGGGGTTCATTATCCCAGACAGCGTACAAACATACAAACACAATCCCTGCTTAAACAGGCATACAATCTTAAAAAGAGAAGCTGAGTCATGAAGAGAGGGGGACGGGGGGATAGTTATGTATCCTCTCTCTCTCTCTCTCTCTCTCTCTCTCTCTCTCTCAGTCTGTGTGTATAAATATTCCAGTTTTATAACTATAAATAAAGTGCCAGCTCTCTTCATCTACCCCTGGAGTCATCTTTATATGGCTGATGTTTTAATAGATCACAGCAGAGCTTGGCCTTGAAGATCAGTTGGTCTGAAAGAGGACATATGGATCATTTCAGGCAGGGTGTTCCAGCCGTGAAGAGGTTCTTATGAGAAGCTGACAAATGGGAAGAGGAGACTGATATTTATGGTGGGGTGAGAGGAAAAAAGCATGGAGATAGCATTACAGAATAGAAAGCAGTTTACAGGGGCTTGAGCACCTATGCTGGAATACAGCCAAGGGGTGAGCCGAGGAGAGGGAACTTATGGCAGCAAAGACCACAGTGCATAGAACAGGAGGGGGTGGTTTAGTTTGAGAGCACTGGCTCTTTTAAGCTTCTTTTTAGCCTTTGTGTTTCATTCAAGCCCAGAAGCCCTGGAAAGGTCAAAGCGGATTCTGTGTTTTTCCCAGAGTGACTGGGAGGGCTTTTGTTCCTTGCATCTTGCCTCTTTCTTGTTTGTTTTTGGAAGGCGTTTGTTTGTTTGTCTCTCTCTTTGTTTTTCTTGCAATAGGTTATCGGGGACCAAAAAAGCAAAGTTTTCTCCATAAAAAGATAGCCCATACCCCTCACGCATATGCCATTCACACACACACACCCTGCGTTTGACAGCAAAATCAATCATTACCAGTTTCCTCCTGGCATCTGCACAGAAAACCTTTCACTTGGCAGAAGACAAAAAGAACACAGAAAAAGGAGGAAAACAAGAAACACTTCCCCTCCACCACTTCTTGCACTTCCACTTCCACACAGACACACAAACACACAGATTTTCAGCTAGCCCCATCTCCCATTCTAATGCAATAGCATAAATATTCCACCAAGGAATACATTCCCAGAGCCCCCTCTGTCACAAAGGTGGGGGCTGTTGTTATCCCTCTTCTGCCTAAACACCCTCTGCCTGGCACTGGGAGGGGCTGTCTCTGTTCTTTCCCCCCAAAGTCACCTCTGCCTTACCCCTGGAAAGGGCTGTGTCTGCCCCTCTTCCCTAGAGCCACCTCTGCCCCACAGTGAGAGGAACCATCTCTGTCCCTCTGGATCCCTCTCTGCCCCACCCTTGGGAGTGTCTCTCTGTCTCTCTCCCCAACAGCCACCTCTCCCACACAGTTGAAGGGGCTGTTTGTATCCCTCCCTGCCCCAACACTGGGAGGTGCTGTCCCTCTCCTCTCAGAGCCATCTCTTCCCCATACATTGGGAGGGGCTGCCTTGGACCCTCTCATCCCTGCCACCTCTTACTATGCCTCCAGGGTGTGTTTCTTTCTTTTACTTTTGAGGTTAGTGTCCTTCAAAGTAAAAGTGCTTTTGTCCTTGTCCGTGGTGCTGAAAGGTGGATGTGCCAGTATGAGACCTGATGGGAACTGAAGTGTAAGAGCTAAGAGAAGCATTGAAGTCCCTGCAAGTCTCTTTGTAACAAGAGCCTGTGAGAATGGCATGTATATTTATAGTAGGAGATGTGTTTTCTAGAGGTGTTTACAAGGGAATTGTGCAGAGGTGTTTGCCTGAAAACATTCACAAGGAACTATCTCAAAAAGTCTGACCGGGAAACCTTTTTGGCTGATGGAGAATGTTTGTTCTTCCAGTGTTCTCCAGGACACTCACCTACCTAGGTTTTTGCTTCCAGATTTATAAAATGAACTGTGTTCTCAGGTCGTTGTTCAGGAAGAGCAAGTGCATCACACATGCTTAAGGTATAACACTAATAGTCAAGATATAATGAAGAACTGAGCCCAGAACAAGGAAACCTCTGGCTCATGCAGGTCAGTAGCAAAAGGATGGACACTCTTTTTGTTTAGTTGAGTGCATTGTCACCAAGTTTTTTAGTTTTAAAAAAACTAAGCTTTTCACTTGCTGGCCATTTTGCCTTGCTGCTGCTGTTGTTGTCGCCGCCGCCTATGCTGTGCTCACTCTGTGGCTTAAATGAAGGAGTTCCCTTTCCAAGACTACCACCACCATAAGATTCACTAAAATGTGTCTTTAAAATATTCTGGCTGAGAATTTGTCACCTCCACAATGCTGATGCTTATGTCAAGGCCCTTAGTTTTTAAAAGCTGTTCTAAGACAGCTATGATGCAGATATTACAATTCTGCGGCTGCAGCTGCAGCACATTTGACTTGGAAATGATTTACTTTCTCTAATCCGTAAAATAAGCCTAACAAACCCAAACCGTATCATTGCAAAGGTGACTCTCACTTGGGCTGTGTTTGAAGCAAGCTGCAGTGATCCTTAAACCATTCAGTGTGAAAGGAGAAACAAAACTCAAACCCAACCATCTGCGGCTGGTCCAGTGAAAGGAGACCATGTTGAGTTTGTTCCAGCATGAACAGTATTTTTGAGCAAGTCTTCAGGTGGAAGGATGATCATGTATCTGAAAGCACGACAGGGAATCAAGAAACCTATGGTTCAGCTCTGCCACTGTTTCTCTGTGTGACACTGGGCAGGCCAATTAACCTCTCTGTGTTCGTTTCACCTTCTGTTAAGCAGACATCATAATACCTATCTACTGCACAGGGGAACTTTAAAGCTGAACTAATTGACCAGATTCTCAGCTGTGCTCACTATCTATGGGGGTGGGGGGGAGGAGAAGGAAGAAAGGCCACTAATGGATCCTTGATTCTAATGCCAGTTCTACCCCAGTATAGATTACAGTAACCAGCTGCTTACAATAATTGGCAATAGCACCAGCAATCATTATGACAAAAGAGCGTAGTACAGTTGCATTGTAGGAAACTCTTCAAACTCCTGACATGCCAATTGCTGGCATGCCTCCAAACGGAGGCATAATGCCTTAGGAGCCAGGTATACCAGTTCTACACCAACTGGTGACTCCCCTATACTGGGAGATCCCACAATTGAGGGGAGGGAGAGAACAGCTTTTTGAACTCTTTGCATTATCAGAATAGTGCAAAGAGGTTAGGTTGAAGTTAAGAAACTGACCCATTAATTTTATTAAATACTCTTAGAGAACAGAACAATTGGAAAAATGCTTTTTGAACACAGACAAAAGGACAATGGCAAATTTAAAAACTCTACTTGTTCATTTCCTGAGGAATCATTCATCCTCTTATGGCCCCAATAAGTTTTTTTAAAAGAATTTGCTACTCATCCAACAGTAAACTTTTAAATTGAGAAGGCACTGGATCTCTTTCAGCTGATCTGCTCCAAAATCAGATGCCCTAATTTAATCCAGGAGGTGTCTGACACTGAAAACGGATGAGTCTAAGTGGATCACTGACGCACAAATGTTATTTATGTCCCATAGACAAAACGTAAGGAATGTATTTTTGCCAATGCAATTAATTTGAAACAAGCCCCGAGTAGCTTGTAAAAATCTTTTTTTTAAATTAGGACACAGAAAATCCAGGTGAGACAGAATGACAGCTAAAACACATTCCCAAACAGGAAGGGGGAAAACAAGAGCAAAGGGAAATCTTGAGGAGACAGATAAGAAACACTGCATCAGAACTGAAAAGCCTAAAACAAAGTGGTTGATGTTTACTCAGTGATGTGTTGTGCTAACTTTGTAAAAATTCTCCCACCACACACCCCAAAATAAGCAAACTACTGCCTGTTTCGTTAAATAGTCGATGCTGCAGTCTAATTCTTGAAATAAGCAGTGCCTGTTTGGGGAATTGGGCAGAGGTTTATTTCATTAATTAGGCAGCAACTTTGCCTACTTCATTAAATAGGTGATATTTTGTTTCATGAAAAAAGCAATTCACAAATTTAGTGCAACATGTTTGTTTATTTAAATTTCTATTCCTCAGGGCAGGTTACAACATAGTAAAACACACACACACACGCATAACATAAAAGTAACATCATATATAGGCAAACGTATATGTATGTATGTACAGAGAGAGCAGAGAGAGATACAGGCAGAGTAAGCAAAACTTTTGGCTACTCTGAGACTGGATACAGGGATAGGTCTGGAGGCTCAGAGTGGTATGTTCTAGGCTATAATAATCCCAAGGGCACCACATCCTTGGGAAGCTAATCTCACACACATGCACACAAGCAAGCAAGCACACGTACGCACATGCGCACACACACACACAGTAATACAGTGCCCCTGACCAATATAACTCTAAATTTAAGCCTAATTAAGGGGAAAGGTTAAGTAGGAAGATGCAGGTAGAAGTCCAGCACCAGGGAGGGGGCTATCTAGTGTTTTGTACCCAGTGTAACATGTATGATTATCTTCCTCTTGGGGATGGTTGTATGTGTGCAGTTGGTGCAAAAAGCTCCTGGCTCTCAGAGAAAGAGTGCAGTCTCTAGAGGCTAGAGTGGTAGGACATGAAAGAGATGAGACAGACTGAGATGTTTATAGAGGAGACCTTCAGGGATATAGTAGATCCAGTCTCACCTCTGTTCTTGCAGCCCCTGCGCTGTTTTGGAGGATGAAGGTCTCGAGGAAGGAGGACATCAAGCTGCAATTGTGGGGAAAGATCCCATAGCTGAGACCTGCTTTTCAGATAATATTATAGTATCCTCTTGCACTGAGAATATTTCTCCAGGGTAGCAGACCCCAACTGACAAGAATAGGATGACTGTAATAGTGGGCAATTCGATCATTAGAAATTTTTTTAATTTTTTTTTAAATTTTATTTTATTTTATATAACATAGAAATTTTGATAGTTGGGTTTGTGACAGCCATGAGGACCACATGGCCAGTTGCCTGCCGGGTGTGAAGGTAGCAGACCTTATGCAGTGTTTAGACAAGATTTTAGTGAGTGCTGGGGAGGAGACAGTTGTCATGGTCCATGTCAGTACCAATGACATAGGAAGGACATTCTGGAGGCTAAATTTAGGTTTCTAGGAAGGAGGTTGAAATCCAGAACCTCCAGGGTAGCATTCTCTGAAATGTTGCCTGTTCCGAAGGATGGGATCCACCTCAGCCAACCACCAGGCTGCTGGCGCGAAAAATAAAAAATGTGGTTGAGGAGTTTTTAAACTAAGATCTGGGGGAAAGCCGACAGCTGCAGTGGAGCATGCGGTTCGGAGGGAGGCATCCCAAAGGAATGCCATCATTAATAGTGATACAGTGTATTCCAATAAAGAGGCTAGGGAAGAATCAGAGAGAGATCAGGTGGTCATTAGTATGAAACAGAAAACTTAAATACTTACAAATTAAACAAAATATGCAATCACAAGTACCAGGGTATTACAATGCTTAGATGTTTGTATACCAGTGCCAGAAACTTCAAAAGTGAAATGGGGGAATTAGAGTACTTAGCTTTAAGTGAGGACATTGATACAATAGGCAACTCAGAAACATGGTGCAACGTGGAAAATCAGTGTAATACTGGGATACAAAATATAGGGTATTTTCAGACGTTACGAGATCACAGTGAACCACGGTGAATACCCACCTGTGGTCAATGTGTCTCGAACGTCTGTTTGGCGGCCGCCAGATGTTCGCCACGGTCAGTACCCGCATGGGGTCAATTTGAACCATGCTTCCCAGGCTAGCCGGGGGAATGTCCCGGGAAGCGTGGTCAAAGAGATCCCCAGCGGGGACAAAAAAAAGGTAACGTCTGGCCGGGCGCCACGGCCCGGGATCACTGGCGGGATCCCGGGCCGTGGCGAATCTGGCCCGACGCGGCGGCTGCATTGGCCCCGCCGCCCGCCCGTCTCCCCAGAGGGCGGGCGGCGGGAGCGTGGAGGGGGCGGGGCCGTGCGGCCGCACATTGCACCGCGCGGCCCCGCCCCCTCCCAGATTCCCCGCCGGGATCCCCCCGGCACGTCTGTTGCGGCGTGACGGGGTGACTCCGGTGGGGAATGAATGGGTTGATTTCGGTACGGGGCCAACGGGCCCTGTAACGTCTGAAATCACCCATAGAATTGACAGTGGATTGTACTGGGGGTTAAGTAGCCCTGTATGTTAAAGACAGAGTTGTGTCAGACATAATAAAAATGATAAATGACATAAACTCTCCCCTGGAATCAATATGGATAGAAATTCCATGTTTAAACAGAAACTGGATAGTAGTGGGGCTATATTATGGACCCACTGACCAGGATGTTGACAGTGATTGTGAAATGCTAATGGAGATTAGGGAGGCTACAAAAGTAGGCAGTGTAATAATAATGGTTAATGGGTGATTTTAACTAGCCCCACATTGACTGAGAAAATGTCTCTTTGGGATGTATTGCAGAAACCAAGTTCCTAGACCTGTTAAATGACTGCTTCCTGGAGCAGCTTGTCTTGGAACCTGCAAGACAAAAAGCTATTTTAGATCTTGCCCTAACCAGAGCGGAGGGTCAAGTGGAAGGAGTAATAGCGGCAGAGCCATTTGATAATAGTGATTGCAATGTAATTAAATTCAACATGCTAATAAGAGAGAGATTACCTAATGGACGATTTTACATGCACCTTAATTTTCCTGACTTCAAAGTCCAGGTTCAGCGAACTCATGTGCAGGGAATTTAGACACTCCCACTCCGCCCCCCGGCAGTTGGCCTGGCACCGTCTAAACAGTGGCACCCAGCAACTTCTGCATGTTTCATGACCTGGACTTGTAAGTCCTCTGCTGCCGGGGACTTACAAGTCTGGGTCACGAAACATGTGGAAGTCGCTGGGCACTGCTGTTTACAATGGCACCTGGCTGACTTCTGGGAGTCGGGGGGAGTGTCTAGACTCCCTGAGCGTGAGTTCGCCAAACCAGACTTTGAAGTCCGGGAAAATTAAGGTGCATGTAAAAACACCCACTAAGTCTGCCTCATAGGAACCTCATGAAGGGGAACTATCGAAACATGAGGAAGTTGGCTAAGGGGAAACTAAAAGGGGAAGTCATCGGGGTCAAAGACCTGCAAGATACATGGGGACTATTATCTTAGATGCTCAGTTTGAATGTATACCATAAATAAAAAAGGCAGGAAGAGAACCAAACAAATGCCTGCATGACTGAATGGAGGCTGATGGAGGCTAATCTGAGTAAAAATATTGTCCTTCAAAAAAATGGAAAAGTATTCCAAACGAGGTAAATAGCAATGGGCATAGACATTGGTATAGAAAGTGCAAAACCATTGTACAACAGGCCAAAAGGGAATTTAAGGAACAACTTGCTAAGTGTACAAAACCCAATAGCAAACATTTTTTTCCAGTACATCAGAGCCAGGAAACTTGCTAGAGAGGCAGTTGGTCTGCTAGAAGTACAGGGAATAAAGGGGGTGCTCAAAGATGACAAGGCTATTGCTATGAATCTAAATCAGTTCTTTGTTTCCGTTTTTACTGTAGAGGACATTCGGGAGATACCTACACCAGAATCATTTTTTGTTAGTAATGAATTGGGAATTATCTGAAATTAACATCACACCAGAAGAGGTCTTATTGCATATTGACAATTTAAACAGTAGTAAGTCACCCTGGCCAGATGGTATTCATCCAAGGGTACTGAAGGAACTCCAGTTTGAAATTGCTGAACTAGTACTACCAGTAATATGTAATTTATTGCTAAAATCTTCCTCTGTAGCAGAAGATTAGAGGTTAGCTAATTTAATACCAATTTTAAGAAGAGCTCCAGAGGTGACTCTGGAAACTACAGACAAGCAATCCTGACATCAGTACCAGGCAAACTGGTGGAGACCATTGTTAAAAAAATGAATTACTAGTCATATTGACAAACATGATTTGATGGATAAAAACCAGCATGGCTTTAACAAAGGGAAGTCATGCCTCACTAATCTATTAGAATTTTATGAGAATGTCAACAAGCATGTGGATAAGAGTGATCTGGTTGATATACTATATTTGGAATTTCAAAAAGCATTTGACAAGGTCCCTCACCAGAGACTTTTGAGCAAACTAAGTAGCCCTCCCCTTCCTTCCCCTATACTAAGAGGAAGGGTATTTTCAGATGTTATGAAATTGCTGCTAACCACACTGAACCACAGTGGATCCGGTGTGGTGGCAGTGATTACGGGAACGTCTATTTGCTCCCAGCCAGATGTTCACCACAGTGAACACCCGGATCGTGGCCAAATTGACCACGGTTCTGGAGGTGAGGCTGTCCTCACCTCCAGAAACGTGGTTAGTTTGGCCATGATCTGGATGGGGCTGGGAATGGTCACGGGTAATGACTGTTACCCAGCCCCGTCCCAGAATCAGGTCCCAACCACAGGATGGGATCGGGTTCAGTGGCCTGATTGGCCGCTGCGCCCACCCATCTCCCCGAGGGCGGGCGGTCATGGGAGCGTGGGGGGGCAGGGTTGAGCGGCCGCACGTTGCACCGCACAGCCCCCCCTCCCCGATTCCCCACAATGATCAGGCTGGCACGTCTAAAGAATGGCTGGCCTGATCATGGACCGGTATCTGGAACAGATCACGGTTCAGGTTTCAGTGTGTTGAGCCTGGAGGCCCAGCATGTCTGAAATTACCTGAAGAATACTGTCATGGATTGGTAGCTAATTAAAAGACAGGAAATGAAGGATAGGAATAAGTGGTAATTTTTCAAGTTGGAGACAGGTAGACAGGGGGTGCCTTAGGGGTCAGTACTGGGATCAGTATGGTTTAACATATTTATGAATGATCTGGAAAATGGGTTAAAGAGTGAGGTGGCTAAATTTGCAGATGACACCAAATTATTCAAGGTATTTAAGACCCAGGTAGACTGTGAGGAATACATAAGAATCTTGCATGACTAGGTGAATGGGCAATAAAGTGGTAAATGAAATTAAATGTTGGTAAGTGCAAGGTGATGCACATAGGGAAAAATAATCCTCACTATACATATACAATGCTAGGTTCAAATCTGGGTGTAAGCACTCAGAAGAAGGATCTTGGAGACATTGTGGATCTTAGGCCGCTTTTACACATGACAAAAATGGGTTTTTATAAGTGCTTGAGATAACACCGGGTGTTATAAATGCTGAAGTTTTGTAATGTGTGAATGCACTGTTTCAGATGTGACTCTTACAAGGCTGCGAGATCTTGCTGCATAAAAGAGAAATAGTGTGTTCACCCATTACAAAACTCCAGCATTTATAACATCTGATGTTCTCTCGAGTACGTATAAGAACCCATTTTTGTCATGTGTAAAAGTGGCATCAGAGTCGTTTGGAGTCCTGGTGCCAGCCATGATCTTGACCATCTAGACTAGGGGTAGAGGACCTCCAGCCCATTCTGCCCATGGCTGTTTGTTTGGCTCTTTTCCAGTTCCTGGACCTGGCCCCTGGCTCCATCCTCCATCCTCAAGAAAGTGTGAGCTCATGGGAAGAGAGCAGAGATGAGGACATGCACTCAAGGATGGGGAATGGATTGATGGCACAGAGGCATTATCTCAACCTTCTTCTTCCTTCCCACATCCAATGAACACCCCTGAATCTCCACTCTCCACAACTCCTATCTGGTCTAGGGAACTTTTGCTGATATTCAAAGTTGCCTGTGACTCGGGGGAAAGTTCCCCAACCCTGATCTAGATGTAAAGAGACAGTGTAAGACATTCTTGATAAGTTATGATGGAAGAGTTTACCACTGCCTAACAGTGTTATGTTTGTATTTTGCTAACATACATTGTGCATAGGAAAATCCACACCCAAGAGCCTCCTATCAAGTATAAATACTCCCTGAGCTCCTTTGGCTCACTAGCTGAAGTATCTCACTGATCACAACAGGATTTGGAGAGAGGTGCTTTCTCTGACATTGTCAAATCATAACCTTTTGAGGGCCTTAGAGACTAGAGCTAGGAACTTGTAGTGAGTCTGGGACTGTATGGAGAGTTGGTGCAGAAATCAACGGATAGATCTGGTTTGTTCTTGCCAATCCGTGTTCCCTAGAAGACAAACTGATGCATGTTGAACTGATATAAACTTGCAGTGGCTTTCAGGGCCATCCCAGTTAGAACTGACTATAATAGCCTAACTTGGAAGTGGCAAGAATAGGATGCACTGTGGCAGAGTCTTCACCCAGAAGGAAAGAGCCTGGTTTAGGATCTGTAGAGGGCACCTGCTGTAAACACTTACTTCTCAGGACCTGAGAAGTAAGTGTTTGCACTTTGCAGCATTGGAGCCATCCTTCTTTCTTTATAATCAGGCTCCCTGACACAGAGTTCCTTTGTGCTTCTGAAGTGTGTTCATCCCACCACAAACTGCTCACAGGCTTTGGGCCTTCCAAGCCCCACCCTCTGCCTTCCCATTCCATTCCCTTCTGAGGTGAGTCCCTTCCTAGGCTCCCAGACTCAGGCAAGTCAGCTCCTCCTTTCTCCTCTATCCTTGGAGTGTTCCCTGGTGGTCTGGACTCCCAGTTTAACCCTGAAACTCAATTTTATAAAGGCTCCTGCTCTATCCTGCAGCTCAGGTGAAGCCAAATGCATTACAGGCTAGTGCTTACCCACCAAGAGCCTGTCCCCACAGGGATGTATCACATCTATATTCGTTTATTGCAGCATCAGCTCTCGCCTTGACCAAAACACAAGTCATTACAATATACAACATACAATACAGTACAGTATGCTAACATAAGATAACAAAGGTAAGCATTCTAGATACTAGATAAAAAGTAATTATAACTAACCAGCTGAGTCAATAAATCTAACGGGACAGATCGTCATATCTTATGCTGAGTCCACTAAAGGCGGGAATTTCAAGTTACAAAAAAAGCAGTTAAACAAAACAATCTACCAAAGTTGGCTCCCACAATGCATTTCTATGTTAGGTGTTTTAATCAAACAATCAACGTTCTGCATCCCCATCCCAGATCAGTATAACGTCCCTTTATTATTTAGCTATTGACCGCCTGGTGCAATTGTCTTTCTTTGGCGGACAGCCAGACAAATGTGGCCACTGCAAGGAGGTCCACTTTGGTTCTAAGGGTTAGCAGGGACTTATAAAGGCTTCCTTCATCTAAATGCCTTCTTGAAGAGCTCAGAGGTTTTAACCACGATTCACGCAACTGGTGATAGAGGGGACAGTGCAGTACGAGGTGCTCAGTTGATTCTCTCTCATGATGTATCACAGCACCTTACCACAGGGTCACAGGCTAAAATATCATTTCTGTGAGGTTGAAGAGCCAAGTCTCGCAACATTGAGTCCTTCCTTTTATGTTCCTACCTCGTTATCGTTCTCCTACTAACTGGGACTGGGCAAGTGAGGTAATTATATCCATGCTCTGGCGACAGTCCTATAGGAAGCTGATGTTTTTGCTCAGATGATCTGTAAGCACAGTAAACAAATGGGCATTGCTGATGCTTAAATTGACAATGTCAGGCTTCAGGGTTAGTACTTATTGAGATGCAGATGGTCATTTCATCCCTTTCATAGCTACTATTTGATCTTCTCTGCAGTCAGTAATGCAGCACTGCAGTGCATTGAAATACAAGAGGAAAGTTTGTTTCAGAACTGTAAATAGTATTTTCTACATGAAAGCTTGAAATTCTTCAGAATTTGTTGAGGCCCATCAAGTGTGCTTTGTTCAGTATATCGGCAGATGCCAATTCATCTGACCCAGGTCCCCTCCATTTTCTCCTAAATGCTTTCACCATAATCTTGTGTGTTGATCATTGTAAATAAGCATAATGCCTGGTTAGGAAATGTAGCTCACTGAGGCATGCTTTTTCTGTTTTCTTTATAGACCCTATTATGAGACTCTTTACTGGCAATCCCACTTGGGACAGCAAGCAAACTCCTAGGCTGTGATAAGTTGTCTTATATTCTTTTTGTGCAAAAAAAAATAACAAATTGCACATATTTATGCTTCTCTCTGCTTTTATCTCTCCTTGTACAAGCAGTTGGCTACTGAGTGGTATCTTTAAATAGAATACATTAACCAAAAAAGCAGAATGAATTTTCACTGAAAAGGAGAAAATCTCTCTGATAGACTCCATGGATTCTTTTGGTTACCTGGAA
The DNA here is from genome assembly GCA_003113815.1 of Sphenodon punctatus. NCBI lineage: Eukaryota > Metazoa > Chordata > Lepidosauria > Sphenodontia > Sphenodontidae > Sphenodon > Sphenodon punctatus. Next base: position 3,009,477 of record QEPC01005447.1, read on the forward strand.
GAAGCTTAAAGTAGCTCTGTATTTAAAGAAGTGTTTGGAGTTTTATTTGTGCAGCAACAGAGTTTCCAGACTTAGATGTCTGGGAATGACCAAGCTTTCCATATCCATGTGTGTAATGAGGCCACTAGAGACCAAGACAAAGCCACACATGGAATGAGCTGTAGTGTTCTTCACACAACCCTACATAATTAAAGCCCTTCACATTTGCTGGAAAATTGATCCATGCTAGTGGTTTCCTGGTGAGTAGGCATCTGTTTAAAGTATTTGACTCCTTTGCAGTGCTGGAAACAGGGAGCACTTGGCTTGGAAGTACCAGAGCTATCATCAGACAGTTGTGCTGTGCAGGCAGGTACCTGCCCTTTGCAAGCAAGCAGCAAGGATGAAGTCTTTACAACTGCTAACCTCATCTGCAAAACTAACAACCCTTTCAGCATGGAACCTAATGGTTCCCTTAAATAGTTTGCCACCCCAGAGGACAAGTCTGTTCCTCCTATGATGGATTTGGACTTAGTGCTCACCTGTGCAGGAGGCATATTTTTCTCAGAAGCTAGTCCAAGTTTGTGGATAAGCCCCCACAGGACTCAAGAATCAAACATCTTCATCAAAATGTAAAGTGCATTTTTCCAACCTCACCTTTGCTGATATCAAATTGCATCAAGACCTAAAGGAATAATAGAATTTAGAACAAAAACTACCCTTCCAAAATCCTACAATGCATACATAACGTATGACCTGAGTGGGGAGAAAGAATAATTCATGGAACAGATGGTAGTCATATTGCCTAATGCATGTCTGGGAAGAACCCAGATACTGGGTGATGGGGACAACATAGGCAATTGAGATACAGATGTTAAAATATGTGTCACAGCTGCAGAATTAATCTTCAGACTCAGTCATGCCCAAAGTTATACGGTGTTTAGATGCATGTTTTTAATTCAGCTACTTATGTGGATAACATTTGGATCTGACTTTCCCAAAAGTTCTGAGATGTTTATTACATTGCTTTGTTTTGAGACCAATCTGTAACTATAAAGTAAATCCTGTTACAAAAAAGATAGATTAAAAAGTAAACTACTAAGAAGTAGAAAAACCCAAAAGTCAATAAGCTGATAGAAAGAATACAGCATGCAGCTAACAGAAGAAGGCAGCTACAGAGGTACATGCTGCATTGACCGGTACAACCTGATCGGAGCCTGGGTCTTCCTTTTCCTACGTAACGAGGCAATTTCCCTCAATTTTCTCTAGTGAGCAGCTCAGTACATTTTCTGTGGTGTAGATTCCATTGCAAGATTACAGGCACAGTCTTCTACCATTAAATTCAATAGGAATTTTGCCATTGAATAGATGGAAGGTTGTGCCCTATGTATCTTAGAATCTCGTTCATCCATGCCTACACCTAATTGCTAGTTGGTTTTGTTTAATTCTGTATTTCCTGACCCAACCTTGATGAGAGAAAAACGTTCTTTGATGTTTGTAAGGATCAGCGGTTAAGGTATGTAATATAGATGATTAACCAATAAAATAAGTATTAACCAAAAAAAAAGAATCTCGTTCATGTGAGCTACCAGCAATCTTGGACTATGGGTGATTTCAGACGTGACGATATCACAGTGAACCACGCTCAATTCCGCGTGGTGGCTGTGATAGCGTCACGTCTGTTAGGGAAACAGATGTTTCCCCCCAGATGTTACCATGGCTGGGGATTGCATTCGACACGTGAGCAGCCAAAGCAGGGGGACCGGAGGCCGCCGCGTGTCGAATGCAATCCCATGCCGGGGTGAACCCCGGCGTCTCGTCTGGTCGGGCGCCACGGCCCGGGATCACCGGCGGGACCCCGGGCCGTGGCGAATCCGGCCCGACGCGGCAGCCTCATTGGCCCCGCCGCCCGCCCGTCTCCCCGGAGGGCGGGCAGCGGGAGCGTGGAGGGGGTGGGGCCGTGCGGCCGCACGTTGCGCCGTGCGGCCCCGCCCCCTCCCAGATTCCCCGCCGGGATCCCCCTGGCACGTCTGTTGCGGCTTGATGGGGTGACCCCGGCGGGGAATGACTAGGGTGATTTCGGTACGGGGCCAACGGGCCCCGTTACGTCTGAAATCACCCTATATAAGCTAGCTCCTGCATGCTGGCCTCTTATGTCTCCACAGCCAAAACACAGATGGTTACTTTAAATGAAAGCAAACAACTGAAAGAACAAAAGTAAAGACCATCGTCCAAGAGAGCACAGTGTATTTGGGTGCAGCCACACGAGACAGTATTCCACTTTGGGCAATGTTACCATGTGATGCAGTGGCTTATATGCACTGCCAGATGTTCACCCTGGGGCAGGGTGGGAAACCAGCTACTATGTGATGCGACCTCTGAAAAAGACTGGGGATGCAACGTGTAGTAAGGTTGCCCAAGGTGGGATAATGCTACACAAAGTTGGTTAAAGGGCCCGCCTCCTATGTAGCCGGGCCATGCAGGCCTGCCCCAGTCTGTGAATTGTGCCCATAGGATCGCCCTCTTCCCCACCACCTAACGGCTGATCGCAGGGGAGGGGGCTTGGAAAGAGCATGGACGTCCCTCCCACCTGCCCAAGAGCCAATCAGCAGTTGGGTGAGGGGGAGGGACGCATGTGCTCCTCCCAGGCTCCCCTCCTCCACAATCAGCTGTTGGGCGGGGGAAGAGCATGCACATGTTCCTCTGCCCCCCCTGCCCCAACACCTCCTTAGTGACAGCAGGCCCAATTCTGCAGCACAGCAGGAGTGCAGGGATCCAGCCCTGTGTGGCTGACTCCTCGGACCACCCTGGGGGTGTGGAGGGGCTGGTGATGGCTTCAGGGGAGTGGACCGTGTTGCCAGCTCTCCCCACTGGCCCAAAGTGTGGTGGCTGTGCTTGTCCACCATGGGGGTGGGGGGACCTGCGCCAGCGCCAGCTCATGTTGCTGCACTCTTTAGCTTCAGCTTGTAATGTGAGAAATGATTTTGCATACCATCAGATTGACAAACCCACTGCAGAGAAGAAATGAGTTGGCTAACCTTCACTGGGGAGATGAATAAAGCCAGGAGAAAAATACCATTAATTGCTGCATTACCTTAAAGAAAGGAAAGATTTTAAGTCACAATTCTTCAAGCTATCATAGTCATGTGGGTATCTTTGTGCGAGTCACAGATTGGGAATAAAAGTGTCAGTGCTTCCAATGGAGTTGTTTCCAGTAGCATCCTATCTCTGTGCCACTCACGGGGAGCTGCTTGATGGTTTAGTTCTGTTTCCAGTAAAGCTTCTGTTGACTTCAGTGACATTTTTACCAGAGTGATAACTAAGTAAATAGTGAATAAAATTTAAGGATTCTGCCTTGTGTGATAGAGGCTGCTTGCCCACATTCTGTTTTTTCTCGTGACATTCAATCTCACGGGAAAATAGCAACGTGAGATCCAGATGGGCTGCATGCCCACGTTAATTTCTCACTCTTTGTTTTACGCTCACAGGGCCATGATGGATCCATTATGAGAAATAACAAATCCTTGCCCACGTTACAAAAGAGGCTGTCCACACGCAAGGACCACCCCTCCAACCCTCTCTCCCCCACACGCGCAGAGCCTGCCCACTGCTCTGGGGCAGAGGCAGCTTGGTCCCTGCAGCCCCCCGATTCCCAATAACCCCCAGCCCACCTGCAAGCACCGTTTTCAGGTCAGCTTTCAGCCCCAGCCACAACAAGCTCTGTCCTGACTGGAGCCCTAGTGCCTGGGGGAGGCCTTTGTGCAGAGGAAGTGAAGCTCTGGCCACTGTTGCCTGGAGACAAGGTGTCCTGAGCCAGGCTGCTCCCCTCTGGTGAGTTTTGCAGTGAGTTTAATTAATATTACATTTGAATGAATACACACACTCAAATTTAATCTTAGTTTCAACTCACATGACAAGGCTGGATTTGCCATCCGTGATGTCATCCGTGATGAAACTAACATTAGTTTCACTGACGATTGAGTAGAGGGCATGTCCATGTAACAACCTCACATTAGATAACAAATAATGTGAGATTGTGTAATGTGGCCCAAGCAGCCTAAGTGAAGCTTTGTTGTTTGCCCATCTCCAGCTCTTTGTTTGGTAATACATCCCGTATGATGTAGCCAAGTTGGAAGTTCAGGTAGCTTGTAGATTAATTTGGACCAGACCACTTTAGCACAGCAATATACCAAGTACTTCTGAATACTGTGAATGTGATAGTATACCAATCCTCTAGCAACACTTCAGTGACTGTGAGACCTACTTTTCATCCAAAAAGGCATATATTTTAGATTCAAAAAATAACCCACACTGATCAGCACCTCCACTAAAGTGTGCATGCCACAATTCCCAAGGGAAAAGGATTTTTGTTATGAAGTGGGAAGAGTTTAAAGAGCTTGCAAAAACAGAGTGGGTGTAACGACTGTCACCAGTGCTCCCTTGAAATCCATATCATGCTTAGCATTTATGAAGTACCTTTCATGTTCAAAGTACTTCAGAGATTATCTAATTAATCTTAAATAGACTTGTCAGGTGGGTAAATAACTATTATCCCCATTTTACAGTGGGAAAAGTCAAGCTGAAATGTCTTGTTCAATGATACAGGAGGCATCAATATTTTGGCTGTTTGGGTTAATTTAATTAGCCTGCATCTATGGTGCTTTCCAACAAGACTTTTTTTCTTGCTGTTATTATTTTAGTGCTATACAGATGCTTGTGGGAATGCACTATTTTGAGTCAGCTGCACGAACTCCAGGAATTGTATTTGCGGGAGGCAGGGCACACAAAACCTCCCTTTACACTGCAGTGTTCTTATTGTAAGAAATTTAAAACGTTGGAAAGCATGTTTTTTTGAGGGTACCATACCCCTTGGAAATCTTGAGTGTTTGAATGTTGTGCAGATGTCTAGCAATGTGAGCAGTCCTCCAACCGCCTCTTTTACCATAGAGCGGCTGAACAGACATTGCCGACACGAAAGAGGAAGGGCTGTGGCACTCTGCACAGCTCCCATCTGCTCTGCACAGACTGGAAGCTACAGCCTGGAATTGAAGCTGCTGAGGAGGGCAAGAAATGTAGGGCTAGGGGAGCAGGAAGGGGTTTTTCTTCCATGGTGCAGGAGTGATGAGATGACACAGATCCCTGGGATTAAAATAACCTTTGTGATGACATCATGATCGAGTAAGTAGCATGACATTGTGGAAATCTTAAGGGTTCCCCTTTCTTACCTCATGTGAGTTAGTGATAGTGCTGTAATATAAATAGCACTAAGAAAGTCTTAATGGGAAAGAAGCCCAAGACTTAATATAAGGCTGTAATGTGAAGTATCTAAAAAGGTGAATGCTAATTTGGGCTGCATCAACAGAAGCTTTGTACGTACAAAGCTGACTCAAAATAGTGCATTCCCACAAGCATCTGTATAGCACTAAAATAATAACAGCAAGAAAAAAAGACAAGGAACATGTTTCTTCCTCTCTACAGTACCCAGTTTGGGGCAGCGTCCTTTAAGAGGGATACTGACCAACTGAAGAGGGTTCAGAGGAGAGCAATAAAAGGGAGGTAATGAAGGAAGAGATGTATGAGGAGATATGGAAAGAACTGGGAATGTTTAGCCTTGAGAAAAAGAAATTGGCTCTGGCAGGAGACATGATTACAGTTTTAAAATGAAGAATGTTGCTATAAGCAAAATGGTGCCCAGTTCCTCTCTCTGGTCACTGAAGATAGGACCAGAGATAACAGATTTAAACTTTAGGAGAAAAGACTTAGGTTAAATATTAGGAAGAATTCTCTCACCACCGAAACAGTTGGGCGTTGGAATCATTTGTCAAGGGAGGTTGTGGAGGCCCCATGACTGGAGGTCTTTAAAAATAGGTTAGACAGGCATCTCTCAGGGATGGTGTAGGTAATGGGGATCCTACGCCACAGTAATGGCCGAGGGTCGAACTAGATAACTCTTTAGGTTCTTTTTAGCTCTAGCTTCCACTCACCATCCCAGCCCCAAGTCCAACAAAGTCGGAAACTGCAGCTAGTGCAGAATGCAGCGGGTCATCTCCTTACTGAGACAGGCCACAGGGAGCACACAACACCTGTGCTCCAAGCACTGCACTGGCCGCCAATTGTTTTCCAGGCCCAATTCAAGGTGCTGGTTTTGACCTTTAAAGCCCTACACAGTCTAGGCCCTGCTTATCTGAAAGATTGCCTCACCCCCTGTGTCCTGGGATAGTCCTTGCAGTCATCTGGGGATACCCTCCTGGAGGTCCCGAATTATTGGTGGGTCTGTACAGACAGGAGGGCATTCTTGGCAGCCGCAATGTCGCTTTGGAATGCTCTCCTGGTAGAGATCCATCTCAGTCCATCTCTCTGGCCTTTCGATGTAATTATAAGACATGGCTCTTCTGCCAGGCATTCTGCAGGGGAAGGGTGGGCAGGTTAAGGGGTTATCGTAGACCTATATTGTTTTGATGTTTTGATATTTTTTAGTGTATTGTATTTTTATATCTGTTTTATTGTATTTTATTGTGTTGTTGTAAGCTGCTCCAGGTCACCAGAGGTGAGAGGGGCGGGATATTAAATGTAAATAAATAAGTAAATAAATAAATAATTCTAAGACAGAGGAGTAGAGAAGGTGTCTATACTTTGAGAGTAACTACTGTCACTGATTCAGAGGCCTTTATTCTTGTTACAGTCTGGATATGGTAGGACATTGCCTCTGTGTAACTTTCCCAAGGTTACTGCAGAGATGCTTTATTAAACAGGAGTTTAGGGAGAATCATTCCACCGATAGACAGTGGAGCTTGCAATACATTTAGCAGTATCCGAGCCTGCTTTTTATTACACATGAATGGACAAATTGTCTTGACATTCATTTTAAAAATACGATCTGGTCCTACTCCTTGTCAGCAGTCACACATGCAGCCTTGATAGTCCTAAGGGAACTAGTAAATGGCATGGAACAGTATGTTTAATAAAGTGTTTGTAGAGGAAGGTGCTAAAATGTATTGCCCACAGAAGAGTAGCAATTGAAACCAAAGCTTGAAACAAAATCATGTTGGGCTACTCATATCAGCTCTGCAGACAGATTAACAAAGCAAAGTACAGCTGGCAGTTAGTACATTTTAGACAAAATACTATAGAATATATATTTTTCTCCAATGATGTTACCCATTATATAGCCTAAACCAACAGGCAGTATTTCAAATGCTAAGTAAGCCCATGCTTTTCAAATCTCACATGAATCTGCAAAGTACTATTAGGTTATTATTATTATTAGCATTAGCATTTCTATAGAGCTAGCTGTGTACCTGGTGCTTTACAGAACAATAAGATAGACGCGGTCCCTGCCTACGGCTTGCAATCTAATAGACACGGAGGGGGAGAGAAGGAGAGGGGACATAGAGAGAGACAAGGGATAAATAACATTCAAGCGGATGTGAAGTCTCAGGTGCACGTGTTTGGCTTGGTTGCAGTTAGGCAGGAGTCTGTGGGGAGGGCAGACAGTAAATATTGAGAGGAAAGTTCTAACAGGTGTAGGGAAAGGCAGCGAGGAAGAGGTGGGTTTTGAGGAGGGATTTACAGGTACGGAGGGAGGGGGCAAGGTGGATGTGGGCAGGGAGGGAGTTCCAGGCATAGGGGGCAGCAAAGGAGAAGGGACGAAGGTGGTTAGGGGAGCAGGGGAGATGAGGGAGAGCGAGGGAGGGGACAGAGGAGGAGCGGAGAGTGTGTGCAGGAGAGTGTAAGGAGATTAGGGCCGAGAGGTAAGTAAATACCAGGAGTTTGTGAAGGATGCGTTGGGGAAGGGGGAGCCAGTGACGTGAGTCGAGCAGAGGCTGCACGTGGTCAAAGTGACGGGCTGAGTGGATGACCCTGCAGCAGAGTTTTAGATGGAGATAAGGAGGGATAGGTGAGAGCGGGGGAGGCCAGCAAGGAGGAGGTTGCAGTAGTCAAGGCGAGAGGTGACCATGGCTTGAACAAGGGTTTTGACTGAGGAGCCAGAGAGAAAGGGGCAAATCCGAGCAATGTTATGGAGGGCAAAGTGACAGGACTTGGCAACAGAGTCGATGTAAGGTTTAAAGGAAAGGTGAGTGTTGAAGACGAAGCCCAAGCTACGGGCTTCAGGAACGGGATGGATGGTGACCCCATCGATAAGGATGGACAGGGAAGAGGAAGAGGAAGGGTAGTGAGGAAAGATAAGGAGTTCAGTCTTAGCCATGTTGAGCTTGAGCTGACGTTGGGACATCCAGGCGGAGATATCAGAGAGCCAATTGATGAGGCGAGCTTGGACAGAAGGGAAGAGAGAGGGGGTGGAGAGATAGAGTTGAGTGTCATCAGCATCTGTGGACAAGATCGCTCGGATTCAGAGCGACTTTGCAGTCGGATTAGAGGCAATAGATAGAGAGCGCAAGGTGCTGGAGGAGGCCTCCAGCACCTTGGTCCAGCTTTGTGGGGGGAGTTTCAGGAAGTGACGCTGGCCGATGCGCCAGAAGTCCTGGGGACTGTTAGGGCCACATGTTGTGAACTTGATCCATGCTCGTCCTGGTTAGTGAAAGCTTCCAGGGAGACGTTGGGGACGGTGCTGGCGAGGATAGTGAACGCATCAATGCAGCAGGGGAGGCTGTCGCCTAGTCTCAAGGAGGCTGTGGTGCGCCCCCTGCTGAAAAAAACATCGTTGGACGTGGATGTCCTCACCAGTTACTGACCTGTCTCTAAGCTTCCCTTTTTAGGGAAGGTTATTGAACGGGCGGTAGCACTTCAGCTCCAGACGCATCTAGACAGCATCGGTTTCCTTAACCCATTTCAATCTGGTTTCCACCCCGACTATGGCACCGAGACAGCGTTGGTGGCCTTGGTCGACGATCTCCGCCAGGAGATGGATGCAGGATGTTCAACATTTCTCATCCTGCTAGATCTCTCGGCCGCTTTTGACACCGTGGACCATGGGCTGTTGTTGAGACGGCTGCGTTACCTGGGGGGTCTGGATGGGACTGTTCTTGAATGGTTCTGTTCATTCCTCTCGGGGAGAAGCCAGCGGGTGGTGCTGGGGGAGGAGACATCTTGACCCCGTGCCTTATCATGCGGCGTTACGCAGGGTTCCATTCTGTCTCCATTATTATTTAATGTTTATATGCAGCCCCTGGGAGAGGTCGTGAGGGGGTTCGGGGTGCGTTGTCACCAATATGTTGATGATACTCAGTTGTACCTCTCTTTTTCAGTGGACCCAGACCCTGCTATCTCGGTGCTATCCCAGTGTTTGGAGGCCGTGGCGGAATGGATGTGGCAGAGC
>QEPC01005447.1:3018836-3037165 GCA_003113815.1 Sphenodon punctatus
GAGGGAGGTGTCGGGCCCCCTGGTTGGGGGGGTTCGCCCTCCCATAGCTTGGCAGGTTCGGAGTCTGGGGGTGATTTTGGACGCGGACCTCCGCCTTGAGCAGCAGGTGGAGGCGGTGGCGAAAGCCACCTTCCGCCAGTTATATCTGGTGCGGAGGCTGCGTCCATTCATCTCCAGCCAGGACCTGGCCTCCCTCATCCATGCCTTCGTCACCTCGAGGCTGGACTACTGCAACATGCTCTACATGGGGCTTCCCTTGTTCCTGATTCGGAGGCTGCAGCTAGTGCAAAATGCGGCGGCCTGTCTCCTTTCGGGGACGGGTCGCCGGGAGCACATAACATCAGTGCTCCAGGCTCTGCACTGGTTGCTGATAGCGTACCGAGCCAGATTCAAGATGTTGGTATTGATTTACAAAGCCCTGCACAGTCTCGGCCCCTCATACCTCAGGGACCGCCTCGCCCTCCACGCTCCGGAGCGACTCCTGCGGTCTGCCAGGGGTCCCTTCCTGGAGGTCCCCCGCGTTAAGCGGGGGGCCACAATGGAGAGGGCATTCTCGGTGGCCGGGCCGCGTCTCTGGCACTCCCTGCCGGAGGACGTTTGCCTGGCCCCAAGCCTTTTAGTATTTCGGCGAAGATGCAAGACCTGGTTGTTTGCCCGGGCCTTTGGGGAGGGGGTGGGTGGTTGGGTTTTATTTTCCCTACCCCCCAATAATTTATGGCCCAGGCCCTGTTTATATGCTGTGTTATATGTTTTAAATTGTTATATATGCCATTTTAGGTACTGCATTGTTTTTATGATATTTTATGATTGTAAGCCACCCCGAGCTGGGTTCAGGATGGGGCGGGGTATAAATTTAATAAAATAAATAAAATAAATAAATAGAAGTGATATTGGAAGCTGTGGGAGGCAATGAGTTTGCAAAGGGACAGGGTGTAGATAGAGAATAGGAGGGGGCCCAGGACAGAGCCTTGGGGAACCCCAACCAAGAGGGGAAGGGAGGAGGAGTTGGAATTGGGAAGAGACACATTAAAGGAACGGTCAGAGAGGTAGGAGGAGAACCAGTCAAGGACAGAGCCGCAGAAGCCTAGGGAGCAAAGAGAGTCCAGTAGGAGTGAGTGGTCGACAGTGTCAAAGGCAGTGGAGAGGTCAAGGAAGACAAGAATGGAGTAAAGGTGCTTAGATTTAGCAACAAGTAGATCATTGGTGATCTTAGCAAGGGCAGTTTCAGTGGAGTGAAGGGGGCGGAAGCCAAATTGGGGAGGGTCCAGGGAGGAGTTGGCAGAGAGGAGATCCAGGCTGCGGAAGTAGACAACACGTTCCAGAAGCTTAGAGGCGAAGGGTAGGAGGGAGACCGGCTGGTAACTAGAGGGGTCAGAGGAGTTGAGGGTGGACTTTTTGAGGATGGGAGCGACCGTAGCATACTTGAAGGCAGAGGGGAAGGAGCCAGTGGAGAGGGAGAGATTAATGACATGTAAAAGGAGGGAGGGGCAACAGTAGGAGCAATGGAGGTGAGGAGGCGGGAGGGGATTGGGTCGAGAGGGCAGGTGGAGGGGTTGGAGGAAGAGAGCAAAGAGGAGATTTCCGCAAGGGAGACAGGAGGGAAGGAGGAGAGGGGGGAGGGGAGACCACATTATCTAGTTCCCCATGTTATCTATATTCATCCCAAATGTTTTTACTTCCACTTAATAAGCCTTAAAGCCTTGCTTACCTGGAGAGTTGCAACTTGTTTAACTAAAAGTATCAATTTAAACTGATTTAATAGAGTCAATGCAAACCCTCATGTGATCAATCTTATTTTGGGTTAAGAATGATTTACTATGGTTTAGCTTAAGTTAATTGGGAACAAATGCAATCTACATTAATATATGCTACTCTTAAAATCAGAGGGTTCACACAGGGATTTGCATTGGTTTTGGTAACCCTATTTAGCAAAACCAGTTTAATTAAACTGCAAGAGGGTGTGCAGAGAAGCCCTTAGATTATGAGCTCTTACGGTCTGGATCCTAGCTCAATGGGACCCAGGTCTAACAAGCAATTAATAACTAATCAATCATATGAATGGCTATTGTGTAAAATTAACCACCCTTAGCTGTTTTGCTCCAATGTGTGCAAATCTTTCTCATCCTCAATCATTTCAGTTTATGATCTTGAATCTCTTTTTAATCTGGTGTAAATTAGCAGCAACTCTTAAGTGATTGGAGTTATACTGGCGCAAAACTGATGTAGATGATAAACAGAGGTGAGTAGTAATGGGTAACTTCTCCATCTCCCAGTTTTATTTTCTTGCTACCACTTCCAGAGAAATCGAAGTAGCTTCATCACAAACTGTCAAACAATCTCAGTAGATTAAGGACGCAGCATGAATTAAATAGGTGTACACCCCTTTTGGTAAGAAGGTAAATATTACTGACGTTATTTCTCACCATTGTACGAAATATGTGTAGCAAAATCCTTGCTTTCTCAATCATGGTCTTTGTCTCTCCTTCACTTCCTCAAGCTAATTACTGTAGTGTCACCCCAATGAGAAGCAAATAATATCCTGCAGCTTCAAGACCACAGGTAGTGCAGAAGCTCTTGCACGTCAGCAGCATAGACTTGAGATCTTGGAGGAAGGCTTGGATACATAAGCTTAATCTAGCTGTTTTTAGATGGACCCGCCTCCCGGCCAGGTCCATTTTCTTCCAGCAATAGCTAGAAGAAACTTAAATGCACAACCACTCTCCATTATAAACATGGGACTGCTGAAGCCCCGATTTTGAGAAAACCACTTGAGCTACATTTCTGAAAATTTATCCATGGCTATAAGTTATGAGGACCATCATATACACAAAGTTTGAAGAAGATCCATTAGGAAAATAAAATGTCATGACTGTTTAAAAGTTAATTGCTTGTGGTCAAAATGCAGATGTCCTCATGATTTTGAATCATCAATATCTCCTCCCCCTGGATGAGTTGAGCCCCCAAACGTCACAGGCATGGAGCATGAGATCAATAACAACTGCTTATGTAATATGATAGTGATTGGTGCAGCCAAAACCGAGTTATTAATTATTTTTAAATCGGTTCTGCAGGCTCGCACATGCTCAGTTGAGAGCAAAAAACACAGCTCGGTTCTGCAGGCTCGCACATGCTCAGTTGAGGGCAAAAAACACAGCTCAGTTCTGCAGGCTTGCACATGCTCAGTTGAGGAGCTGCTGACCTGAAAGGTACGTGACTCTACTTTTAAAAATCACGCAACTTTATGAGAAGGCAGCTCCAACACAAAGACTTTAATTTAAGCTCTAGTCAGTTTCATGTCAGTTATACAGCGCCCCACTTCCCTGTCTCCTGGAGAGGGCAGAGGAGCAGAGCCAGGAAGCGGGGCGCTGTGTAACTGACATGAAACTGACTGGAGTGTAAAGTGTGTGTGACGGAGCTGGCTTCTGAATGATACGTGATTTTTAATAGTTGGGTTTAAAATCTACTTTTTAAAATCACATATCTTTCAGAAGCCAGGTGGTATCTTTCACGTATCTTTCAGAATCACGTATCTTTCAAAAGAAAGGTGGTTCTTTGCAGAATAGCTGCCCAGGTTTTTGCAAGAGGGGAACATGATCTTTTCTTGGGGCACTCTTTCTTTCCAGGGTGCACACAGTTGGTAGGAGGGAAGCGGAGGGGGGATCGCACACCTGGCCTGGGGGGTGGGACCATCTCTTCCTCTCAGACACTGGAGCAAGTAGGAATAATGTAGAGACAGCAGCAGCCCCCAGAAGGTAGGAATCGGAATGCCCGGCAAGGGCAGCAGCAGCCGCCTGCCCCGGGTGGATTACAGATTGGGGGGCGGGATTGGTGCAAAGCCAGTCCATGCCCGGCTTTTACCCCAAAGCAATTGCTTTTAAGTGAGCGGGCTCAAGTGAGCGAGTGAGCGGAGGGAATGGGCCGGCGCTGTGCCTGCTGTTTCCCCCGATTTTCGATCACCTGGATGGCAAGGGAGCATCCCCTCCACCCCCCGGCTTTGTTGCTGCTGCGCAGGTGAGGAGGTGAGCACAGGGCTCGCATTGCGAGTCTCAGCCGGCCCCGCTTCCCCAGGACAGGACGGAATGCGCCGGCGGAGACGACATATGGGACTCGCGTGTGTTAAGCTCCTCTTTGCAAACAGGCTCAGGCGCTGCTGTCTCTTCCCCCCTCCCCCCCCCGGCCACCCACAAATGATTCATCCCTCCTGAAACGCACTGGAACTTTGGGTCGGTGCTCGAGGGGTGGGTAGGGGCTCCCCCGGGAAGCACGGGCACTGGTGCTTGGTTTCTCTTTCAGCTATTGACCTAAAGGGCCCCAGAGGGATCGATGGTTTGTGCCAAGCCCACGTTTCTTAAAGAAGAGAGAAGTGGATTCACGGGGGTGGAGGGGGGATGGCGAATCATTCCAAAATAAAGTCCAAGCTCCTTGGGAACGTGATTTGTTGATGAAACTGACAGGGTTTCAAGTTGGTGTCAAAGCGTAACTTGAGGCAGCCACTCTCTTTGTGTAACCTAGCAATGGACCCAGCTGTTGATGTGCCAAGTGCAATCTGATGTCCACCCGCCCGCCCCCCCCTTCCCCTGGTGGGAGATCTCTCTCCGGAAGATCTGCTTGGCCCTTGTTCAGTGGGGAATGGACAGAGTAGAGTAGATCCAGCAGTGACCTCTTCCCAGCTGCCAGCCCAGGGAGGCATTTTCATATCCCTCCTCTTTTCCCAGCCCCCCCCCCAGATCTCTCTCGCTCACTGTCTCTTACATGCAGCACTAAGCAACACCTAAGTTGAACAGTGAGAGGAGCAGCAGCTGAGGCCAGGTTCTATTTTCATCTCCCTTGTACACAAAGAGGGCCATTTTTTAATTGCCTCGGTAAAAGGGGAATTGCATTTGTAAGTTAAATGTTACATCTGTTTTCTGTCTGATTAATAATGATACTAGGATATTATTTCCATCAGGGCCATAGCCAGGAAATAGTTATAGAAATAGGGATGGTGTGTTCAGCGGTGCGGAGTGCATGAGTTGAGTGGGGAGCTGGACAGCAGGCAGTGGAGGGTGCATGGGGTGAGGGAGGAGCTGAACAGCAGGCAGTGGAGGTGCATAGGGGAAACCTTTACCTTGTAAAGAAGGTTCTTTGAGATAGCGTCAAACATTCTCACAACTCGGTTCTGAATGCTCACTATTCAAATAGACCACATGATGGTCTTGAGCTCCTCTAATATAAAAAGCACTCTCCCCCTCACATTTTTTCATTATTAAACTTTAATTTATCATCATCATTCGACAATGAACAATTTTTTAAGAGTGCATTAAGTCTGTTTCTACATAACTGTATTCTGTACAACTAATTCTATAATGTTCTCTACAGTCACATTGTTAAGTTCACTTAATGCACTGTTTAAAAACTGCTCATTGTCGAATGATGATGATAAACTAAAGTTTAATAATGAAAAAATGTGAAAGTTTAATTATTGATAAAAATGAATAAAAGTATGTATGGTAAGGAATTAAGTACATATATTAGATTTATGTTGATGAGTAAAAATATTAAATATTCATCAAATTCTGAAATAATTTCCATGTTTTTTGACGTTTATGTCTTGTTGCACTATATGAAGTTGAATATTTTTTTAATTGTAATTGTAATTAATTTGTATGTTTTTTGGAGTTTAAGCTAGAGTCAAAATGATATTGTGATGTTTTCGAAGAGGAAAGTTTTCAGTTTTAAAAACTGTTGTGCATTTAAGATTTTTTTAAACTGTAAAGTTTTTTGTTTTGGTGTATATACTGGGTGGAGTGCCAGCACGCTTCTGGGGGGTGAGGGGTGAGGGATTCACACAGCGGAGCTGGGTGTGTGCTGGGTATGAACCCACACCCACACACCACCTTTCCATGTCCCCACACGGAGCAACCGGGAAAACTCCAGGCTGCTCTGTGCATGGGCATAACTGGGCATACGTGGGAGCGCACCGTCACCCATGCCATCTTCAGACGAGTGCTCGGGTCCCTAGGGGATGGGGTGACCCATGTGTTCGTGTCCTGTCTCAAACGGCCTCTGTCTGTGATGTGTGTGGTTTAGTTGATGGGTGCGTTGTCGTGGAATGTTTTATACTATTGTTTAGTACATTTCTCATGGCCTTTCTAATTGCTTTAGTTTCACTGTCCACAACTAGACACTGGGAGCAATGTTTCAAGGAGACTGTACTTTACAACCAGGATTGATTCTTCAAAGGGAAGCACCCTGTAACCAGAAGTGGATCTCCTCAGGGAAGAGACTTTACTCCCAGTAGGGAATGTGGATTCTGAAGTAGGGATAAACTGGACAAGCTACAGGAAGCAGCTACTGTTCCAAAATTAATCAACCATCTGCATTGTTACTAGAGAAGCAGAGCATTTGAAGAAGACAAAAGAACACATCTATCACAGTGGTACCAGGCTCTGCTTCTGAAAACCAGCTCCTTGGTCCTGTGATTAGGCACCACTTCCTCAGTGATTAA
The DNA here is from genome assembly GCA_003113815.1 of Sphenodon punctatus. Taxonomy (NCBI): domain Eukaryota; kingdom Metazoa; phylum Chordata; class Lepidosauria; order Sphenodontia; family Sphenodontidae; genus Sphenodon; species Sphenodon punctatus. The sequence goes on from QEPC01005447.1 coordinate 3,025,324, forward strand.
CTGAAAAACTGCCCTTCCTTGTATGAGAGACTCACCTGGTTTTCTCTTATGGTAGCTGGCCCTGAAAATTGGAGAGGACTAGCAGCAAATGTAGCTTAGCTTTAAAATGAGTGCTGCAAGCTATACCCATTTCCCCTTTAATTAGTGGGCATTTTTACCTTCCCTGGTCTTGTACCTCTGAGGAGGCAGCATAAACTAGGAGTGAAATAAACAAGACGATAACCCGCAGGCATTAGCACCCACCAGGTGGGTATTCGCCTGCCTGTGTATTAGGTGTTGGCCACATGTTCGCTCACACTCCTCACGCAGCCCTCACTCACTCCCAATTCACAACATCGTCCAACAACATCACAGGCCCACCATGTGGGCTAGTGCGGGCTAATACACGCCCATGTATCCACCTCCCATTTATTAGGTTCACCTGCAGCCTCTCCCGCATCCAGGTCTGCCAACACCAGCAGCTCCTAGGGAGTGATCAGCTGTGAAGCAGCTGCAAGTGGAGAGAGCAGGGGCAAGAGGAAAATGTCCTTCCTACACCGCCTCTCCGTGAAGTGGCTCTTGTAGCCACTTCACAGCTGATCATTCTCGCAGCTGCCCGAGCATGCTCTTTCCGATTGCAGCTGCCAAGTATGGGAGCCCTGCTCCAAAAGGAAAGGGCGATGGAAAGAGGAGTCATGGCCACGGAAGAAGCCTTCTATGGCTGTGACACACACACACACACACAACTCCCCTTTCCATCAGAGCCAGGGTTGAGGAGCGGCAAAGTGCTGAGTGGCGCCACCTGTGGCGGCTATCACCAGCACATGAAATGCAGGCGGTGGCTACCCATTTATTAGCTCTACATGCGCAAACGTGAGTGGGGCCTACTGTTAGCAGAAGACCCCCTTCCACGTGTGACTATTGGGGGGTTAGTGCCCCAATCTACACCCAATTCTTAAATTTAGGGGAATTAGCCAAATGAGTTGAACTGGGGGTTCCCGCATGCCACAAGGATCTGTCAGAGGTACCAGGAGGTCAGCTGGACTATCCCACCCACTTCCCAGATACACAGACAACTGCTTGAATACAGAGGGGGCATTTATTACAAAAGGGAGACACAGATGCACACACCTACCCTCCCATGCACAAATACACACCCACAGGCCAATTATTAGGTGCTATACAGTTTAAAATACCCAACCTCCCTTACACAGATATACCACCCACCAGCAAACAATCCACCCCACTCCCAATCTGGTATTCTTCAGGGCTGGTGCACACTGCATTGGGGAAAGAGGAAGAAACAGGGAACAGGGAGAGAGAGAGGTATGAAAGGTTACCTTGCTGAGCCTGTAGGTAGATGGAGAGACAGGCAACCCTCGGACGGGGGGTGGGGGGAAGTGTTGAAGGGTGGAGGGGGGGTGAGGAACACAGACCAAAGTCTGGGAGAGGTGTTCGTTGGTGGGGTCAGGAACTATTCTGCTCTTGGGGGCCAGGGTTTGGATTATTATAGGATGATGTCCATATTCTCAGTGGGAGGGACCCTTAGGGGTCTCTTAGGGTGGAATGGAGGGGCTGGAGGGGGCATCACCTCTCTGTCTTCCTGCTCTTAGGACTAAATTCTAGAAAGTCCTAGCTCCAGTGATGACCTAATTCTGAGGGAGACAAAAGGGGCCTGGGTGTGACAATGGAATTCAATGAAGGGTTGAGAGGGTGCTCAAGGTGTCTTTAGAAAAATAGGGTGACTCAATAGGGAAATCCTGTCAGGATGTTGTGGGGAAAACAAATCTTGCAGGAGATAAGGGGCTTTCCTATAGGGGAAAAGGAGGGGATCCCAGTTAGACCTCAAGATGAGCTGAGCATTGATGGCGGTGGCTTTAATTATCCTCTCCCTCCCCAACTTTCTAGGGACACCCAGGTGGGTGGTGGGAGGGAAGAAATGGAGCACTTTCTCCAGAATTTAGACCTTGTCATTCTAAATGGCCGTACATGAAGGGATGAAGAAGGGGAGTTTACTTGCCATCTTATAGTGGGCTCCAGTGCCATTGATTACTTTCTTTCAAGCTATGCTAGTTTTGACATTGTGCTCAGACTGTAGGTGGTGTCCAGACCCGAAACCTGCCATTTTCCCCTGGTGTTAGAAGTTAAGAGGCGAGGGGCTGAGAGGCTATCGGTTACCCCTGTAGGCCTGCAGGGAGGACTGGTGATATCTCTGGGCTTACGTCCTGATGACTTGGCCAGAGTATGTGAAGTCTTCATTAACAATCCAGAGGTTACTGAAATGTGCTCAAAAATACCTTTGTACCAGACGGGGGATCTGTCCTGGTATAATAAACTTATGGAGATGCTGGAACTGGTGATTACCCATAGGGTACAGGTGGGGGCACCCCGTAGGAAGGACAGGCCTTTCCCTGCCTGGTTTGATAAGGATTGTCGGGCTGAGAGGAAGATTCTCAGATCGCTGGCCCGGAAGCTTAAATCAACTCCCTTGGGGGTCTTTCACAGTCAACTGCAGCTCCAGAGGAAAAATTAACAAAAGCTTCTGGTTATTAAAAAGGAGCAGTACTGCAAGACTTTATGGCAGGAACTCCATAAGGCTGTTGAAGACAAGAACTCCCAGAAATTGTGGACTCTGGTTCGTTCTCTTGCTAGGCCTAGGGGTAAGTTACATGCCCCTCCAATCAAAGCCAAACTCTGGGAACAATTCTATGGCAGTTTGTATTCTAATACACTGGGGGCAGAGGAGCTTCTTAGTGGACAGCCCCAATATAGTTTTGAACTATAGCCTCCAGTCTCCCCATAAGAGGTTAAGTTCCTATTTTGGGCTTAAAAGCAGGAAAGGCCCCAGGGCCTGATAGGGTTACTCCTGAAGTTCTTAAGCAACACCCAGATTGGTGGGCAGCTATTTTTAGCCCCGCTGTTCTCAGAAATTAATGAAACAGGAGTAATCCCCCCGTCCTGGCTTAAAAGTACGCTGATTCCCATCATCAAAAAAGGAGACCCCTGCCTGCCATCTAATTACCGTCCGATCAGCCTGCTCAGTGAAATTATACACTCACCTCCTGTTGGGGAAACTGGATATGTGGCTTAACGAGGCAGAGCTTATTGCGCCTGAGCAGGCGGGCTTTATGGTGGGCAGAGCTACTATCGATCATGTGATAGTTTTATCAGCCTTGATCTCCAAATATACGGCAAATAAAGGGAAGCTCTACATGGGGTTCATGGACCTAGAGAAGGCATTTGATTCTATCTCTAGGGAGCGTCTCTGGACAAAGCTAAGATTGCTGTCCATTGAACCCCAGTTGCTGTATTTGATTATTCAGCTCCACTCTGGTAATTCATTGCAGGTCAGGATGAGCGCTACTGGGGAGTTATCCGCACCAGTATCGGTAGAGTGAGGGGTTAGGCAGGGATGCCTGCTGGCCCCTACACTATTTAATCTTTTTTTGAACGATGTTGTTCAGTTTATGAAGACCAAAGATACGCATGCACCTGGGCTGGGCCAGAGGTGCTTGCCTATAATGCTCTACATGGATGACACGGTCCTTGTTTCCCAGACCCCGATTGGCCTGAAAAGACAGTTGGAGCTTTGGGGGGATTATTGTGTTAAAGAAAAGCCAAAAATAAACTACCCCAAGTCGAAGTTTTTTGTGGCTGGTCAGAGGAAATCTAAATCTTTACCTCCCTGGAACATAAATGGGGAATGCTTGTCCCAAGTGTTCCAGTTTAAATATCTGGGAGTTATTTTTGCTTCTAGTACGAATTGGACCTTGCATTATAATTTTGTGAAATGCAAGCCAGACAATCTGCAGCGGTGATCCTGAGATTCTATTTTGGCCGGGATGTGTGTGTGTAGGCTGGTAACCCCAGCCCTTTCACTTTTTAGGGCTAAGGTCCTTGGTCAGGCGCTTTATGCAGCCCCAGTATGGGCTTTACCTTTTTTGGATAAACTTGAATGTCTCCAAAATAGTTTTCTGGCCTCTTTGTTGGGTATTCCACGAGGCTCCCCACAGATAATCTCTAGATGTGAGACAGTCACTAGGCCAGTGAGGGTGCAGGCATTACAGTTGATCATCAACTATTGGTCAAAGATAGTCGACCTCCTGAGAGCAGGGAATTAGAGGCCCGTGATTCAGGTATGCTTAACCCATGGCTAACGCAGATCTCACACTTGATTCATCTGTTGGGGTTCTCTCCCGAAGTATGGGAAAGGGTTGGCTCTACTGCTTTTAAGATTCTAGCATGGCAGTGAATTAGGGATCAATCCCTCCAATCAGAGAGAGCACTGTTAAGTCAGCAAAAGATGGTTCCGGCCTTGGTAATCTGTGAGATGCCTAGGCTGGACTCTTTCTACCTTTTTTAATGGCCCGATGCAACGCATAGATTCGCATTCACTAGACTGCGAACAACACTTTCCCTTCTGCCTCTGTAGAAGGCAGGTATCGGGGTCTCCCTCACGACCAGCGACTGTGTTTGCTGTGCGAAAGTGGAGAGGAAGATACAGTTTCTCATATTTTGTTTGACTGTTCGGCACTAGCGGACCTAAGAGTTAAGTTTCTGGGAACATTAATTTTGGGCCTGCAGTGGTACACTAGATCAGGTTGGTTTAGGAAGCTGCTTGATCACTCGGATTCTTCCATGACAAGGGCAGTGGCAGCTTTTGCCCACCGAGTGTTGATATTGAGGGACACAATTATGCTGAATCGAGGGGTTTATAGAACCTAAATTATGCAAAGTCTGTTTGAGAGGTTATGGTGAGCCTAGGCCTCGTGGATGGATAAAAGCATATGGAATCTAAGGTGGAGCCTGGTGGGGGGAATGATGCCATATGTAACGCCATAGAGGAAACTGTGACTAGGGCACCCAATAATGTTACCTCTCATCTCTCTTGTTGTTATTAAATGAAGACATGTATTGTATAAGGATGTGGGTATGATCTGTTGTTTTACATTTCCTTTTTACTTTGATATATTGTAATACTGTAATATTCCAATATTGTAAAAGCTTTGGCTATACAATAAATTTATTCATTCACTCATAGGGAAACAGGAAAGACTGGCTTCATCCCAGTGGGCATGGGCGGGCCCACCATTGTGCTTATTTTGCTAATCTGGAGTTCCAAGCTAGGGTCTTTGTTCAAAACCAGGGAGCGGCCTCTCTTTCCTGTGCCCCTGTGATTACTGGAGGAGGCTCTTCCCTTATTTAATTCCTGGTTTTTTCAGGTTTTGTGCTTTACCTGAGGGGCCTTTGAGTTTCAAGGGTTCACCTGGCTCTCAAATTCCTCTCTGGCCCTTGTCACTTGGGCACCCCGGAATCTGTATTCCTTATGGAGTGATGTTTCACCCGGGGGGGGAGGTGGAGGGTAACAGTCTCAGGGAAAAGACTTGTTACCCAACAATTCCCCCCATTGGGGGCTAAATCCCTGAGGGGTGACGACCCCCACACATTCGTAAGTTAGGGTGAACACAGTAGTCCTCCATGTGACTGAGTCTGGCCATTTTTCTCTTAAACCAACATGTCAACCCCATCATGCAAAGCACAAGCCCTACTTGGAACACTAGGATCAATACAATCGGGTGGAGCATTAAATTAAAACCTCCAGTTGCCTGAGAACTCCAGCCCAGCAAACTCTCATACCATGCGTGTTGGCCCACTGCCTGAATGTCTGCTGTTATTCGGGAGATGGCCTGGTTGTTATGTTGTACTATCAGGGAAGCTGTCTTCCCTAGTGCCTGCACCTTCTGAAGCTCTAACTGGAAGGATGGATGGGATAAGAGGGATCTGAGGAGGGAAAGGCTCATCCCCAGGGACACAGGGTAGACAGAGGTATAAAGAGAGGGGAACAGTTTCATATGCTGCACTGTCCAGACTGGGGTCACATATTTAAAATCACATCCCATCACCCTAATAACACCACAAAAATAGCGATTGAATAGTGATACCATGGGATGTATCTCTACCATTGATAATTATATAATCACACATAGTCCTAATGCACACACAGGCCCTACCTACATATACTATGGTGGATTTGTTTTCATTTACTATACTAAATCACAAACAGAATCATTACCAGGGTAGGGGGAAAAACAGGGATCATGAAACTTCTAAATTATCATCAAAACACACAAAGCCCAATTAATTCCTGTGTCTGCATCCCATGATAGTCACAGTTTTAAAACTACCTTCCCAAGGAAAAGAGAACTCATTGGGGTTCAGAGAATACAACACCTTATTGTGACCAATCTGCCACCCCAGCGGGACCACTGGGTACACCACCATTGTTTCTGCTGCGGCGGTGGTTACAATGAACAAATTCAACTGGTTTTTCAGGGGGCTAAAACTTACATTAACGAACTTCCACCACTCTTGGAGTTCATTCTCCCCTGTGGTCAGTTGGGCCCTAATTAAATTTGTAAGTTCCATGGGGATATGTCCCATTTTTGCTTGCCAAACCATCCCCATGGTAACATCTTGGGCCAAGGCTCGCACCTGTGTACAAGCCAGACCCAGTGAAACATTGTTCTGCATGACAGTATTCCAGAAAGCAAATGCTTCTCATCTGTTTCCAAAATCATTTCCCAGGAAGGCAAGATCTTACCGATGGCAACTTGCCTTTTAGCCAACCAGGTCAACGATCCTTCCAGGGGAGTATTCAGTTTCCCCATGTCTTTGATGGCATACGAGATCTTATTCATAAGCACCTCTATGTTGGCAGCGTCTATGAGGGAAGCTCCTGCTCCTAATGGCCCCAACCAATCAGATAACCCACACTTTGTTCTTCCCCTGGTGACTAAACTCTGCCACATGGACACCCACTTAGACCACCCTATATGGCTAGTCTTGAGGAAGGGGGCACACCTGGGAACAGTCTGTCTGTGATAAATTCATACCGGCTAGATCCACCCAGATTTCCTTCAGTGACACCTGAGGATTTAACAAAATCTTTGCAGGTTGATCTAGCTTGAGAACATGCGAGCCCATGACCGGAGCGACTAGTTTCTGAAGAGATTCTGCATGTTCAATCAAGGGGTGAATCTCTACAGTGTTTTGGGTCCCATTTCCAAATTCTAATTTGTAAACTCCTGCTAAGGTTTCGTCTCCTTTAAAAGACATGTGGCCATAATAGCTAAACCGAATGACCGGCTTGAATGTATCACATCTTGTTCCAGTTAGGGGAATGATTCAGTTAGGTGGTCCTGATCTATATAACACATTACCCTTAATTTCCAACCCCTGTGGTTCCCAGTTCACCATAGTCCGAGAAGTCTTCTTCCCGTCGGGGACAGTGAGGGTAATCAAAAGTTCATCTCCAGGAGCCTGGGGGCTTTCTATCCCTGCTACAATGGAGATATAGAAGGGAGAGCCGACATGCTGCTGCTGTGATCTTTACAATGTCACAAGTTCCCAACTCCCTGTCTCGGAGTACACTGGGGTTGGCTGCTCCCAGGAGTGGCTTGCACCACACTTGGCATCCTGAGTCTCTGGGCTTGAACTTGGCGGTTACTGGAGCATAGCAAAAATGAGTTGTCTCCCCAGACTCATGGCAGGTGCAATTGGCAGTGTTGCTCCAATCACATTCACATCCGACTTGGCTGGCGCCAGCATAGAACAGGTATGCACCTCCGGACACCTGGGGATGGTTGTGGTGAGCATACAGGTTGGACATCTGGCATAAAAACTCTGTTCCTGGCCTGGCAGCTTGGGGAATACAGCTCCATACTCTCACTGGGATCATTGGACCTTCCGTGGGGTCGTGCACCCGGGTCAGCTCCGGACTGGCACTTGCGACCCTGAAGACCCATAGCGCTAGCAGGATGGCTTCCATTCTGACTTCCTAGAGGGATACACAAAAGAAAAAGGGGGTTCTCGCCATGGAGTAACAGCGCCAAAGGGGTTGGGAGGTGGAAGAGGCCAGAGCGCCTTCTGCTCCCCAACCCTCTGTTCATATTGCTGTCGGGTTTGGAGGGGGGGGCAGACAGACCTTGGGCTATAGGGAAGGATCCGGCAGACTGGTCAGGTCCCTTTGTTCACCCGGGGAGTTTCCTGGCTGTGAGGATTCAGCGGAACTAGAGTCTTTCCTTTCCATTCCTTAAGCTACGAGCTATGGAAGAACTTTCTCCAAGGTTTCCCTTCTTACCCTCTGGGATCTCTACTTGATATACTGCTGGGCTGACCCTGTTCACAATCTGCCCGGGGCCCTCCCACTTGTGAGCCAGCGAATGTTCCCTTACAGATAATTTTTGATACATCACCAGCTGCCCAATATCCCATATCTTTGGCCTTTTTACCCATCCCAGCTGCTTATACACTTCAGCCTGTGCTATCCCTAGCTGATAAGCGGTGTGCCTGTGAACTTCAGCGAGTGCTTGAACTAGACCTTGGACCCCCTCGTCTGTAACTGCCTTGTTTTACCAAGAATTAGGGAGTTCAGTGCCAATCCACCAGGCTTCCGGCATGCACATATGCCTCCCTGTCATCACCTCAAACCGAGTATGACCATGGACGGCCTTGGACCCTCATAAAGCCATTAGAATTAGAGGTAGCTTCTCATCCCAATTTCTCCCAGTTGTGCTGACTTGCTTGCGCAGTGCTTCTCATAGCGTCCTATTGGTTCTCTCCACTAGCCCTGAGGAGGCGGGGTGCCCAGCAATGTGAAACCTTTGCTTAATTCCCAAGGCTTTGCATAGTTCTTGCATGACCTCCCCCACAAAGTGTGATCCCTTGTCCGAATCTATGACCTTAGGGAGCCCCCATCTTGAGAAGACAATGTTAAAGAGCTTTTTCGTTGTTACAGCTGCTGTGTTGGCCTTACAAGGGAGGGCCTCGGTCCATTTACTGAAGGCATCGATGACAACGAGACAATATTTATTTCCTCTGGCAGTAGCAGGAAGGGGCCCAATGTAGTCTATTTGGATGCTAGCCCAAGGTCCCTCAATGCGCTGATGCTGGATTGGGGCTTTGACAGTCTGGGGATCTGCGTTTACCATGGCACATGATAAACAATTATCACACCATTGTGCCACATCTGTCTTCATGTGGGGCCACCACCCCGTTTCCTTAACCCGACTTAAAGTGTCTTGTTTTCCCTTATGTGCCTGCTCATGTATGAATTGTATCAGTTCCCCCCGTATCTTACTGGGGACTATCCAATGTCTGTCTCCCCCCCAGGATCGATAGCCCATCAAACCTCATTGTCTCTAAGAATTGTTAACCTCCCAGTGGGATCTTTTCCCATATTTGCCAGATCTTCTATTTCTCTGTCTCCCTGCTGGAGTGTTCCTAGATCCAAAATGGTGACTCCTACCCCTGGGGGACAGGCCCTGGTGGTGACAGAGGCTAGGGTCTGTTCTGGGGATGACTCCTCTAAGGGCTCGGAGGTGGGGCTTGTGTTTGCTGCTTCTTTTGCTAGCCGATCTGCCTGGCTGTTCCAAAAAGCTACTTCTGCTAACTCCCTGGAGTGTCCTGGCATGTGTGCCACCCATGTTAAACCTGTTCTAGCTTGGATAAGCTCCGCCACCCGCTTCCATTTGCTGGTGTGGGCTACCGGTCTCCCATCAGAAGCTGTCATGTCTCTACCCAGCCAGATTAGAAGCCAAATCGTGGTGGCGTGAGCGATCCAATCTGAGTCTGTGTAGATTGCCAAATGAACTTCTAGGGGTTCAAACTCAAGGACAGCCAGTACTGCTTGTACCTTGGCAGCTTGGAATGAGTGAGGGCGAGCCGTTCCTTGTAATACCCTCCCATCTAACACCCACGCAGCTGCCCATCCAGTTTTAGGCTCCCCCCGTTGATAAACAGAAGACCCATCTGCATACCACACAGTGAACCCCTGTTTTACTGCCTCCTCATGATTCTTTCCCCGCTGCACTGGCCAGTCTATTGTATTCAAATCTGGGAGCGGACACTCGTGCTCCTCCCCTTCCACTATCAGGCCGTATAGAGCGGGGGTGTCTTTCTGTTTTTTGCTGAAACTCACCCATTTACTAGGGCGAAAGTCCACTGGGCTATTCTCGGTTTGCTGAAATGCCCATCTTGTACCTTGCCAGAGATGATATACTTAAGGGGAGAGTGGGGTGTCTGAACTATCACTTTGGATCCTCCTACTATGAATTCCCAGTGCTCCAGGCTCCACACCAGAGCCAGGCATGCCTTCTCACAAGGGATGAACCGCTGCTCCACCTCACTGAGGAGCCTGGAAGCGTACGCGATCACCCTCTGTTTTCCCATCTGGTGCTGTGCCAAGGTAGCTCCTATGCAAGTCTCAGTTGCTGCTAGTTGTATTAGAAAGGGTAGCTTGGGATCTGGGTGTGCCAGTGCTGAGGCTGTGGCTAAATCTTGTTTCAGGGTGACTAGGGCTTCCTGCTGCTCGGGACCCCACTCCCATACACGTCCCTTCTTCAGGAGCTTATATCTACCCTTTTAGGCGAAGAATTCTATAAAGTCCCTGGAGAAATTCATGGTGCCCAAGACGGCTCGGATGAAGGGTATATCAGCAGGAGCATGTATCTTCAAAACCACCTCTACTCTCTGCGCATCTGGGGACCTCCCCTCTTCTCCTATACTAAGGCCCAGATATTTCACCTGGTTTTGGACTAGCTGTGTCTTTTCCCTGTTCGTCCTGAACCCAGTGTGCTGAACAATGGACAATACCTCCCTGGTAATTTCCCGGGTCATCCCTTCCTCTGGAGAGTGGACTAAAATGTCATCCATATAGCTGATGACCGAGTTTCTGAACTCTAGCCTCAGTTTCTCCCACATCTTGGAGACTACTGAATGGCAAATGCTGGGGGAAGAATGAAATCCTTGGGGTGTCCTGGTAAAGGTGTACTGCTGATTCTTGTACATGAATGCAAATTTGTACCAACACGTGGGGTCCAGGGGAATGGTGAAAAAGGCATTGGCTAAATCTTTCAAGGAATACCAGCGGGACCCTGCAGCTACTGCGGCTATGATCTCATTGTACTTGGCTACCACTGGGGCAAAAGGGGGGGTGGCTACGTTTAAAGCGCGGTAATCCAGTCATTCTGTAAGTCACCCCATCAGCTTTAAGAACCGGCCAGATAGGTGCATTACAGATAGAGTGCATTTGAACTATAATTCCCTGTTCTAGCAAGCTATCTATGGTCACCTGAATCCTTTTCTTAGCCTCCGCTGGATACTTATAATGTTTCTGGGGAGGAGGATCTCCTCCTTCTGTCAGCACCACGTCTTCCACCCTCCCACATTCTGCCTTGTCCTTGATCCACACTCGGCAAAACTCTTGAGTCCATGGATCATGGGTCAAAGAAAGAATTGGGAGGGGGGCCTTAAGGGTTGCACACTGGTGAATTGCTGAAATCTCGGGGGGGGGGGGCTTCTGGAAATTGCCACAGGAGTCCATTGGCCAAATCAACAGTTAGCTGGAAGCTTCTTAAAAAGGGAACCCCAATGATACCCCTCTCCTTGCCCCAGTGAACACAACTTTCTAATTTCCCAACCAATTTTCCTAATTCAAAAGGAATATCCTGCCATACGGGGGCAGCCTGGACTTCACCCCCATACCCACTGCGTACTACGTGCTTACCCATGGGCTTCCCCGCATTTACCCATCCGGGGTCCAAGATGTTCACAGATGCACCTGTGTCCACTAAGAGTTGGGCTGCTGTTCCCGGATTCCCACTACTAGCCCTGATAGTAGGTCTCCCCCATGTATCTAGCTGCAGTTTGGCAACAATCTGAGGGGAACCCACAGGAATCGGGCCTCCCTAGCAGATGTTGTACACAGATGCGGAGCTCCGGGTGCGGCGGTGGCGAGCGGTCCGGCGGCCTCAGCGCCGGCTGTGGCTGCCGGCGTCAGAGACGCTCTAGGCCTTCCGGGGAA
>QEPC01005447.1:3070407-3087346 GCA_003113815.1 Sphenodon punctatus
TAACAAACATTTATATAGCGCCAGCAGTGTACCTGGCACTTTACAAAGTAATAAAATAGACACAGTCCCTGCCCCTAGGGCTTACAATCTGAGAGACAGGAGCTGGGGGAGAGACATAGGAAGGGGCACAGAGGGAGAGACAAGGTTTCAACATTCATGAAGATGCGAGGTCTCAAGTGCACGTACTTGGCTTAGTATGAATGAGCGACGTTTGCGGGCGCTGGAAGTGGAATAAGGGACGAGGGAGCATTAGTATGCCATATGTAGCCCTCTTGGAACACTGACTGAGTTGGTGGTGGTTGGTCTAGATTTGTAATTATGTTTTTTAAGTTGAATGGTGTTTGTTAAAATGCTTCCATTTTATTTTGTAAATATTGTATGTAAATTGTTGTTAGACAATGTATTTTTTTCTTTTCATATATTGCCAATAACTTCTGAGTTAAGGCAAATAAAGTTTATTTTATCTATCTTCTTATCTGATAGGTTGCACTAACGTAACTATCATTGTTCAATGGTGAAGGTAAACCCTCTGCCCTGAACAGAACTAGCTTACACACATGCTAACCTGTCTATACTACTGTTTTAAACATTACTAATTTAACACATGGTGGGCAACACATCTTGAGGTACATATGCTAAAATTCCAGCTGTTACCAAACACTAACTTGCTGTGTAGATGAGCAGATAGAGGTGGCATTCCTGTTTTTGCCAATTTATTTCCTCAACCTTCCAATTTGCCCTGATTTGCCCTGTTTTCCTGTATCTTCCTGTGGAGGCAGAATGAACACTATGTTAACATCCTCCCACCCTTCTGGATATTATAAGCCTTTTTTACACGGATGCCGCCATGGCCCCGGTGGGTGGAGATGGGTGGGTGAGCACACCCACTGCACACCCAGCGGCACTGAGCAGGGAGATATTTACACGGATACCGCCACGGGGGCTTGTGGGAAGGAAGAGGAGGGGCCGACACACCCATCAGGCAAACACCCACCCCAGGAAACACCGAGCAAACACCCAAGACATTTACATGGACCATCAAAACATGGAGGGGAAACTACGCCCAGTACAGTGACGTTACAACATGGCCGAGGAAGGACAAACGAAGTCACAGCACATGTCACTGCCCCTAAACCGCCAGACTCCGGGCGGGGGAAGAGGGAGCTGGAATGACAGGAGACACAAAGTAACAGCCCCAGTCAGGTCACGATACACAGACCAGACAGCCAGGCACTGCAGGCCCCAGGGAAACCAAACACCGCCTCCCCACCGCCGTGCACACAGGGAAACCCAGCAGGGGGAGGGGATCCAGGAACAAGCAAGGTCACCGGGAAGAACAGGCGGGACCTGAAATGGATGGGGCCCATACCAGAACACACACAAACACCCCCAATGGACCACCACACATAGGAACCCCCAGGCAACAGAACACCAAGCCAGTAATAAGACAGATGGGGAGACAGGGCCAGCCACCAAAGCCCATGGAGCAGACAGGAACCAAGGGCAGAGAGCCAAGAGGTGCCCCCAAACACAAAGGAAGTGGCTGCAAAGCAGCAGCTGGCAACCGAGCACCAGCCAGGTGTGCAAGTGGCACAGGGGGTGACCAACAACAAAGCAGGGAAGGGGGGGCAGAACCAGCTAGGGCACGACTCAAGAGGATGGGCAACCACCTCCCCATGACCCGAGGGACAAAAGGGATTGGCAGAAGAGATGAACGGGATGTGGGGGGGCACAAGGTATAGCACCAACACATGAGAGGTGACAACGCAATGAGAACAGGAAAACAAGGGGACAGGCCATAGGGGACCCAGTGATAAAGTGCAGAACCAGTGAGATTCCTGTAGAAAGAGGGGTGGGTCAGGCCTGCATTCTGGCCCTGACTTTGTTCAACTTTTATATTAATGACTTAATTCCATTCATGAAGGAGGTCGAGCTGCATGCTCCTAAAATAGGCCCACGGAGATTACCTATTTTGTTATATGCTGACGATACAGCTTTGCTCTCATTGACGCTAATCGACCTTCGCCGAAGTATGCAGAGATTTGTAACTTACTGCAAGCAGGAAAACTTAATTATTAATTACACCAAAACTATGGTCCTGGTGAGAGGCCGAAGCCATACATGGCAGATGGATGGAGCCTTAATTGAGCAAGTCACATCGTTTAGGTACCTTGGTGTAGTTTTCTCAGCCACAGGGTCTTGAACGGCGCATTTTGAGGCTGCTAAGATCCAGACTCGGAAAATCACAGCTTCTATTATAAGTTTTTATTATGCGCAGGGTGGCAAATTGGTGGGCCCGGCTTTGAAACTTTTTAGTGCAAAGGTGGTCCCCCATTTGCTATATGCAGTTGCAGTATGGGGCCTAAAAGTATTAGACAAATTGGAGGGTGTTCAAAACTATTTTCTACGTGCCATTTTGGGCCTCCCGTCCTGTGTTCCCCAGGCAGTAATGAGGACGGAGGTGGCTATGAGACCCATTAAAACGTTTGCACTTATAGCTGTGTTTAATTTATGGCTAAAGGTTAAAATCTTTCCGTTAGCTCCTAACTCGCTTCTGTTCTTCCTTCTGAACACTGAGAACAGCTGTGTCGGGTGGTGGAGTCCGAGTTTTCCAAACTGGGCATTCCGAGAGGTGCTTTGAACCCTTTAGGTTATAAAGGTGCAGCACTCTTGATAAAGCAAAGAATTTTTGACCAAGTGCTTCAGACTGAAAGCGGTGCACTAGCTTCCCAGAAGATAGTTCCGGGCTATCATCATGAGATCTCTCCTTTCTTACCTGCTGACTACCTAATTCAATGGCCAGCCCTCTAGAAGGGCTTTCTTATTAATGCGCTGCAATGTATTCCCTTCGGCCTTCTTGGTGGGTAGATACCACGGTATTCTTAAAGAACAAAGATTATGCCCACATTGTAGAGAGGCAATCCCGGAGACAAGAGATCATATAATTTTATATTGTGGGGCTTATGAAAGCTGGAGGAGTACTTATTTGGGATCAGTCTTGAGTAGGTTTCATGAGGGGCTGCAAACCGAATTTGTACTTCAACGGCTCTTAGTAGAGAGAGACTCGCCAACCTCTACAGCGACTGCTGCTTTGTGTGGGTGTATTCTTTGTTGGAAACAAAATGTTATGATTTCTTCTTAATGTATGTGACAAACAATTATTAAAGTCTTCTGACTAAGAATTTTAGAGCCAGTCAGGGGATTTATTTTATTTTAGCTTATTTTATTTTACCCTAGCTTGGGATTAACCAATCACAGGAGTTTATTGTATACGAATATGTATATTGATCTACCTGTTTATTTTGTGTAAATATTGTGAATATTGTTATGGCCTTTGGGCTGACAATAACACTTTTACTACTACTACTACTAAAGAGCAGAACCATGCAACCCACCAACACTAGCAACCCCAGACAAGCAACCAGACCATACCAACCCAAGAGGGCACAGACAGAGGGCCACAACACAGGGAAGGAGGACACAAACACAAGGGGATAAAAAAAAACCAAACACTTTATTAACAGAACACAGTGCACAACAAGTGCAAGGAGCCCGAACATAGAGGGATGGCAGGCAGGAGCAGAACCCTCAGAAGGGCCAGCAACCCTGGACCCTTCACCAGCGATCCACCTGGTCGCAGTCCAGTTGGTGCACCCTCTGCAGCACTTGGAGCAGGAGTTGCACCACCTCCTCCTGCTCCCTGGTCTGCTCGTTTATCATCGCCTGCACTACAGGAGACAGGGAGAGGGAGGGCACCAGTACAGCAATCCACAGGCCACAACAACCACGGATCCCCACACCAAAGGGGGTAGGGCACGGACAATGGGGCAACTCACGTATCTCCTGGTAAACTTGGGTCCCTGCCCGGAGCTCTGATGCCACCCTCTGGTGCTGACCTGCCATCTCCCCAAGGCGCAGCACAGTCAGGAAGACAATCATCAAGGCTAGATGGGAGGAGAAAGCAAAAGATGCGGATGGGAAGCCAGCAACCAAGGTGGGAGAAGAGGGGACCACCAAACCACAGTCCAAGCATGCCAGAACCCACCACCTGTCCCACCCAGCCACCGCCTCAAGGGGTGCTCCATCAGGGGTGCCTGTGCAGGAGGAAAGTGGCCCACAAGCTGCCCGAACCTACAGTCAGGAGCACAGCCTCCACGTCGCCCATCCATGATTGCCAGGGGACGATATGGGGAATCGATAGGGGGAGCCCGTGGCAATGCACCCTAGGGGGTGGCACCACATAGTGGAGGGACCAATAGGATGCAGGAGTTGCACACAGGACAACACCGTGGCAAAGCCCCGGGCAGCATGCACAGCTGTCCAAAGGGGTGGGGGAAAGTGGAGGGTTCAGGAGGTAGAACGGGTAGTTGTTACACACAGGGGAAGCTGCGAGCATGCTGCCGGAGCCTAGTATGAGAACAACGGTCCATAGCATGCCCTAGTGAGGCCACAACCACCGTGGGGAACAAACATACATCCCATTAGGCAACCAATCACACACAGTAGGGTGAAAGAACACCAGGAGCACACACACCCATATGTGACAGAGGGGTCACGGCAGGAGCACATGGCTATTCCCCCCCCCCCACAACCCACCAAACAGCCATGCCCTTGTGAGGTCACAACCACCATGGGGAACAAACATCCCATCAGCTNCCCCCCCCCCCACAACCCACCAAACAGCCATGCAGTACAGGCAGTCATGTCACCCCCGATGCGCTAACAGCTAGCCTACTGGCCTGTGCACACTGATGGGCCAGCTTCTCACCAAAAATAGGTCTCCACGGCCACATGCCTGGATGCCCATCACCCACACACAGGAGAACAGCCACAGCCACAGCCCCAGGAGGTGGTGGTGGGACGGACCCACAGAACAAGCGTGACAGCACACACAGCCAAAACATTACTGTGTTTATTGCAAATGGGATCGGTCTGTTGTTGCATAAGCAGGGGAACCCCAGGGGTTTATACCGGGTTGCAGGGCAGAGCCAGGAAGGCAACCAAGCGGGGTTCAAGGGATCCAACAACACACCAGGCAGGTGGCCAGACAAGCCGTAATAGCTGACAGTCCCACCACAGTCAGATGGATGCGATGAGCGGACACACAGTTAACATCATAAGCAAGCTGAGGAAATGGTCATGGGCAACCTGAAGCTCTGGTCCATCATAGGCATGGGGACAACGCAACGAGTGGAGATGAGTAGGAGGTATCAGGGTGTGCCTGTTGGTGTATCAGGAAACAATGACCCCTGAACAAGGCCCTCCCAGACCAAGAGGCCCCTACGGTATCCATGCACACGCGTATGGACGTCCAGCAGGAAGCGGTGCAGGAGGGGATGACCCGTCACTGCAGCAGCTCTGACATCAAATTGGCTCAGCATTGCTCTCAGGGCAGACATCTCCGGTGGTGTGGGCATCCCAGTAAGGAGTGGGCCACCAACGTTGGGGGTCAGCAGGCCCAGTTCACCAAGGCAGGTAGGGCAATCCGAGTGAGGGCGCTTGAATTCACGGGCATGCAGGAGGACACCGGTGTAGCTGCTCGCAACATGGGGACCGCCAGCCTGAAGGGCCAAACCAAAGTCACGAGGACCTGCCACCTGGTGAGCAGCAGTGACCTCCCATGCTTCCCAAGGCACAACAATGGCGTTTGGGTGTGCTGGATGCAGTTAGTGGAGGGGCATGAATCCAAGTTCCCTTGCACGCCACTGGTATTCCGTTCCCCCAAAGGGGTGGCCCAACAGCCACATGTAATGGGACAGAAGGTTGAAGCCATCAACAATGGAAAGGAGGTCGCTCACCAACATCTGTACATTGCTGCTTTGCCACAGGGTTCCCAGGAGCATGGTGGCACACACCGGCCACTCATCCCCGGCCCGACCATTAAGGACATGGTCAGTTTCACAGCCTGACATGGTCAGCTTAAAGGCCGGGCGATCGAGAGCAACCAAGTAGGACTATGAACTGTAGGGAATGTGCTAGAATGGAGGCGAGGCAGACAGCCAACTGCAGCGTGGCCTTGCAGAGCTGATAGCGGCCCTACTCTGCGGCCCTGGGAACCCACAACTCACACAGGGCAACACATTCCAGCCCGATAGGAGACAGGGAGACTAGATATGGGCTGGGGGCTGCAGGATGAGATGCTGTGCTAGCACCACCCAGAAAGCACAGGGCATAGCTGACTGGAGACCCACCTGTCAACAGAAGCTACAGCAGTTGGGGGGCTGCCAGGGCCGTGTACGGGCCACTTCATTGGTGTAGGGCAACGGACCCCTGGGGCATTGTGCTGCATGTAGGGCTCAAAGGGCCATACTATTGTTCCCAACCATGCACCAAACCAATGCTGCAGTGCCGGTAAGACATACAGGTGTAGGCCCGAGCACATGCAATGGATCAGGGTGACTCCGGTCAGGTGGGCGAGCTGCACACATCCTGCTGTGCCAAACACATAGGCCCATTGCCGGACTGGCCGGCTATAAGTGGGGGGTGGGGCCGCTGTAGCAGTGTGGCATTGTGTGTGAGGTGGTAGTGGAGAGGAGTGGAGTGCAGTCAGAGTGCGATAGAGTGAGCAGAGGGAGGGGGAGAACAGTGAGCTTGAGGGTATGTGACAGTAGGGGTGTGTGGGAATGGGTAGCGGTGTGAGTGGATTAGTGACTGTTGGTGGACAGGTGTGAGAGTGCAGGTACAGCACAGGGTGACCAGCTGGGACAGGGTAGCCATTCACAAGGTGCATCGGTGGGTTGGGGACCGGGCACTGGGTGGGGTATGTGGTGCACGGTGGGGTATGTGGTCACGATACCGGATGCTGACATTCCGAGATGTTCTGTGCACCTGCTTCTGGATCCTGGACCAGGTGTTCGAGCAGATGGCTGATCTCCTCCACCCAGTCCCCCGCTGGTACAACCATGGGGCACGGCGCAAGAGGATTGCAAACCTGAGATGATTGGCGAGCTTGAGGTGGGTGTGCAGGGTTCAGGCCATGCACCAAGCATTGGCGGGCACAGCAGCATCCCAGCACATCCACCTCGTCCTCTCCAGGTGGCCGGTCAACGTCTATGGCCGCCAGGTGACCCTACCAACACACTGGATGAACTGGACGTGATCACAGACCAATGATTGGTGGGAGAACATACTGGTGACCTGGACAGACAACGAGTCGACCGACCACTTCAGGATGAATCTCTCCCTGCTGACCCACCTATGTGAGATCCTTGGACCCTACCTCCGCCACAATGTTACGAACATGCACTTCCCACTGCTCCCAGGGATGCGGGTGACAATGGCTGTGTGACGGCTAGCCACACTTGATTCCTGCTGGATCGTGGACGAGCAGTTCGGTGTGAGGTCCGCGACTGTGAACAGGGCGCTCCACGATATGTGCAACCTTATAGTGGATCTTCTAATGGAGCGGGTGATACAACTGCGAGACCCGGATGCTGTGATCAGGGGGTTTGAGGCAATGGGCTTTCCACACTGCATAGGGACAATCAACAGCACTCACATCCCCATATTCCGGCCCCCCAATGCCAAGATGGACTATCTCAACCATAGTCCAGGCAGTTGTAGACCACCAATACCTCTTCATTGATGTGTACATGGGCCTCTCTGGGAGAAGTCACGATGCCCGAATTCTGTGCTCCTCTCCCTTCTTTGCTCAGGTATTCGATGGGGAGATAGCACCCAACATGTACCGGATCATCGAGGGTGTTTCCATGGCTCCAGTCATGATTGGGGACCCCACATACCCGCTCACCCCATGGCTCATGAGATCCTATCCAGTTCCTCGCACCCCCCAGCAGGTGATCTTCAATGAGCGCCTGGCATCTGCGAGGTGTGTTGTGGAGATGACTTCAGCCAGGTCAAGATGAGGTGGCGCCTCCTGCTTAACAGGAGTCAATTCAACCTTCAGCACATCCCCATCCTTGTACTGGCAGTCTGTGTACTGCACAATATATGTGAGACCAATGGGGCTGCCTTGGACAATCCACCCCCCGCTCACAGACCTGACTCCATGCCCCTGTACCAGCATGTCCAGGGTGGGGCCTTCAGGAGGATCTCTGAAGAGAACAGGCAGGCCCTTACCAGGCGCGTAGCTGCCCTAAAGGCAGAGAACCAACCTTAGGGTCTTGCGGTACCCCCTCCGCCATGCCCTTACTTGCTGTAACAGTGATCAATAAATCTGTGTCACCACCCAAGTAACCGTTAGGTACTCATCACTCACTAACATTTATAACTAGGGATGGGTGAACAGAATGCTGTTCGGATGTTCGGTTGTTCAGTTCGAAACCCGAGTTCGAGTTCGATGGTTCGTTTCAGCTGAGTTCGGGTTGGCCGAACTTGGCCAAACAGTCAAAAATAGCACTATCAAAACCAAAACCGAAACTTAGCTGAAACCTAAAACGGAACTTAACCGACACTGAAACTTTATTTTTTTCCCCCCTGAAAAGATGTTTTTCCTGGCCTTGAACTCATCCGAACTCATCCGAACACAACCAAACTGTTCGGTCATTCAAGAACTCGGTTCAGATGTTCAGTTTGGACGTCCGAACAGACCGAGTTTGGTCCGAACTCTGAACATCCGAACCGCGTTCGCCCATCCCTATTTGTAACCACGTTTGGGGACAGCGGATGGCAGGGCACCGTGTTAATGAGTTAACCACTGCCATGGCCTTTGTGAGCCTTGCAGCTCCTACCGTGCGTTGCCGGCAGGGTTTCATTGTGTTGTTCACCACCCCGAGCTGCCTTTGGGCAGGAGGGATGGGATATAAGTTTTAAATAAATAAAATTAAAAATAAACTAGGAGCATAGCCGGTCTATTCCAGGCATGCTGCATTAGGGATGGGTGAACAGAACGCCATTCGGACGTTCGGTCGTTCGGTTCGAAACCCAAGTTTGGATTCGGCTGTTCAGTTTGGCGGAGTTCAGTTCGGCCAAACATTCAAAAAAGTGCTATCGGTACCAAAACCGCAACCGAAATTTTCTCGGTATCAGTATTTTTGGCCCTGAAACCACCCCTGGTGTCCACCCCTGGTGCCAGGAAGTCTGCTCCTCAGCTTCCTCCCCCTTCCAGTCATGTTTTTCCCACCCAAAGTCACATTTTCCCCACCCCTGAACTCATCCAAACTCATCTGAACTTTTCCGAATTGTTCGGAAGTTCGAGCATTTGGTTCGGAAGTTCAGTTCGGTCGTCCAAACAGGCCGAGTTCGGGTCAAACTCCGAACTTCTGAATCGCGTTCGCACATCCCTATGCTGCATTGGGGTGCTGAAGTGGGAAGGGACAACCCCACTGCATGCGGATGGCTCCCCCCCCCTTCTTGGTTGCCTCCCTGTAATTACTAAACAGCAAACGTATGTAGTACATATAAAAATTTATTGGGGGGCTATGTACAGGGGGTGGGGTTATCTCTTCTGGGGCCACCCGTGTCCCCACCTCACAGCACCACCAGGGTTCAGCTCTCTGCAGCCCATCTCAGCCACAGCCCTCTGTGGATGCCAGTTGGTGGGCCCTGGGTCTCCTACCTCCACCGGCCGCTCCACAGATGGTTGTGCAGTTGGTACCTGTGAGAGGGGTACATAGCAAGGTGTTTAGCTGTTCCCCCTTCCTGGTGACCGCTCATGAGTGCCGCAGCTCTTGCCCAACCCATAGCCATCACAAAATAATAATAACTGGTTCTCCTCCTACCTCTCTGACCGCTCCTTTAATGTGTCTCTCTCCAATTCCGCCTCCTCCTCCTTCCCCCTCTCAGTTGGTGTTCCTCAAGGCTCTGTTCTTGGCCCTCTCCTCTTCTCGATCTATACCTCATCCTTAGGCAAACTCATTGCCTCCCATGGCTTCCAATACCACCTCTATGCTGATGACACTCAACTCTATCTCTCTACTCCCTCTCTCTCTCCCTCTGTTCAAGCTCGTCTCATCAACTGTCTCTCTGACATCTCTACCTGGATGTCTCAACGTCAACTCAAACTCAACATGGCTAAAACTGAACTCCTTATCTTCCCCCCTCATCCTTCCTCTCCTTCCTCACTGTCAATAACTATTGATGGAGTCACCATCCTGCCTGTCCCCCAAGCCCGTAGCCTAGGCTTCATCTTTGACTCAGCCCTTTCTTTTAAACCCTACATTGACTCTGTTGCTAAATCCTGTCGCTTCTCCCTCCATAACATTGCTAAGATTCGCCCTTTTCTCTCTGTCTCGTCTGCCAAAACTCTTGTTCATGCTCTGGTCATCTCTCGCCTCGATTACTGTAACCTCCTTCTCACTGGCCTTCCCCGGTCTCACCTTTCTCCCCTCATCTCTGTCCAAAACTCTGCTGCCAGGGTCATCTACCTCGCCAGTCGCTTCGACCATGTGCAGCCCCTCCTCTCTTCGCTTCACTGGCTTCCCCTTCCTGAACGAATCCTGCACAAGCTCCTAGTCTTCACCTATAAAGCTCTTCACAACCTTGCTCCCCCCTACCTCTCTGCACTTATCGCCCTCCATACTCCAGCCCGTGCACTTCGCTCCTCCTCTGTCCCTTCTCTCACCCTTCCACGCCTTCCCTGCTCCCCTAAGCGCCTTCGTCCCTTCTCACTTGCTGCCCCCCATGCCTGGAACTCCCTCCCTGTCCACATCCGCCTTGCCCCCTCCCTTCATACCTTCAAATCTCTCCTTAAAACTCACCTCTTTCGCTCTGCTCTGTCTGACTCTTTATCCTGCTGAGCCACTATTCCTATACCTACGATCGGTTTACCCTTATCCTTGCAACATGGACCTGCCTGCTGTCATTCTCATCGTAACCAAGCCAAGTACGTGCACTTGAGACCTCGCATCTTCATGAATGTTAGACCCCTTGTCTCTCCCTCTGTTCCCCTTCCTAAGTCTCTCCCCCAGCTCCTGTCTCTCAGATTGTAAGCCCTAAGGGCAGGGACCGTGTCTATTTTATTACTTTGTAAAGTGCCAGGTACACTGCTGGCACTATATAAATGTTTGTTAATAATAATAATAATAATAAAATGCTTAGATCCATGCCATCCTCTCCCACAGGCCCACGGGCTCAGTATTGCGGTATACCCCCTCACCCCATATCGGTATATCACCGCACCGGCTCTTACCTGCTCCCGTGGGGCAGTCGGGCCTGACGGTGGGGTCTCTGGGAGTGCTGGGCTGTTGTAGGCTGGTTGGGAGCCCTGGAGGGGGGTCTCAGAGGCTGCTGGAGAGGAACTGGGAGGGGCGCAGTACCTCGTGCTGCAGTACCTCCCTATTGCGGGCCTGTTCCATGCTTTGGGCTTCTGCCAACCTTCTGGTTTCTGCCATCAGTTCCCTCCCTAGATCCTCCCTCCTCCACCAGTTGCGAGCCCGCATCTCCCAATTTCTCTCAGCACTGCCAGCGATGGCACCCCTTGCTAGACTGGGTGGTTTCTCTGTGCACAGAAGGGAGATGATAGATTAGTGCGGCTACCCTTTCCTTCCCCTGAGCACCGTTCATGGCCCCTGGTTGTGTGCATGCCCCCCTCCTTGCTGCCCCCTTAGCCGTCCCTTGTGTGCTCTTGGCTGGTTAAGGGCCAGGGGGCACAGCTGTGACCCTGGCACCTCCCTCCACTTTTCCCTTGTCTGGTTGGACCTACCATCGGTTTCCTGGTTGCAGGGCCGAGGGATGGTCTCCAGCTCCTCCACTTCCTCCTCCAGGGCCATGACCTCCTCCTCCCACACCTCCAGGTCCCCTTGGGCTGTGTGTGAAAGCAACGACCTGTCAGAATTGATGTCCTCCCCTGTTAGGGCCCTGGATGCCCCCCCCTTCCCGTCAGTATCCCTCATACCTGGATGATATTCCTCCACCTCCTGTGGGATGTCCCTGGGGTTGGGCCACTCCGCATGCACCCCTGTCCCTGTGGGTTCTTGTCATGTGGGTTCCAGGGGCGCACGCGGAGGGTGATGTTCCTGCTTTCCACCTGGGACTCATCCTCCACCTCTAGGACGGGGTTGTCACCTTCTGCATCCTGGCTGGTCTCACCAAGGGCCAAGGGCTCTCCCAGCGCCATGGGATCAGGCGGGGGGGGGGTTTCTTTGACCTCTTTCTGCCCTTGGAGAAGGCTTTGCCGTGGATACGAGAGGCCACGATGTCCCCGTCCATGCAGAGGAACTGATCCAGGTCCTCCTGGAACTCCATTGTGTGCATCGCATGGCCAGACCTGAGATTGTTTTCCTTGATATGTTTATATCTGGACCTCAGATCCTTTGCCAGCTACATGCACTGGATTACATCCCTGTTGGACCCCAACCGCTGCATCTCCTGGGCGATGCCTTTGTAGACCCTTTTGGTCTTATAGTTTTGCACCAGGTCATGCTGGACCTTTTCAGGCCCCCACACGTGGATGAAGTCCTGTGTCTCCTTGCAGGACCAGGGCTCCCCTTTTTGGGCTCCGACTGTGTGGCGTGGGGCCTGCCCGGCAGCTGTTGTGGCAGTGGAGCAGGTGGTCTCCTGTGGGGGGAATACATGTGGGTGAACGGTTATGCTGCTGCTCCCCAGTGGCTTCTTGGGGTTTTGGCTAGCCCCCTTTCCCCCCAGGTGTTCCCGCTGCTTTACCTGACTTCCACGGAGACCCTCCTCGGCTGTCTCCCCAATGGTGCTTTGCTCCTGCATGTGGCCGCTCTCCTGTGGGGATCGGGGGTGCTGTCAGCTGTCTGCCCAGATTTTCCCCAGCATTTGCTCAGCCCTTGTGGGCGCCCTCCCCTGTCTGGGTGGGTTCCTCTCTCTCCTACCTCGCTCTCCTGGTGCTCTCCTCCCAGGCACATGCACTCCCACTTGTGGATGTTTACACGGACTCTCCCCCACCCATCTGATGGGTGTGCGTGGGTAAGTGCCGCCGTGTAAAAACGACCATAGACAAAAAAGAGGAAGTGAAAAAATGAAGTGAACTTGGAAAACCCTGTTAGAGCAACATTACTGGGAAGATGAAATCCCTGAGTTGTGTTTCTCACAGCAGCTTAATTTCTTTTCCATTACCCATAGTGCAATGGGCAGGATCTCTCCCTTGAATGGACACAAAGCACCTTGCAATAGGCACATTGTTTGGAAAGGAATACAGTCTTTAAAAACTGCAAGCATTCACTGCATCTTAATTTACATCCTATTTGCAGATTTTGTTAATTAGAAGAATTCCGTTTACAGGGATAACAAGAGTCCTCTCTCCTCAACAGAGACCAAAATTATAGTGCAAGAATAAATTTAACACCAGTATGCAGTCACCTATACCAGGTGGTTCTGCTGTATATTCTGTGAAAAGGATCTGCATTGCTTCCCTATAACTGCTCCTCCAACCAGACCGTGTAAATAAACTGAAAGATACATTCTTATGACTGAACTGAATCTTTCTCTCTGACCTCACATGCACATATAATAGGCAGCAGTTTGCATTCTAATATACTGTATAACAGGTGATCATGTTATTATGAATTAATAAATCTAACCCTTTTCTACAAGGAGACTGAGCTCCTTGACTGTTTTTTAACCACTAATTTCTCGATATGTATTTGATTCATATTTCTTCTTCACGGTTGCCTGGGTCCAGCCTTTTTGGTACTTGAGTAGTGGTTACTGGATTTTGACATGGGGAAGCTGTGGTGTTGGGTAGGGGTGGGACATCAGGGCAATTACCGGTTACCGGTTTTACCGATTACCGGATTCAAAAAACCCAGATTACCGGATTTGTACCAGTTTACTAGTACCGGATTTGTTCCATTGATTTCAATGGGGAACTGTCCCCATTGAAATCAATGGGAAAAAACCCAAAAACCTCCCCCTTCCCCATCCCAGACTGTGCGGGTGGAAGGGGGGGCACACCCCACCCACCCTGCCCAGCCTGGATTTTAAAAAATAAATAAATTTAAGTCCCACTCCCTACTAGTGCGGGCTCCAGGCCGCTGCTGCTGACCCAGAGCCCGCACCAGCAGGTACTAGGGTGATCCCTGGGGTGGGGGGTGGTTTAACACCCCCCACCCCAGGAATCACCCTACCTCCCCACCCAGGGATCGCCTACCTTGCGCTCCGGGCGGCAGCGGCGGTCCGGAGGCTTCAGCGCTGGCTGTGGCTGCCGGCTTCAGCGCTACTAGGCCTTCTGGTGAACTTCTGGGTTTCCCCAGAAGGCCTAGTAGTGCTGAAGCCGGCAGCCACAGCCAGCACTGAAGCCGTCGGACTGCTGCTGCCTGGAGCGTAAGGTAGGCAATCCCTGGGTGGGGAGGTAGGGTGATCCCTGGGGTGGGGAGGGTGTTAAACCACCCCCCACCCCAGGGATCACCTTAGTACAGTACTAGTACCTATACCTAGTCCTACCTACCTGCTGGTGTGGGCTCTGGGTCGGCAGCGGCAGCCCAGAGTCCGCACTAGCAGGGACTTCAGGGGTGAATTATTATTTTTTTAATCCAGGCTGGGCAGGGTGGGTGGGGGTGTCCCCCCTTCCACCCGTGCAGCCTGGACTGGGGAGGGAAAGTGGGGGGGGTGGGTTTTTTTTTTTTACATTGCAGCCATTCATTTGAATGGCTGCAATGTAAAAAATCCAGTATGGGGAATCCGGTAAATTACCCCGGATTACCGGGTTTAATCCAATACTGCCGGTACACCAAATACCGGCAATATCGGATACCAGAAGATCCGGAATTCCCACCCCTAGTGTTGGGGTCTCCATGCTCTGGAGAGAGAAAGCTGGGTGTACCTGAGTATCTGAACCTTTTAAAATGCCAAGAAACAATCTTTCCTCCTTGAGCAGCACTAAGCGTTGATGAAAGACCATTATGAGTGAAAGTCCAGAAATGAAAGGATACAAAGGGTGAAAACAGACATGACGCTAACCACGCTTTAACCACCCTTGGTGGTTATTTATGCATGTTTCAGGGCTACATAGGGCACCAATACAGTCCTGCAACATGCATAAATAACCACCAAGGGTGGTTAAAGGGTGGTTAGCGTCATGTTTGTTTTCACCCAAAGATGGTATTTTCTTTTCTAACTGCTAAAAGGCTCACAGACTGAGTCTGCACAAGGAGTTTTGCCCTGCCATTGTGGGACAAAATGAAATGCCCCGCAGGTAATAGATGGAAGAGCACCAAAGAATTTGAAGTCCACTCCCTACCTGCACAGCAAAGCAGCCTCATTGATACGCAGGAGACTTCAGTCTCCATGACTTTCAGTGTCTTCCACAGCATCAAACTGATATTTCAAAGAGATTAAGAACTGAAGGGAACATATGATATCCATTTAAAGCCAAGACTTCCGATTTAATGAAGGCTGTATCAGAATGAGATATGATCCAGATATCAAATTACATTTGTTTAGCCCAACACAGCTTAATAAATCACAGCAACATTTAATAAATATTTATCTTCTTTTAATCACCATTTAGTGCTTTCTCTGATCTCCTCACTCCTTTAATGGCTCACTCCCATATTTATTAAATGTGATTTCCATTTCTCAAATAATCAATAAATCTTTTTATTTTTATAATTCAGGCAGCTCAGCTGAACTTTTTTGAGATTTAATTAAGATTAAGGTTTAATCTTTAATTCTGATATATAAATTGCTGCACATTTGCTATTAAGTCATTTGGTAACCTCGTTCAGTATTAAATCTTGACTGGAAACACAGTGAAGCTCAACAGCAGTTACAGTGCAAACATTAATGAACTGCACAAGGAATCTTTGGGATGAAGAAGGAACTAGGCTGCAGTTACATCCACCAACTGATAGGGAAGGGTAATTAATAATATAACGCAGGCACTAAACAAAGGAGGAATCAGAGTAGCTGACAAAGGGTGCAGTTGTGGAGGGATCTGTTGTAACTGCAAAGGTTAGGAGTCCATCAATTGTAACAAAAACAGCCGTTCTTGTCAGCAGTAGTAGTCTTTGAGGAGTGTCAATGTAGCTAAACAACTGAAAGCGCTGAGAAGACACTTGCCCTTCACAAAGCACTTCCAGAAGCATCATGCCCAACTGGAGAGACTTTACCTGGAGTATTATGTTCAGCTTGGGCACTGCCCTTCAAGAAAGATATTTGACAAACTGGAGAGGATTCCAAGAGCAAAAAGATGATATAAGGGGCTAGAATGCCAGTCATATGAGAAAAGGCTGAAGGCACTGGGAAAGTTTAGCTTACAGTAAAGACGACGTAGGTCCTTTTTACATGGACGCCCCCCCACCCCCTCGCACCTATATGGGAGGGGAACATCCATGCAAACACCGCCATGACTGGCTGGGTGTCCACTGGAACGCCGCAGTGACTGGGTGGGGTCGCATGTGTGTTCCACCCACCTCCACCCATGCATGGAGCGGGGAGGGGTCATCCATGCAAACGCTGCCGCAGCTGGGTGAAGGTGCATGTGCGCTCCACCCACTCATGGAGCAACAGGCCCCAATGGCAGATGCTCCATGGGTGGAGGTGCGTGTGTGTCCATGGGAACGCACACCCAAGCACCGCCCGCTCACCCACCCATTCCCCCATGCACAGCTTCCCTTTTGAAAAGGGTCTATGGGGATATGGCAGCAGTTTTCAGCTATCTAATATACTGCAACAGTTATTCTTCACTGCCACCAAAGGCAGGACACGAGGGAAAGGGATCAAATTGCTAGGGATGGGCAAACGCGGTTCGGAAGTTCGGAGTTCGAACAGACCAAACTCGGCCTGTTCGGATGACCGAACACGAACGTGAACGCAAACACGAACATACCGAACAAACCAAACACCGAACGGCGAAATGGCCGAACAGTTCGGTCAGTTCGGATCGCGTTGGGGTGAGTTCGGGTGGCAAAAAAAGGTTCACTGGAAGGTCAAACATGACAGGGAGGTGTAGTCAGTCACTGAGGAGCAGACTTCCAGGCACCAGGGGTGGAGAGGCTTGCAAGAAACAAAACTAATTATCTGCCTCCCCCCTTCCCAACACCTTCTGAGCTAGTCACTGTTCCTGAACAGCAGG